>VWZE01015224.1:107341-125117 GCA_013396675.1 Eubucco bourcierii
GGAGGGGATTGTGCCCCTTGGCTCTGCTCTCCTCAGACCCCAGCTGCAGTCCTGGGTGCAGTTCTGGAGCCCCAGCACAGGAAGGCCATGGAAGTGTTGGAGGCAGTGCAGAGGAGGCCACCAAGATGCTGAGAGGGCTGCAGCAGCTCTGCTGTGAGGACAGGCTGAGAGAGTTGGGGCTGTGCAGCCTGGAGAGGAGAAGGCTTCCAGGAGAGCTTGGAGTGGCCTTGCAGGGTCTGAAGGGGGCTGCAGGAAGGCTGGGGAGGGACTATTGAGAAGGGCTGGGAATGGCAGGACAAGGGGAATGGGTTTGGAGTGGCAGAGGGGAGATTGAAAGTGGATGTTAGGAGGAAGTTGTTTGCAGTGAGGGTGGTGAGACACTGGCACAGGTTGCCCAGGGAGGTTGTGGAGCACAGAACCACCCAACATGATCAAAGATCCTCTCTCAACCTTCTCCAGAGCAAAGAGCCCCCAGGTGCCTCAGCCCTTCTGCACAGCAGAGACGTTCAGGTCCTGCAATCATCCAATCCCTGCCCACTCTTGCAGCCAAAATTCTTTCCTGATCTCCAACCTAACCCTCCCCTGGCACAATTTCAGGCCAGGTCCTCTCCCATCACCTGATCCCAGGGAGCAGAGCCCAAGCCCAGCTCACCGCAAGCTCCTCTCAGGGAGCTGCAGAGAGCAATGAGGTCTCCCTCAGCCTCCTCTTCTCCAGACTCACCACCCCCATCCCCCTCAGCTACTCCTCCCCAGCCCTGTTCTCCAGACCCTTCCCCAGCTTTGCTGCCCTTCTCAGGACCTGCTCCAGACCCTCAATGTCCTTCTTGGAGTGAGGAGCCCCAAACTGCCCCCAGTATATCCTGTACAATCAAGGCTGACAAGGTCAAAGCATCAGGTTTGGGTTTCAGAGCTCCTGCTGTGTGTTGGAACCACACTGCTTGGAGATTCACCATTATTTGTGTTTATTTATAGTGCTGCCCTTAGCTCAGATCAAGGCAGGGCCTTTGGGGGAGCCTCAGGACCACAGCAGGCATTTCAAACCCTGCATTTGCTAAGGATACAATTTTGAAGCCAATCTTCAGAGCACTCTTAGTTATTTTGCTCCCAGTAAATGTGACCTCGGAGAGGGAAGGCAAAGCAAAAAAAAGGCAGCTCAAAGCCTTAATTATAAGGCAGCTGACTTGGAGAGCTAAAATTAGAACAGCTACACACCAAAAGGCCATGAAATTGTGCCTGCTTTTGTCCCATACCTGGTTCCTTTGTCCCCTAAAGTAAGGGTGAGAGAGAAAACAGCGCAAGGCATGGGCAGAGCCTGCTGCTGACTGACACTGATAGCCCTTATCTGTGAATTGACCTGCTCTGATCATTGCCAGAGTCAGGAAAGAGAAACAAAGTGTTGTCTTTGAGGTTAAACAGCACAGCTTTCAGCTTAAACTGCGTGGTTTTCAGGCTAAGCAGCCCAGCTAAGCCTGCAGCTCCCAGGCTGCACTTGCCATGCACCCTGGTTGTGCCCTAGCAGTGGTGGCTGCTGCTGGAGTGATTCCCCTTCCCCTCTGGAGTGGGTGAAAGCATTTTCCACAGCACATTGCTCAGGGCAGCTGCTCTCAGCCCTGTGCAAGGTCCAGGCTTTGCTTCAGCAGGTGTCAGAAACTGGCCCTGCTCTCAGCAGCCACACTCCTGAGCCAGCCTCAGAACAGCATTTTTGATGTGGTGCCAGGTGAGGAGCAGGGCAAGGATGAGGATGAACCATAGAATCAGTCAGGGCTGGAAGGGACCACAAGGAGCATCCAGCTCCAACCTGCTGCCATGGGCAGGGACACCTCACACTAGATCAGGCTGCCCACAGCCTCATCCAGCCTGGCCTCAAACACCTCCAGGAAAGAGGAATGCCTTCCATGCAGGATTCTCATGATGACTAAGTCCTGACTTTGATGCACAAGAGGAACCAGTGGGAGGGTGCTGGTGAGGCTGGGCACCATTGCCACGTAGAAGCAGAGACCTTCATCACTAATACTCCACTCAGGGCACTCACACTCACTTGGGGGAGGATGCAGCTGGGCACAGCATCAGGCAGCCACCAGCTACCAGAAGAGCAGAGAGAAATGTCCTGGTTCCATCCCTCACCAGGAGAAGGAAGCCATTGATGGCTCCTAGGTGGTTGTGCCATGCTGTGCCATGCTCCTACATTGGCATGGTGCTGATGGGCAGTGGATGTGCTTGGGAAGAGAGACAACAGGCAGGAAAGAAACAAGAGGGATCTAATTCCTTCAATGGGCACAGCTGCTGAAGAGCAGCTTGGAAGCCAAACTTCCTAATCACACTTCTATGGATTGGTACAGAGCAAAACAGAGCTGCTCTGGCCCTGCTCAGAGGAACCAGGGCAGGGCAGAGCAGTTTCCCTCCAGCTGCATTGCCTATTACATGTCCTGTGGGGTGGTTTTTTTGAGCTAATATTCTCCTCCCAACCAAACTCTTTCCAAGAAGTAGAATAGTGGAGGGTTGTTGAAATGGAAACCTTGGAAATGCTTCAAACAAACAGACAACAACAACAACAAAATAATATTTGCCTTCGATACACTCCAATTTCATTCCCCCCACCCCCCTCACCCCTATAATTTCCTTCCTTTTCCCACTGTGTTTGCAGGCTTATTTTAAAATCACATTTCCAGCATGGGTGCCTCTAATCCATAAGAGCTTCCACAGCATTGCCCTGAGGTGTCTCAGAGGAGAGCACAGGGGAAGGGAACACATTGAGCAAAGATCCCATTCTGTGCTGTGCTCCACAACCTCCCTGGGCAACCTGTGCCAGTGTCTCACCACCCTCACTGCAAACAACTTCCTCCTAACAGCCACTTTCAATCTCCACTCTGACACTTCAAACCCATTCCCCTTGTCCTGCCATTCCCAGCCCTTCTCAATAATCCCTCCCCAGCCTTCCTGCAGCCCCCTTCAGACCCTGCAAGGCCACTCCAAGCTCTCCTGGAAGCCTTCTCCTCTCCAGGCTGCACAGCCCCAACTCTCTCAGCCTGTCCTCACAGCAGAGCTGCTGCAGCCCTCTCAGCATCTTGGTGGTCTCCTCTGCACTGGCTCCAACACTTCCATGTCCTTCCTGTGCTGGGGGCTCCAGAACTGCACCCAGGACTGCAGGTGGGGTCTGAGGAGAGCAGAGCCAAGGGGCACAATCCCCTCCCTTGCCCTGCTGCCCACACTGCTCTTGCTGCAGCCCAGCACACAGTTGCTGTCTGGGCTGCACTCACACTGCAGCCTCAGCTTGAGCTTTTCCTCACCCCAGACCCCCAGGGCCTGTTCCTCAGGGCTGCTCTCAGCCATTCCCCACCCAGCCTGGAGCTGTGCTTGGCATTGTGCCTACCCAGGTGCAGGACCTTGCACTTGGCCTTGTTGAATGTCCTGAGGTTGGCCTGGGCACAGCTCTGCAGCCTGTGCAGGTCCCTCTGGATGGATCCCTGCCCTCTAGCAAGTGACTGTGCCACACAGCTTGGTGCCAGCTGCAGCCTTGCTGAGGCTGCACTGATTCCTCTGTCCATGGCACTGACAAAGATGTCAAACAGCACTGGTGCCAGCACTGACCCCTGAGGGACACCACTTGGCACTGGTCTCCAGGTGGACATTGTGCCCTTGATCACCACTCTCTGTGTGCCACCATCCAGGCAGTTCCTCACCCAGCAGTGCTCACCCATCCAGTCCCTGTTTTTCCAGCTTGGTGCCCAGGATGCCTTGTGGCACAGAGCCTCACTCAGGTCCAGGTTAACTATTTCCTGGGGTGACACTGAAAGGTTAACTATTTCCTGGGGGTTTGGGGGGGGTCTCCTTCTCACTGGAAGAGAACCAAGCTGCTTCAGGGAGTGTTTACCTCTCCCTTTCTGATGTGGACAGTACACAAGCATTTGAGAGCAAGCAAAGGATGCTTGCAGAACAGGCTCCTTGGCCTGCTACAGCCCTTGCTGCTGAGCACAAGAGGCAATATGCTTTAAGGATGTGTAGCATGGCTGTATCCAAGCAGAACTCCAGCTGGGCACATCCAGGGGGTCTAGGCAAAGGGAGGCTACCTGATGGCCAAAGCAGAAGGGTAAATTATCTCCCTGCTGGGAGGAGGCTCAGGCACAGGCAGGAGGGGAGCTTGGCACAGCTGTCGCTGGAGTGCAGGATTCCCACTCCTTAAAGCAGAACCCAAGCTGCCCTCTACCACCTCCCCTGCTTTCAGCTTCCTCATCTCACCTCTTCCTCCCACCTCAGTGTGAGGTGCCAACTGTTTTGGAAGGAGCCTGCCTTACACAACAGACCCCAGCAGCTCCTCCAATCCCCCTCCCGGATAACCGCAGCAGAGAAGTGCCCTGAGCTTGAACCCTCGGAGCCATCCTCAGAGGCCTGTGGGATGTGCCAGGAGTGATGCCTGCAATCACATGAGCAACCACTCTGGCAGCTGCTGTGTGTGTGAAGGTTTGGTAATCTCCACTAACCCTCAGCATATGCTGCTGAAGGGAAGCCTCTCAGTTGCCAAGTTCAGAACTGCAAAGCGAATTCCTCATCGCTTCCCTCCCCCCAGCCCTCATGGATCAGCAGCAAGGAAAAGCAGGAAGCTGAAGCTCTCATCCCAAATGTTTACTTTTGGATAAATAAAGCCTTAATTGCAGCATCCACTTCAAAGCCCCAAAGGCCTCTATCTCTTGATAGGGCTTTGAAACCCTTTTGCTTTGGGAGCAGACACATTCCATCAGAAAAGAAGCCTGAAGCCAGGAAGCATCAATTCAAGTCTCTGGTTTAAAAAGATTTTGAGTTAAAAAGGAGGAAACAAATTGTGTGGAGATGCTTGCATTGTTCTTCTGAAGATGGCAGGGTGCAGTTTACACCCAGGGTGAAGCCATCCCCAGTCTGGCCACAAAGAGCTCTCCTGGGACTACAAATATTGGGCAGGTCCCAGCAAGCAGCCTCTTGGCTCTTCTCAAGTCTCAGCCACAAAACCTACTTCACATTGCACACATTCCCCCAACTCTTCATCACAGGGTTCATGGAATGGGTTGGGTTGGAAGGGGACTTTGAGATCAGACAGTTCCAATCCCACTGCCATGGGCAGGGGCACCTCCCACCAGCCCCAGGGTACTCAAGGGGTCATGCAGGATGGCACTGAGCACCTCCAGGGAGGTTGGGGAGCACAGAAGCACAGAATGTGATCAAAGATCACATTCTGTGCTTCTGTGCTCCCCAACCTCCCTGGAAAACCTGTGCCAGTGTCTCCTCACCCTCCCTCTCTGTGCCCCACAACCTCCTTGGGCAACCTGTGCCAGTGTCTCCTCACCCTCCCTCTCAAGAACTTCTTCCTCATCTCCAGTCTCAGTCTGCCCTCCTCAAGCTTCAATCCATTCCCTCTCAACCTCTCACTACAAGCCCTTGCAAAAAGTCCCCTCTCAGCTTTCTTGGAGCCCACTTCAAGCTGCTTTAAGGTCTCCCCAGAACCTTCTCTTCTCCAGGCTGAGCAGTCCCAATTCTCTCAGCCTGTACCTAGAGGGGAGAGTTTCTGCAACCCTCTGATCATCTTCATTGCCTCCTCTGGACCTGCTCCAGCAGCTCCATGTCCTACTTCTGCTGGGAGCACCAAAACTGGACCCAGTGCTCCATGAGAGCTTCAAATCTTTGCCTGCAGAAGGCCTAGCCCTGGGACCAGTGATGTTGGTGGTCTCTGATGTGATAAATCAGGAAAAGCAGAAATTTGGGAAGCAAAGATTCAGCTTTCATAAGCCCTGAGTATAAATTACCCAGGACTGGATTCTCAGTAGCTCATATTTCAGCAGAATTGGTGTGCCCTGATACAAAGTTAATTAGGCATTTAAAAAGTCCTATCAGAGCTAGGAAAATATCATCCATAAATATCTCTACTGCCTCATTAGCCTCTGGGGCAGGCAGGGTGAGTGAATCAATTGATGGAAATAAAAGAAAACCTCCACCACCAAACAACAGCGACAGAAAGAACAGGAGGGAGGTTCAGGACCCTTCAGAGATCTCTCTCCACAGCTCTGATCATCAGGACAACCTTAGTTTACTTTTCTCTCTCAAAACCTCCATTCCTAAGAAACATTTCTTACCTGAGGGGCCAAGCATCTGTTCTTGCAAAGGGTTAACCCTTGACAGTTCTGTTTGGTGCTGTGGAGGCTGAGAGCTGAGTTGTGCTGCTCCAGCCTGAGGTGTTTCCTGGGCTCCTCACAGCTAATTCACCCTTGGCTTGGGTGGAGGATCCCAGAGTTCAGCCCAAAGGGCTCACCAGGAGTGACCTGTTAGAGCAGGAAGCAGATTGGGATGATTGGAGAAAGGTGGGAAAGCAAAACTTGGTGGGCAAATGATCACAGAGACACCCAGGCTGGCAAAGTCCCTCAGGAGCACCGAGCCCAACCTAGAACCCTGCTCTGCAAGATTCACCTTAACCCATAGCCCCAAACACATCCTGGGTGGGTGACTCCAGCACCTCCCTGGGCAGCTCATTCCCATCCCTGACCACTCTCATTTCCCACTGTCCAATCTAAACCTCCTCAGCCTCAGCCTGAGGTCACTCCCCCTTGTTCTGTCTCCACTTTCCTGTGTGTAGAGACAGATAACAGAAACCAAAGCTGGGTCATGGAAAGAAGAAGAGAGGAGAGAATCTAAGTCACAGCTTCTGAACCAACTTAGAATCATAGAAGGGTAAGGTTGGAAGGGTCCTCAAAGCTCAGGCAGTTCCAGCCCCCTGCCATGGGCATGGACACCTCCCACTGGTGCAGGTGACTCAGGGACTCATCCAGGCTGGCACTGAACACCTCCAGGGAGGTTGTGGAGCACAGAATGTCCTGCACTGAAAACATTTCTTATTCTAAAGGGAAGCAGCATTTGCCCAGCAGTTCCCTTCTGGAAAACTTGAGCCTCCCAGGCTGGATGAGGCTCTGGACAGCCTGACCTAGTGGGAGGTGTCCCTGCCCATGGCAGGGGGTTGGCACTGGATGATGCTAGTGGTGCCTTCCAGCCCTGACTGATTCTGTGATACCTCCCTGGAACATCTCTTTGGAGGTGTTCAGTACCCACCTGGAGGTGTCTCTGGGTGATCTGGTACAGGTGATCCTGCTCTGAGGTGGGGGGAATGGACTGGGTGATCTGAGGGCTCTTCCAGCCCCTAACACTGACCAATGGCACAAGGATGAGAGCTGCTCTGTGGCTGCTTTATGGACAAGTCTGTTCCTCTTATTCCAGAGTCTGAAGGGATCCTCCAGGAAGGCTGCAGAGGGACTTTTGATGAGGGTGCCTAGAGCCAGGCCAGGGGAGCATGGTTTGAAGCTGAGGGGGAGCAGGGTGAGGCTGGGTCCAAGGGTTCCCAGTGCCATGGGGCACTGCACAGCAGCCTTTGTGAACCCACAGCAGGATGCTCCCCTTCACCTCTGGCCTGCACACACTCCTGAGCTGACCTTTCAGGACAAGCCAGAATGACAGAACTAATCTAATCCTCTGGAAACAACATTTGCTTGGCTTGAGCTCCCTGGGGCAGCTCTGATATGAGGCAGGGGAAAGGGTGGAGGTGTGGAGGGGAGAGGGAAGAGAGCTGGCAAGGAAAGAACAGTACAAACTCCTCCTGGGGGCAAACTCTGCAGCAAGGCAGCAGAACAATGAATCCCAAGGAGAAAAAAAAAATACTCAACCCATTTCCATGGCTTTTGCTGCTTTCCCTTCTTAAAAACCAAGATAAATAAAGGTCAGGCCAAGAGCTACACTGCTGCAAAATGAAGCAGGAGTCCAGCACTGATCCTCTGACTCCCTTGCAGGAGAGCCTCTCTCTGCAGCTCTGGACCATTTTCTCTACTAGTTGAGCACAAGAATTAGGAGAGGTCCCAAACCCACTCAGGAAAGCATTTCTCAGTGTCTTCAGTGCTGCTGATCTGGCATCTGAGCAGGCAGGACTTCACCCAAGGAGCTATATGGGCTCTGCACCCTGGCTTGAGCAGCAATTCCTCAGTCTAGCCCAGAAAGAGACAACAACCAAGCCTGGTTCCCTGGAGAGAGAGATCAGCCACAGTTGTTTCTATTTCCAATAAAACCCAACTGCAGAGGCAAGAGACAAATAAAAAAGGGCAAAGCAAATAATCCCTCAAGCCACAGAAAGAGACACTCAGGCTTTTGCCAGCAGCAAATGTAGGTGAAGATGCAGCCAGACTGACTCTGTCAGCTCATAGCTCTTCCAGGTACTGCACAGAGGCTGCCAGGAACCTCCTCCCTGTGCACACAAGGATGCTTGACCCTGTGCTGGGCACTTGCTTGGTGTAGCCCCTGGATTTCCACTTGAAGGACTTGGGGCTGAGGGACCTGGGGCTGCTTAGTCTGGAGAAAAGAAAACTGAGAGGGGATCTGAGAAATCTTTATAACTCTCTGAGGGTCAAGAGGTGGGGGACAGGCTCTGGTCCAGTTCCAACTCCCCTGCCATAGACAGGGACAACTCCCACTGGAATAGGTTGCTCAAGGACTCATCCAGCCTGGTTCTGAACACCTCCAGGGAGGTTGTGGAGCACAGAAGCACCCAACGTGATCAAAGATCACGTTGGGTGCTTCTGTGCTCCACAACCTCCCTGGAGGTGTTCAGAACCAGGCTGGATGAGTCCTTGANAACCTCCCTGGGCAACCTGTGCCAGTGTCTCCTCACCCTCCCTGGGCAACCTGTGCCAGTGTCTCCACACTGCAAAGAGGATTTGCACCCTTCAGAGGCAGGTTACAAACCCTCCCCATTAAATCCCTTTGCCTGCCTGTGCTGCACTCCTGACAGCTTCCAGCCACAGCCAGAGGGAGTTCTGCAAGGCACAGCAGCAGCTCTTCCATCAAGCTGTACTCCAGGGGGGGAGCACCCAATGAAACCTAACAGAGCAGCTGAAATAAGCTGCAGAGGATCCTCATCCCAGGTAGCATAGAATCATAGAATGGGAAGGTTGGAAGGGACCTCAAGGATCAGCCAGTTCCAAACCCCTGCCATAGGCAGGGACACCTCCCACTAGCACAGGGCACTCAAGGCCTCATCCAGCCTGGTCCTGAACACCTCCAGGGAGGGAGCAGCCACAACCTTCCTGGGCAACCTGTGCCAGTGTCTCACCACCCTCACTGCAAACAACTTCCTCCTAACAGCCACTTTCAATCTCCCCTCTGACACTCCAAACCCATTCCCCTTGTCCTGCCATTCCCAGACCTTGCCAATAGCAGCTCTCATGCTGCTCTTCCTTGTGGCAGTCACTCTGCCAGTCTTGCCCTGATGCTGGCAAGAGGAAAATGCCTCTCTTTAGAGTGCCCTCTGTGAAACCTGAGTGCTTCCCAGGCAGGAGGAAGAGGTTCCTGCCTGCTCTGCAGCACAGCAAATCCCAGGGGAAAGTGCCAGGCAAAACTGGATGGCTCAGGCACATCTTCAGCATTTAATCTTCCAGGAAGTTTGTTTCCCCCCCCTCCTACAGCCTCTATCTTCAGCTGCACATTTCTGTCCATTTTCCCTACCAGTGGAGAACTAAAGACAGCAAGGCTGAGGCCAAACACAACACCAAACTTCCCCAGATAATTAACCAGACTCAGAGCAGCAGAGATCAGTGCATCCCAGAGACATCTGGGAACTGAATGTGGCACTGCAATCACATCCCCAAGTGCTGTCAGAGACCTCATGCCACAGGAACTCCACAGAGTAAAAGCAGATTCCTGCTTGCATTAACAACTGTCTAAGGAAGGTCCTTTGCTGAGCCAGCCCAGGGCGAGGTATCAGCATAGGTTGGGACTGAGCTGTTGGAAGGCAGCAAAGGGGAAAAGGATCAGGGGGTGCTGGTGGGTGGGAGGGTGAGCATGAGCCAGCAATGTGCTCTGGTGGGCAGGAGGGGCAATGCCAGTCTGGGGTGGGTTAGAAGGGCTGTGGGGAGTAGGTCAAGAGAGGTTCTCCTGCCCCTCTGCTCTGCCCTGGGGAGGCCACAGCTGGAGTCCTGTGTCCAGTTCTGGGCCCCCAGCTCAAGAGGGACACAGAACTGCTGGAGAGAGTCCAGCACAGAGCCACAGAGATGCTGAAGGCAATGGAACAGCTCTGGTAGGAGCAGAGCCTGAGGGAGCTGGGGCTGGGAGCTTGGAGCAGAGGAGCTGAGAGGTGACCTCAGCAATGGTTCTGAAGATGTGCAGGTGAGTGGCAGGAGGCTGGAGCCAGGCTCTGCTGGGTGATGCCAGTGCCAGCACAAGGGGCACTGGATGCAAGCTGAGGCAGAGAAAGTTTGATGGAAACCTGAGGAGGAATTTTTTGCCTGTGAGGGTGGCAGAGCCCTGGCACAGGCTGCCCAGGGGGGCTGTGGAGTCTTCCTCTCTGGAGATCTCCAAACCCTGCCTGGATGTGTTCTGTGTGCCCTGCTCTGGGTGATGCTGCTCTGTCTGGGGTTGGACTGGCTGAGCTCTGGAGGTCCTTGCCAGCCCCTGGCACTCTGTGATGTCTCCTGTACATAAGCAAACAGCCACTGCTCAGCCCTGCTCCTCTGACAGGCATCCCAGGAGCTGTTCCGTGCAAGAGACCCCAGCAGGGCCACAAGGATGCCACTGAGGGAACTGAGAGGCCTTGTGTTTGTTTAATGAGCTGCACAACCACACCAGGGCATTACACAAACCCTTTCTGTGCTGAGCAGCTTGCCCCAGCCGCTGCCCTGCGCCTGCCTGGACGCTGTCTGGAGCTCTGCTTTGAAAGGACATTCTGCAGAGCAGATAATTCATGGGTGGAGTCCACCATCTACTTGAATGGGTTGTTTGCTTTCAGAAGCTGCTGGCTAGGACAGCCCAGTTAGCAGCTGTGCAGGAGCTCTCAGTGTGGCCTCACACATTACACCCAGCCCAGCACCACATTTCCACCTGGCTTCCCTACCTGCTGCTGCAGGTGGAGGTTTGCTTTGGTCTACAGCTGCTGCTGCTGCTCTCACAGCCTGCATTGGGCTGGAAGGGACCCTCCAAGGGCATCCTGCAGGCAGCAGGGACAGCTCCAGCTGCTCCCCTTGTGAGGAGAGCAGAGACCCTCACCTAGCAGAGGCTGCTGTGGTGTTCAGCAGCTGGGTCCTGACCCTGCTGCCAGGTTGCCTTCAGCTGTGCTGAGAACTGAGGCTTTCAGACAGTGTTAGGACTGTCCCCTGACTTAGAATCACAGAGCCACAGATTGCATCAGGGACCCTGTAAGAGCATCTTGGCCAAGCCCCTGCAGGCAGCAGGGACAGCTCCAGCTGGAGCAGGCTGCACAGGCACACAGCAAGGCTGAGCTGGGATGGCTGCAGGGATGGGGCCTCAAGCACAGCCCTGGGCAGCCTGTGCCAGTCTCTCACCACCCTCACTGCAAACAACTTCCTCCTAACAGCCACTTTCAATCTCCCCTCTGACACTTCAAACCCATTCCCCTTCTCCTGCCATTCCCAGCCCTTGTCAATAGTCCCTCCCCAACCCTCCAGGAGCCCCCTTCACATCCTGCAAGGCCACTCCAAGCTCTCCTGGAAGCCTTCTCCTCTCCAGGCTGCACAGCCCCAACTCTCTCAGCCTGTCCTCACAGCAGAGCTGCTGCAGCCCTCTCAGCATCTTGGTGGCCTCCTCTGCACTGGTTCCAACACTTCCATGGCCTTGCTGTGCTGGGGGCTCCAGAACTGCACCCAGGACTGCAGGTGGGGTCTGAGGAGAGCAAAATATCCCTGGGCTCAAAGTTCATATTGCAAACAGGAGGTTTCCTCTTCTGGTTGAGGAAATGTGCTGGTAATTGGACTTTCAAGTTGTCCAATGGCAGACAAAAAAATCCAAATAAATTAAAAAAAATTAACTCAAAGCATAACAAAACCTACCCCAGACCCAAACCACCCACCCTGACCACAAGCTCTGTGCCTTAGTTTAGGGCCAGTGTGACCTGGCAATTAGTCAGATGACAGGCTCCAGCTCAATTAAGACAAACAGCTCAGTGTAATGGAAATGGCAACGTGACCAACAGCAGCAACTTGAGTTATAGTCTCAATTTTCTCCATGCTTGATGGATTTAAAATAAGTTCAGAGAAGGTCAAGTGGTTGACTTTCCATTTGCTGATCTCACACAAAGATGTTTCTACTCATTTCTCTCTCCTTCTGAGCTCTCCAGGCTTGTCAGCACTGTGCCACCCCCTCAGGGCCAAAGTCCTCTCCAGCTGTGTCTGAGCTCTGAAGGAGTTCCAGAACTGAGTCTAAGGGTGGGTGAGCTGCAAACTTTCTGAGCACAGGCCAAAGAACGTCCTCTTTGGAGGTTATGCTCTGCCTCCTCTTCCTGAGACTTACCCCTTTCAAAATCAAACCAGCTCAGACTTAAAGGGAGCAGATAAAAGCAAAGGCCTCCCCTTGCTGATTGCCTTTGCAGCTCTGTCCTCTGCAGTGCAAAACGGAGCACGGAGCAGGGTCTAAAGCCATCTCAGAGCACCCAAGAATGCAGGTTGGGTTTGGGATGCATCTGCCTCCTGCTCTTGAGCCTTCTTCTGTAACCTTGAGGGGTGGTCTATCACCCCCTTGTCATGCCAGCTGGCAGACAGGTTCAGCCCCCTGCTCTGAAGGCTGTGTTGGCATTGCTGGCTGGAGAAGTTTCCATCCAATGGCTCTTCCCACTCCAGCTGCAGCAGCGTGCAGCAGGCAGCATGGGTGCCATGTCCAAACCTCTGTCCCTGGAAGCAGCCTCTTTGCACCTCCCGGACGAATGCAGCCCCTCGGATGTTTGTGCAAGGCAACAGTGACATCCAGTGGCTGCCAGCCCCCAGCCCCACACCTCTGGGGCACAGCAGGGTTTATTTCCCACCCGCTCCGAGCCAGGAATTCATTCTCACAAGGGCTGGCAGTTGGCTGCAGGGGGGAGGGCAGGAGTGATTGGGCACTGGTAGTGCAGGGGCACCGAGTCCTCCACCCACACCCACTTTTGGGGTCCACACAGCATCCCTGAACCTACACAACTGGATCTGGGGAAGCACTGGAAGGCAGTGAGGCCAAGGGATCCCTCCCCACACAAAGCAGCATGGCAAGGGCTGATCTGCACAGGCATTCTTCAGCCACCCAGGCTGCACCTGCCAAGGGTCAGAGGCACTCAGCCTCTGCCAGCCTGACCTTCCCCTTGCCTCTGGTGTGCTCCAGTACCTGAAAGGGACCTACAAGAAAGCTGGGGAGGGACTTCTGACAGAGGCTTGTGGCGAGAGGATGAGAGGGGATGGATTTTACTGCCCAGCCCTGCCTGCTGTGTATTGCTTGGCACCTTCAACAGGTGCCAAGTGGAAGAGTTTTAGAGTGACCAAAAGATCTCCCCAAGTTCACCTGTGTTCCATAGATAACTGAATGCCAGCACTGCCCATCAGGTCTGCTCCACAAGGGATAATACTGCCCCCAGCACAAGGACACTGAAGACACAAACATGGTCAGAGGAGAACCTCCCCTACGGGGACAGGCAGGGAGAGTTCAGCCTGGGGAAAAGGTAGCTCCAGGGAGACCTCAGAGCAGCCTTCCAGTACCTGAAGGAGTTACAAAAAAGCTATGGAGGGACTTGTGACCAGAGCCTGGAGTGATAGGATGAGAGAGAATGGATTGAAGTTTGAGGAGGGCAGACTGAGACTGGAGATGGGGAAGAAATTCTTGGCAGTAAGGGTGAGGAGACACTGGCACAGGTTGCCCAGGGAGGTTGTGGAGCACAGAGAGGGAGGGTGAGGAGACACTGGCACAGGTTAGTCAAGGAGGTTGTGGAGCACAGAAGCACAGGATGTGATCTTTGTGTCTCCTCACCCTCCCGCTCTCTGCTCCACAACCTCCCTGGAGGTGTTCAAGGCCCTTCCATCATCTCTCCAGTGCCTTGTTCCACTCCTGTACCAGTTGTGCTTTCTCTCCAGTCTAGGGGCATGGTGGTGCCCCAGCTGGCCTCAGCAAGCCTTTCCAGCTCTGTCTCCTGGGAGTCTGAGGTTCTGCCAGCCCACTAACCCCTCCCCTGTGCAGGGCTTGTCCCACAGAGACATCCAATGTGGTCCCCTCCACCCACAGAGGGCCAAGCTGTGCTCTGCACATGCCAACAGCCCCCTGATGGCAGATCCCACATCTCTAAAGAACAGAAACTGGTGCCTGCAGCTGGGCTCCTCTGTGCTCAAGGGAGCTGCCACTCTGCTTTGAAGCCCTTGGCAGATGCTTTCTAAAAATAAGGCCATGATTGGAGCCAGCTGTTTGTCCTCTCCAGTGGTTTTCCCCTGCTGATCAGGTTTGGTTTGGCTCTGGCACAAGTCCCCATCCTCTAACTGCTGCCTTCCCTGGCAAATGCCATGTAAGGAATTAGCTCCTGAGGAAAGCACAACTGGCTCCAGGCTTGCTGCAGACTGCAAAGTTAGCTGGAGTGTGTCAGAGGCTTTGCCTATAGAGGCAGGAGGTTTTGGTTTCCCCTTTTGCTCTTTCCTTGCCCTGGGCATGTCAGAGGCTGTTTTGCACAGCTGACAGTGTTCAAGGGAAGGGGCATCCACAACACCCCTGGGGAACTTGTGCCAGTGTCTCCTCACCCTCCCTGTGCTCCACAACCTCCCTGGGCAACCTGTGCCAGTGTCTCCTCACCCTCCCTGTGCTCCCCAACCTCCCTGGGGAACCTGTGCCAGTGTCTCCTCACCCTCCCTGTGTTCCACAACCTCCCTGGGCAACCTGTGCCAGTGTCTCCTCACCCTCCCTGTGCTCCACAACCTCCCTGGCCAACGTGGTCAGTTGTGAGGCTGCAGGAAAGGAGAGGCCCAGACTCCCTGGATGCCCTGGGAGATGCCTTCCCACCTCCTCTGCCCAGCTCAGCCTGCAGGAGCAGTGACATCCACTGCCAATTCTGTCTACATCAGCATGCTTCGTGGGAAGTCTCTTTGGAGTGTGTCAACTTTCCTTGGCAAGAGCTGGCACTGAGGCAGTTTTTGGCACGTTGGAGCTGTCAGCAGGAGGGAGAAGGCTATGGCACCATTTTTTCCAGCCACCCCACATCCAAGCAAGGACATCTCAGCTAACCACAGAGCCAGCCCCTGAACGTGCACACAGCTGGGAGCCTTCCTGGCTTGCAGCAGAAACACAACCCAAGCTCCTGGCTCCAGGGCTGCCTCCCATCCATCTAACTTGTCACCTCCCCAGCAGCTCACTGGTTTGTGGTCCACATTCCTGAGCTTACAGCTACAGCACTTTGAAGCAAGGACTAAAAGGAAAGCTTTCAGTTAACTGACCAGAAAGTGAGGTAGAGGAGGCAGTGAGTTTCCCTGACTTGAATGGGAAGGGAGGTTGAGAAGGGACCTCTGCAGATCAGAGAGCCCAAGAGCAGGATCACCTAGGGCAGGTCACACAGGAATGCTTGCAGGCATCCCAGGTCAGGGCTGGTGCTCAGTCTCCTGCCACAACCTCTTCACCACCTTCTCTCTCAGGCACAAGAGGCTAAGCCTTGCTCCATAGCCACCTCCAGGAGCTGCAGCCTTTGGGCAGAGCATCAGCTGAGGACTCCCTCCACAACATTACAGCATCACAGAATTGTTTTGGTTGGAAGAGACCTTTTGGATCTTTGAATCCAGCCCTCAACACCACCATAACCACACAGAATCACACAACTGTTGTGGCTGGAAGAGACCTTTTGGATCTTTGAGTCCAACCCTCAACCTAGCACCACCAAGGCCATACAGAGTCACACAGCTGTTTTAGTTGGAAGAGTCCTTTTGGATCTCTGAGTCCAACCCTCAACCTAGCACCAGAAAGGCCATACAGAGTCACACAGCTGTTTTAGTTGGAAGAGTCCTTTTGGATCTCTGAGTCCAACCCTCAACCTAGCACCACCAAGGTCACACAGAGTCACACAGCTGTTTTAGTTGGAAGAGTCCTTTTGGATCTTTGAGTCCAACTCTCAACCTAGCACACCAAGATCACACAGAGTCACACAACTGTTGTGGCTAGAAGAGACCTCTAAGATCATTGGGCATGGACTGCCTGCAGCTCAGCTAGCTGAGAGCAGAGGGAAGCATGCAAAAAGCCAGCACCACTGTGTCCTGCCCAGAGCAGGCTTACAGCTTCCAGGGGCCTTGTCCATCAAAGAGGACTTTCAGGCTGGAGGGCACCAACATGTCCCTAAAGTCATCACAAAACTCCTCTCTTGGCTCCAGCCTCAAGCCTCCCTCAACCTATTTTTGTCCAAGTGCTGAGTGCAGGGGGAAACACCCTGGGGTTTGCCAGCAGAGAGGATTGGGAACACACCACTGACTGCATGGAAGAGGAATTTGGGTGGAGAAGAAGCCTTAAAAGGGAAATGTTTCCATGGTGGGGGGGGAAAAAACAAAAAAAGCAGAAAGGAATGAGATCATTTCAGAAATATTTACAGCTTCAGTGCATTGCTGCAGAAAGCCTCATGCTGCCATGTTTAATTTACTTCAGCCTTGGAAGAATAAATCTCATTAAGTGCTGGTGCTTGCTTTTCACAAGCAGGGAGCATGTGCTCACACTTAAGGTAATTGCAAACAGCCCTGCCTTGAAAACAAACCCTCCTGCACCAGCAGGAGCTCTCCACCCCTGCCTGCCCATGGTCTGAACAGCTCTACAAGGATGCTGCTAAAGGCAAGCAAAGAGAAGCTCAAACTGAGCACCAAGTGTGGGAGGAATCATCCTCTTAAAGGGAGGAACTGCTCCCTGCAAGTGTGGGCACTGCTCTGAAGCAGGAACCATAGAGGTTAGACTGCAGCTACCTGCAGAGAGGTTGGAGCCAGCTGGGGTTGGGCTCTGCTGCCATGCACCCAGGGACAGGACAAGAGGACACAGCCTCAAGCTGTGCCAGGGCAGGGTCAGGCTGGGTGTTAGGAAGAATCATAGAATGGGAAGGTTGGAAGGGACCTCAAGGATCAGCCAGTTCCAACCCCCTGCCATAGGCAGGGACACCTCCCACTAGCACAGGGCACTCAAGGCCTCATCCAACCTGGNGGAAGCCTTCTCCTCTCCAGGCTGCACAGCCCCAACTCTCTCAGCCTGTCCTCACAGCAGAGCTGCTGCAGCCCTCTCAGCATCTTGGTGGCCTCCTCTGCACTGGCTCCAACACTTCCATGGCCTTCCTGTGCTGGGGGCTCCAGACCTGCACCCAGGACTGCAGGATTTCAAGATCATCTTGGCAGAAAGAGAGATTGGCATTGGAATGGGCTGCCCAGGGAGGTGGTGGAGTGCCCATCCCTGGAGATGTTTAAGAGGAGGCTGCATGAGGCACTTAGTGCCAGGGGTTAGTGAATTAGGAGGTGTTGGGTGAGAGGTTGGACTGAATGAGCTCAGAGCTCTTTTCCAACCTGCTTCATTCATCAAAGATCACATTCTGTGCTTCTGTGCTCCCCAACCTCCCTGGAGGTGCTCAAGGCCAGGCTGGATGAGACCCCTGAGCAACCTGGGGGCTGGTGAGAGCTGTCCCTGCTCATGGCAATGCATTGGAGCTGAATGATCTTCAAGATCCCTTCCAACCCAACCCATTCTACAACTGGATGAATACCCCCAAGTGATGACCCCTCAGCCTGAGAGGTTAACCCCCCAAATTCCCTGCAACCCTCCCAAAGCTCACTGCAAACCTCCCAGCAGCAATTCAGTCACCTACACTCCTTGACCTGCTGCTGAAGCTGGATGCAGCCTGCACAGCATTGACCTCAGCTCTCAAACCACCTCCTGCTGAACCACTCTCTCATTCCAGCAGCTACTTTGGCAAAAGGGAGAGCTCTCCACGGGCAGGAATTTCAATATAAATGGAAAGCAGAAACAATTCCACATCATGGCA
>VWZE01015224.1:149864-160912 GCA_013396675.1 Eubucco bourcierii
TCTCTTTTTGCTTCCACTGGCTCCTTCTGCAGACCCTTTTCTTCCAGAGTACTTGACTGGGAGCTCAGTGCCTTTGCTACACGTTGCAACCAGTGCCATGTGAAAATGTGTGCATGCTGGTCACTGGAGAAACTCCTGTTCAGCTGCAGAGAGTTCATCAAAAGGTGCTGAAACAATTGCTCCTTGATTTGTTGCCCTGTGTTTTCATTTAGTTTTCCCAACAACAGCAGCACTGAATATCAGAGCTACTGGCCCATGGAGAGATGCCAAATAGCAAGGAAGAGAAGCAGAATATATTCCCCCAGCTACTGGGCTGAGGAAGCCATGCTGTGGGAGGGGAGTGAGGGGCAGTGGCAGAATGGATATGGTCTAATCATCACCATCACATCCATCACACTCCAAATGCCAGCTTCAAAACACTCCTGCAGTTGGGCACAGCTGCTGTTCACACTGGACCCACGGCAGACTCAGCCAGCACTCCCCGGGGGAGTCACTGGAGGAGCACTCAGCTCCCTCCCTCGAGGTGTTGAAGGTGTTGAGCAGCCTGGGGCTGGTGGGAGGTGTCCCTGCCTGTGGCAGGGGGTTGGAAATGGACGAGCTGTAAGGTCCCTTCCAACCCAACCCATTCTAGGACTCTATGAAGCTATAAATTCTGTGCCTTTAAGGCTGCTGCCCAAAGCATACCAGAAAGGGACAAGCCCCTAGCAGTGTTTCTTCCCTTCATATTAATGTTTCAAAGCCAACTGACTTAGAAACTCTGCAGCAAAGCTGTGAATTATGCATGGCAGAGAAGCTTTGCAGCCTTGCTCTGAGCAGGAGGAGTGTGTGGGGGGTGCCTTTGGTACTGCTGTTCTCAGCAGGCAGAGTCACAGGATGCCAGGTCAGGAGAGACCCCAAGGATCATCTGTTCCAACCTCTCTAGCTGGCAGTAAAGTCGGAATGAGCTGCCCCAGAACTCTGCCAAGCTGAGTCTTCAAAGTCCTCAATGTAGGGAAATCCTCTGCTGCCCTTGGGGTCTAAGTCCTGCCTGCTCACCTGCTTCTGCAGGGCAGGCTCAGAAGCAAACATGAGAGAGTCCTGTGGAGGGCTGTGAGGATGCTGAGGGGACTGAGCACTGCCTGGGGAGGAGAGGCTGAGGGACCTGGGGCTGTGCAGTCTGGAGAAGAGAATAATGATAGATGGTTGTAACTCTCTGAGGGCTGGGGGTCAGGAGGGGGGGACAGGCTCTGCTCACTGCTCTCTGGGATAGGACAAGCAGCAGTGGATGGAAGCTGCAGCACAGGAGGTTCCAGCTCAACACAAGGGCAACTTCTTGCCTGGAAGGGTCCCAGAGCCCTGGCACAGGCTGCCCAGAGAGGTTGTGGAGTCTCCTTCTGTGGAGCCTTTCCAGGCCTGTCTGGATGTGTTCTGTGTGCCCTGAGCTGCATTGTCTGCTCCTGCTCTGGCAGGGCTTGGACTGGATGATCCCTTTGGGTCCCTTCCAAGCCCTGGCATCCTTTGATCCTGTGTGATCCTGTGTGATCCTGGGATTCATGCATCCCTCAGAGACTCCTCTTCCCAGTCTCCCTCTCATGACCAGGGCCCCACCCCCAACCCTGTGCCTAGAAGCAGCAAGGAGCTGTTGGATCCAGGCTGGCACCTGTGGGGGTGCAGATTCACAGATGCGCTGCGTGGAAAACCTCTCTCAAGCTCCTAAGCTCCACTTCCCCGCAGGCAAGGCGGAGGGTGGAAGGTAGAAGCAGGGCTGCGGGCACACAGTGCGCGGCCCCGCGGGTGCGGCCGCGCTGCTCGGTCACCGATTGCCCTCTGCTGGCACCCGGCGGAGCGCAGACACCGCTCTGCCATGGCTCTGCTGCCCCTCTGCCAGGGCTCTGCCATGGCTCTGCTGCCCCTCTGCCATGGCTCTGCCACGGCTCTGCTGCCCCTCTGCCACCGCTCTGCCATGGCTCTGCTGCCCCTCTGCCACCGCTCTGCCACGGCTCTGCTGCCCCTCTGCCACCGCTCTGCCATGGCTCTGCTGCCACTCTGCCACCGCTCTGCCACCACTCTGCCACGGCTCTTCCACGGCTCTACCACCGCTCTGCCACCCCTCTGCCGTGGCTCTGCCACCATTCTGCCGCCCCTCGGCCACCGTCACCTGCTGCAGCCAGCAGTGCCCAGCCGGGAGCTCAGGGACGTCCTACGGCTTGAGGTGGGAAAGACCTTCAGAGGGGATCCAGTGCAGCCCCCACAGATCATGGAATCACAGAAGTGTGACCACGAGCATCCAGCCCAACCTTCAACCCGGCCCCACCGTGGCCCCAAGTGCCATGGCCACAGGGATGAGCACTCCACCACCTCCCTGGGCAGCCTGTGCCGGTCCCTGACCACTCTTGCATCAAAGAAATTGTTTCTCATCTCCAACCTAACCCTCCCCTGGCACAATTTCAGGCCATTTCCTCTCCTCAGAACCACAGAATGAAGCAGGTTGGAAAGGACCTCTGAGCTCATTGAGTCCAACCTATCACCTAACACCTAATTAACTAACCCTTGGCTCTAAATGCCTCATGCAGCCTCCTTTTAAACACCTGCAGGGATGGGGACTGCACCACCTCCCTGGGCAGCTCATTCCAATGCCAGGCACTCCTTCTGTGAAGAATTTCTTCCTCCTATCACCTGAGACCAGGGAGCAGAGCCCAACCCCACTCACTGCAACCTCCTCTCAGGGGGCTGCAGAGAGCAATGAGGTCTCCCTCAGTCTCCTCCAGACTCAACTCCCCCAGCTCCCTCAGATGCTCCTTCCCAGCCCTGTTCTCCAGACCCTTCCCCAGCCTTGTTGCCCTTCTCTGGACACACTCCAACTCCTCAATGTCCTTTTCAAAGTGAGGGTCCCAAAACTGAACCCATAATTCGAGGTGCAGCCTCACCAGTGCCAAGTACAGGGGCATGATCAACTCCCTACACCTCAACACATGAGAGCCTTCCCTGGTGCTGGCTCTCAGGATCTGGGATGTCTGCACTTCCTTCACTGGGAGAAGTTGGAGGGCTCTGAGCTCATACAGAATCAAATCCATCCACAGAATTAGGGGCAGAAATGTGAACTAATTTTCCTTCCCATTGGTGGATCCCAGGGCATTTGAGATGTCTGCTGGAGCTGGGCTCACTTCTGTTGCACAAAAGGCTCCAAGTGAGGCACACTCCCAGCTGGGATGGATCCTGGAGCTGCTCCCAGCTCGTAACATACCACCAAGGCTTCATCCCCTGCTGCTTTGAGCCTCTCTGGCCTCCTCCTTGTGCCAAGAGGGTGAGGAACAGGCCCAGAGCTGCCAGTGAACCACCAAGCCCAAGGTACCACTGCCTGTGTCCTCTTCACTCTGGTGAGCAAGTTGCCATGGTGATCCTTGGTGCTGCAGCAGAGACACAGAGGGGCAGTGGAAATGACTGTAATTAATTTAAGGCATTAAGAACAATTAGCCTTCATTAACCAGAGTTTATTGAAAGCAGCACAAAGCAAACAAATCAGATTCTTTAACCCAGAAAAATAATGAAATTGCTCTTTCTAATGCAGATGGGGGAGGGGGAAGAGTCCACAGGAAGGATAAATTCTATTACCACTCACCTACAGGTAGCAAATCTCATTCCTCAGCATAAACATCCCTCAGCTGATCATCCAGAATGAAAACTAGGGCCTGGTAATCCACTTCAACCAGAAGAGGCATTCCTGAAGAGGAAGGAGTAAGTTAATTGTAGATAAAAGGCCACAAGCAAAGATCACCCTGGTCAGGATTGATAAAGCCTTGCCCAAGAGCTCCAGAGCCATCTGTCAATCTGTCACTCATCAGGAGCTGTTCAAGGCAGTGTTCTAGAGGTGCCCTCCAGCACAGGAAGTCCTTAAAACACTAAAAGCAGCACTTCAGACACTTCTTCTGCATCCAGCTCTCAATATTCCCTCCTGCTACTGCCAGCAAAAGGAGGGAAGCCCCAGCAGGGCAAGGGAGGGGATTGTGCTCTCCTCAGACCCCAGCTGCAGTCCTGGGTGCAGTTCTGGAGCCCCCAGCACAGGAAGGACATGGAAGTGTTGGAGCCAGTGCAGAGGAGGCCACCAAGATGCTGAGAGGGCTGCAGCAGCTCTGCTGTGAGGACAGGCTGAGAGAGTTGGGGCTGTGCAGCCTGGAGAGGAGAAGGCTTCCAGGAGAGCTTGGAGTGGCCTTGCAGGGTCTGAAGGGGGCTGCAGGAAGGCTGGGGAGGGACTATTGACAAGGGCTGGGAATGGCAGGACAAGGGGAATGGGTTTGAAGTGGCAGAGGGGAGATTGAAAGTGGCTGTTAGGAGGAAGTTGTTTGCAGTGAGGGTGGTGAGACACTGGCACAGGTTGCCCAGGGAGGTTGTGGAGCACAGAAGCACAGAATGTGATCTTTGATCACATTCTGTGCTTCTGTGCTCCACAACCTCCCTGGAGGTGTTCAAGGCCAGGCTGGGTGATCTTTGGTCACATTCTGTGCTTCTGTGCTCCACAACCTCCCTGGAGGTGTTCAAGGCCAGGCTGGGTGAGTCTCTGAGCAACTTGGGCTGGTGAGAGGTGTCCCTGTCCGTGGCAGGGAGTTGGCACTGGATGAGCTTCAAGGTCCCTTCCAGTCCAAGTCATTCTATGAATGTGTGATCAGGAGATGGTGCAAACTGGAGTTTAATTAGGTCACTCCCTGGATCCACTAAGCTCAGCTCTCCAGATTAAGGAGATTGCAGATTTATTTGGCATTGATTAAATAGAAAAAACCCAAATATGAGCTACAAGAGCCACGGATGACTGCTGCAGCCATTTGCCAGCTCTCCCTGAGGGCATCTGAAGCAGGCTGTGATTAATATTACATAGGCCTGACAGGCAAGAGAAAAGTTCTGGCTGGCCAAGATGTAATTTAGCATCTATTTATTCTCCAGCACCATTTATTAACTTGAACAAACAGAGTGCAGCAGATTTGTAGCTAATATGTTCTGATTGCTCTCTAAAAGGTGTCAGCAGCACACTGGGCAGAGAGCTCTCCCCAAGACCTCCAGGGAGGCTGTGGATGCCCCATCCCTAGAGGTGTTCAAGGTTGGCATTTTCCCCAAGGGCTCCCTCCTGCCCAGATCCCTGTGCTAAGAGCTCAGCTGCCTTTGCCTGCAGCCACAGATTGCATCAGGCTAGAAGGGACCTTCAAAGGTCATCTTGTCCAACCCCCCCTGCAGCCAGCAGGGACACCTCCCAGTAGAGCAGGCTGCCCAGGGCCACATCAACTCACCATCATCAGTCCCCTCCTACTGAAAGAGGCTCTGACAGCTGCTGGTGACCCCCAGGCAGATGCCACCACTCCTGCCAACAGCACTCTCTGCATGGCCTTGAGAAGGCTTCTGTCCAAACACAGCTCCTGGAAAGGCAAACAAACCCTGGGCCAGGCTGCCAGCTGAGTCCTGGCAGGCTCTGTTTGCATGGGCAGGGCTCTGGTCCCACCTGGCCAAACTCTGCTCCCCAAGAAGGTGCCACAAGCACTTACACCCCAGTGCTGCTGTTTGTCTGCACACCAGACAGACTGCAGACAGCAGCAGAACCCCTGCAGTGCCCTGGCCAAGCTTCTCACCATGGGCAGAAGGGAGAGCAGCAGAAAGCACAGGAACCATCCCAGCACTGCCCCAGGGAGGAGCAGCCCTGGGACAGCCAAAGGAGGGCTCAGGAGGCATGAAAAGAGGGCAAGAGGCTGCCTGTGGTCCAGGGTGGGGTTGTAGGTAACAGCAGAGCCCTCACCTCTCTTCTGAGGAGAGGAGAGATAAAGGAAGAATCTGAACCCAGGCACTGTCCCTTAGACCTTGGGGTGTCTGCAGCTCAAAGTCTCCCACAGCCAAAGCCAACTCCTGGCTGCTGTTTCTGCCTCTCCAGGGTCCCCTGGGGACCAAACTTCTTGGGCTGTCCACAGTACAAAACAAGAGACCTGCAGTGACTTCTGCAGAGCTGCCAGGAGAGCTCCTGCACCTGGGCTCTTCCCCTTCCTGCCCTGGCAGCTTTGCATGGGCAAACAGTGCCCCTCTGAGCAGGGCTGCAGAGTGCCCAGGCTGCCCAACAGCCTGCCAGCATGGCCTGGCACCTCATGCACCTTCTGACCCCTGAGTCAAGCCCTCCTAAGGGCTGCCTGCTTTTCCCTGCCTCTCCAGGCAACCCCAGCCTGCATCACCTGCATCCCAGAGGAAGCTCCTTGAGGGCTGAGGGCAGAAGGGGGTAGGGAGGCTGGCAGAAGGTCAGGGTGAAGGGAAGCTGCACCTGCCAAATCCACAGAGCCAGAATTGTGCATGAGAAAGCAGAAAGCAGCAGAGGAGGGCAGCAGGAAAACACCCTCGTTAAAGTGCTGGTGTTGAAGTGGCCTTTTGCAGAGTGTTTGTCCTCAAACCAGATCCCTCCCTTGTAAACTGCCAGAGCAAACCTGCCCCTGCCCTCCCTCTCCCTGCAGCTGACAAGGAGGCAAATGCAGAGACCAATCCACCTGTCCTTATGCCAGCCTGCCTAAGCCCCCTCAGGGCTGCCAAGTGCCTTCACACTGCAGGCTCCTTCTGCTCTTGGTCTGTGGGAAATCCTATGCCAGGGGTACCCTGGGAGCCTTAGGTGGCAAAGGACCAGGACTGAGCTATTTCCCTGCTGCAATCCTGCTCCCTCCTGATGCAAAATGCATTGCTGCAGCTCCAGCTCAAGCCCCAGGGCCTTGCTTGCCTTATTCCCACCCCTCTTTTTTTCTCTCCCCTCCTGAACAGAGGCAGGAGACGGGTGGCAGGGTCCTCTGCCTGCTCTCTGGGAACTGCAGTCAAAGTGGTAGCCTCCTAAGTACCTCCAAAGGCCAGAGGGGCAGAGTCCATGGCAGCAGTGGTAGCTCACCCCACATTACTGGCAGGAAAAGGAAGCTTTTAAAGGCAGCTTTGCAGCTGAAGCAGTAAAAAGCATCCCCCATGCACAAAGCAGGCTGTTTGCACAGCAGGCCAGGAAATCTCAACTGCCTTCAGCTCTTCACCCAGAGCAAATAGCTCAATAAACCAAGGCAGCAGAGGAGCTCAGAGCAAACACACCTTGCCCTGAGCTCAGCAGAGTCCCCTTCTGCCATGCAGAGCCAGCAGCCAGGGCTTGATGATCTTTGAGGTCTCTTCCAACCTTGGTGACACTGTGATGCTGTGAAGAGGATGCCTCAGTCATGGGGCAGAAGGTGCTGGGGCCAAGGCTGTGCAGGGCAATGGCAGCACAGACACCTGGGACAGGGATGAGGAGGTGAGAGAAGAGGAACTGGCCTGAAATTGTGCCAGGGGAGGGTTAGGTTGGAGATGAGGAACAATTCCTTTGCTGCAAGAGTGGTCAGGGACTGGCACAGGCTGCTCAGGGAGGTGGTGGAGTGCCCATGCCTGGAGGTGCTCAAGAACCCTGTGGCCATGGCACTTGGGGACAGGGTTTGGTGGCATGGTTGGACTGGATGATCCTGGAGAGCTTTTCCAACCCAAACAATTCATGATTTCCAGGCCTCTCTGTGCTTGCTGCCTCTGCTCCTTTCCCTTCCTCAGCACCCAGGCTCTAGTTTAGCCCCAGCTTGCCCAAGGCACCTTCCCTGGCTGCAGCTGCAACCACAGTGCCAGGCAGCCAGCCTGGTGCAGCTGAGCTGTGACTCACCTTGCCATGCTCTGAAGCAGGTGGTTCATGCCATGCTCTGAAGCAGGCATGCAGCTGTTCATCCTCTGCCAGACTGCTGCAGTTGTGCCAGAAATACCTCTCCCTGGCTTGCATTTCCTCCTGCTGGGGTACCTGTGGGAGGAGGTTCTGCTTTCCTGGGTCTTCCCCAGACCAGAGGTTTTCACCCCCATTCCTGAAGCAGAGCCCTGACTTCAGAGTGCTGCTGTCTGCCTGGGGACCCTTGCACCCCCAAAAGGGAAGCTTCAATGAACTCTGAGGAAGACAAAGAGGAGTGGATTTGCTGCAGGGAAGGAGAGCAGGGAGCAGACAGCATTTGCAGCACTCAGTGGGGCAGGCTCTCAGCTGAGCCAAGCTCTGGAGCCTCCATTCCTGTGTCCAGGGATGCTCAGAATCATGAGCCCTGTGCTGGTTTGAGGCTAATTAGAATATTTTAATAGAGAAAATTACACTCTAGGCTGTGAAAGGAAAACATCCTGATGTCTACTTCACTCATAGGCTTGCTGGAGAATTGTTTGGGAACACTAACCAAAACAATAGATCAGTCAGTCTCTCTCTGTCACTTGCTGGAACAGGAGCTGCTGGTGGGATCTAGCAGCTTCTGGGCTCTGGCTCCTCTGCTGATTAATCCTCACTAACCACTTTTCTTCTAACCCTCCTGGCTGACCCTCCTAATTTACCTTGCACGTAAGGCAAACCTTGGGGTAAGGTACAGGGGTGGGGAGAAGGTGGAAGGGTGGTTGGGAGCCCCTCCTGGGGTCTCTGATTTCTGGGAGGGGAGTTGTGTTGCTGTATTACCTTTTACTTGTATATTTCTGTAAATATTGTGTCTATAGTGTAAATCTCTGCTGTACATTGTGCTGAGCTGTAAACAGAGCTTCATCACTTCACTTCCAGCCGACTGAGTGCTAGTCTGGGTCATTTTACAAAGTGTGGGGGGGTGGGGAACTCCCAAACCTTCACAAACCCCCACTGCTTGAGACAGCATCAGGCTCCCAGGGGCTCTGTGGATACCCTCCAGGGACCAGCAGACCAAGAAGTGTGATTGCAGACGTGGAGGCAGCTCTCTTCCAGCTCCCAGGAGCCAGAACAGCACCCTGGGCCCTCAGGAAGCCCCTGGAAGACACAAACCATGGAGGCTGCAGTTTCTGAGTCACTCCCTGGGGAACACAGAGTGCTGCAATGCCAAGGCTGAGTCACCTGTGCCCACACTTGCTCACACAGCACATGGGCAGCGCTGGGAAGTGCCATTGCCCAAGCTCTCCGTGCTGCTTCTGCCCACCCCCTCCACCTACCCACTGCATGCCAGGGGCAGGATCACCCAGGGCAGAGTGCAGCCTGCCCACAGAAACAAGGCAAAGGGTCCTGCTTCAGGTGGCTGCTTCCTTGCTGCTCTGGAAGGCAGAAACCTGCTGCATGGCAGCAGAGAAAGGCAGAGGCAGAAGTGACCTCAAATGAAGCTTGTGGGAATTAGAGCTCTGTCCCCAGGCACACCACGAGGCAGCAGGGGAGGGAAGCACAGCACTTGTGCTGGCAAGGAGGCAGACAGACGAGAGGAAGGCTTCTGTCTGCTTGCCAAGAGCAAGCAAAGCCCAAATCATTCCATATGGTGGAGCACCTGGAGTGTGGGTGGGAGGCAGGGAAACACCCTTCAAGGATTTTCAAACCATCCTTGAGCTTGCTGAGGAAGCAGAGATCTGAGCTGGGGCTGAGGAGCACAGTGGCTGCTTGCTACCCAGAGGCTGTTTTTATCTTGGCATCTGAGAACCAGACTTTGGAGCTGCAGCCTGGAAAGGGCCAGCTCCTGCTTTTGCCACCCTGGCTCTGTGTCTGTTAGTGGCAGAAGTGCCTTGAGGTGTGCCAGGCTCCAGCTGGCCCTAGTCAGGGTCTTGCAGCATTTTTTAATGCTGCTCTCAGCACAGCTGAGCAGTCTGGGCCCTGCCAGCTCCTGCTCAACCCATCCTAGTGCTCTGTGCAACTATCTGGGGTGCTTTGGAAGCTCAGGCTCCTTAGGAGATTCAGCTGCCTCTGTCTCCCCCAGCACCTCTGCCTTTCCTCTGCTGGACTTCACACCTGCTTCATGGCAGGCTTAACCCTGGCAAAACCAATGAGGATGAACTCATCCTCTGGGCTAAAAATATTCATTTTGTTGCTTCCCAGAGCCCTCCTCTTGAAACAACTTCCTGGCTACATCCCCTCCCACAGGCAGGCAGCAGCCTCACCTGTCCCACAGCAAGATAACCTCTTCAAGAAGCAGTGGAGAGTGGAAATGCACACAGAGCCCCACAGAGCACACAGCAGGTGGTAAATATGGGCACTGCCATCACCATTCCCAGAGATTGCACCAGGTTGGAAGGGATCCTCTAAAGTCATCTTGTCTAAAACCCCTGCACCCAGCAAGGGCACCTCCAACTAGAGAAGGTCACTCAAGGGCTCATCCAGCCTGGTCCTGAGCACCTCCAGGGAGGTTGGGGAGCACAGAAGCACAGAATGTGATCAAAGATCACATTCTGTGCTTCTGTGCTCCCCAGCCTCCCTGGGTAACCTGTGCCAGTGTCTCCTCACCCTCCCTCTCTGTGCTCCACAACCTCCCTGGGCAACCTGTGCCAGTGTCTCCTCACCCTCCCTCTCTGTGCTCCACAACCTCCCTGGGCAACCTGTGCCAGCCTCTCCTCACCCTCCCTCTCTGTGCTCCACAACCTCCCTGGGCAACCTGTGCCAGCCTCTCCTCACCCTCCCTCTCTGTGCTCCACAACCTCCCTGGCCAACCTGTGCCAGCCTCTCCTCACCCTCACTTGTGCCCTGGTTAAGCTTTTGTGGCACTCCTCCTTGTTCAGCAGTGACACAATCCCCTCCTGCCTCTTCCCTCCCCAAACACACTTCTCTCTGAGAGGCAAACAGGTTTATTTTCAACTCTGCTTGTTCCACTGATGTGAGCTTGAGTCATCCTCAGTGCCTGAAAGGTGGCACAAAGCTCCTGCAAGGAGACTTCAGATGAAACTGCCAAGGGCAAGCAGCCTCACAGCTGAAGTTGTGCTTGCAAAACCCTCTGCTTCCATTCCATTTGCTTTTTTCCACATTCCATTCTGCTGACTTTACCTGCTGTGTCCCTCCAGGAGTCTGCAGAAGAGGTTGTGCAATGAGCTACCTATTTCCAGGGGACTTGCAGCCCTGTGGAGCACTTTCTCCTGCTCCTCTGTGCTGGGGAGAATCATAGAATCACAGCACCATAGAATCACAGAATCATAGACTCATAGAATCACAGAACCAAGCAGGTTGGAAGAGAACTCCAAGCTCACCCAGCCCAACCTCTCACCCAGCCCATGCCAATCAAGCAGACCCTGGCACTAAGTGCCCCATCCAGGCTTGTCTTGAACACCTC
>VWZE01015226.1:3640-56335 GCA_013396675.1 Eubucco bourcierii
ATCCCTGCCCTCTAGCAAGTCGACTGTGCCACACAGCTTGGTGTCATCTGCAAACTTGCTGAGGGTGCACTGATTCCTCTGTCCATGTCACTGACAAAGATGTTCAACAGCACTGGTCCCAGCACTGACCCCTGAGGGACACCACTTGGCACTGGTCTCCAGGTGGACATTGTGCCCTTGATCACCACTCTCTGGGTGCCACCATCCAGCCAATTCCTTATCCAGCAGTGCTCCACCCATCAAGTCCATGTTTTTCCAGTTTGGTGACCAGGATGTCATGTGGGACAGAGTCAAATGCCTTACTCAGGTCCAGGTAGATGACATCAGTTGCCCTTCCCTTGTCCACTCTCGCTGTGACTTCATCATAAAAAGCCACTAAATGTGTCAGGCAAGATCTGCCCTTGGTGAAGCCATTGCTGGTTACCACATGGTTGGTTATCATCTTGCCTCCAGCCACATGCGTGTGTGTCATTTATCTGCTCCAGTGCTAGGCAGCTCTTGTGGGTTGTAGAAAGCACACACCCATGGGCAAGACCCAACAGTGGCTTTGCAATCCGAAGTCTCCTCACGCAAATGCAAACCCTTTTTGCAATTTGATTGTAATTAACAATGGACTCATTCATTCATTCCTTAGCAAATGAGCAGAAATCCCCTTCCTGTAGCAGCGCAGACATTTGATAGCAATGAAATATTTGAGGTGATTATGTGTTATGAGATCTGTACTGGAGACTTAAGTCCCATTTCCATCTCAACTCTAGACCACAAAACCACTGTGGTGCATTACTTGCCCAGGGGTGTTGGAAAAAAAAGCTGCCCCCTACAGTTGCAAAGAAAGCAGTGGAACCCTTTTGTTACAGTGAAGTTTAGTGTTGTAGAACCATAAAATATCACGTTGGAAGGGACCTCAAGGCTCATCTGGTCTAACCTTTCTTGGCAAAGCATGGTCTAGACAAGATGGTCCAGCACGATGCCCAGCTATATACTAACAGCACCCAAGGATGGGAAAAAATCTGAGCTAATTCCTAATGTACATAACAAATGGTCCCATCTTTCTTGTAGGCCCCCATCAAGTACTGAAAGGCTGCAGCAAGGTCTCCAAACTGAACAACCACAACTCTCAGCATTTCTTCGTAGCAGAGGTGTTCCACCCCTCTGGCCATTTTGGTGCCTTCTCCTCTCCTCCATTGCAGAAGGCTGCTAAGTTAGACAGGGAAGACTTGTCCTTGGCAAAGCCATGTTCATCATCTCAAATCACTGCCTTGTCCTTCAGGTGCCTTAGGATAGCTTCCAGGAAGATGTGTTGCTGACCTTCCCAGGCACAGAGGTGGGACTGACAGGGCACTAGTCGTCAGAGTCCTCTCCGAGTGCAATGCTTTCCTTTATCCAGTCATTACCTAAGCTGTGTGTGCTGACAGACCAGTGTCAGCAGAAGGGTTACTGGTGGCCTGGAAGCTCACAGCACACAGACCAGCAGCACAGCGAGCAGCACTGCTGCTGCTGTACTTTAGGAATGTCACAATCCTGCGGTGCTGCTGGCATTGCTTTGCTTGTCAGGCAGGTCCTTGGCTACATTTTGGCATTAGCAAGTATTTGGTGCTTTATCTGTTTCCAATAAAAATGAAACCATCATTTTCTTTTTAATTAGTTTTTGCGTAGCAGCTGGATTTTTTAAAAACACTTCTAATGGGAAACTAAGCTCCACTGGATGGATAAATTATCAGGACTTGGATAGTAATCACCTGTGTGCTTGATGATTATTCCTGCAATGCTATCCCAAAGCAGGGCTCATCACACGGCTGCAAATACAGAGATGTGATTTATCCCAAACATTGCTGTGTGCATGTCAGGGTTTCTCCCTACCAGGCATACAGGAATACAAGAAATCATTACTATTGCAAGTGTTCATGCCAGTTCTTTTTCCTTCCATAGCAAACCACAGCTACATGGGTTACACAACTTCTTGGTTGAGCCATTTCAGTTAGCAGCATTAAAGTCACTGTAATTAATAAACCAGAGATTTATCTGAGACCCCAAAAGATCCAATGCTACCTTTCAGCTATTGGCATTTAAAAAGAAGTTCTTCTGAACTCTACTATAAACATCCTTCCTGTAGCTAATTTACAAGTGGACAATCAGCAACAATAACTAATTGCTTCTCTTTCCAGAGACAGTTGATTATCCGTTAATGGTAGTGTGGGGAGATGGAAAACCGATGCTATCATTCCGGAAGCAGGGAGGGAATAGAAATTGGTGTTCTTTTCAGTATTGTAATTTTCAGCTCAGTCTCTGCTTGTATCCAGCCGTGGACACACACAGCCCAGGCAGCCGCTTCGCAGGGCTCCCGCTGGGCTGTCTGCCTCCGCAGGTCACTGCCGAGGGAAGGAACGGTCGGTCCCCGCTGACGGCCGGCGGAAAGAATGCCACCGCCTGTGCCACAGCTGGCCAGCACCCAGGGCTGAGACAACACTGCTGACAAAGGCCAGGGCTCACCGGAGATCACGCGTCCCACGAATGGAACTAAGCGAGGAATACTTGTTGCGGAGCGCTGCGAGTTGTCTGCCTGCATCTCAAATGTAGTGCAGGGCCAGTGGGTTATAAATAGCTGCAGGGCTGCAACTTCTAATGAGAAAGAGTAAGGAATTCTTTTGGAATCACTTGTGGACTTCATCTGCAATGCAACCGAGTCTTGCTGCGAACTGGTTTCAGGAGTGGCTGTTAAATAAGGAATGCTATGCAAACACACTGACCAGTGTGATGCAGCCCCTGCTTCCAGCACCTCTGGTGAGAGAGGATTGCAGGCTGGACTGATGGTGATGGTGTATTTGGTTCAGCTAGTGCACAGGAGTTGTGCTCTGCACTACAGGACATGCAGCCCCAAGCGTTCTTTGGTCTCAGATGATGATCTTCACAGAATTCTGTTCTTGCTCACTCGTGGCATTCCAGCTCAGCCCCTGACTCGGTAACTGGGACAGTTCCTCATTCAAGTTCTCTGAAACAATCTGCACCTAGCTGTTAGTTGTTCAAGCACCCACCTGAGATTTCTGAGATTCTGACTAGTGGGATTCTGCAAACTGTTTTGTGTGGATTAGGGCAGGGGACTTCTGCCCAAGAGTCTGATATCAGCGATTCTAGACTAGAAACAGGTTATTGAGCATCACTTATGATAGTGCCTGATGCTGTACAGCACTCCTTGGATCCTGCTATGTGAATGGATTTGAAGGCTGCATTTTTTCATATTCTTCAGTCCTAGGGCCAGAATTTAAGCCTATGGTAAAACTGTAAATGAAACTCACAGGACACATCTGCTCACAGTCAGCTCTGTCTTTCCATAGCTTAGACAGAATTGGACTGGTTCCTGTTTAAGGGAAAATCGGCAAACTTGACAATTTTCTCAGCAATTAAAATATAAATAAGCAAAAAAAGAATCCTTCTGATAAAACTCTGCCTTTCAGGTATTGGCACTTTGAGTAGAGGCACTAAAATTTAGAGAAGTGGCATAACTGAACTGTTCTCTCATTCCTTGAGGTACTCGCAACAAAGCCATACTGATGGGATCAATCCAGCAGTGCTGCAAAGCTCATCCTTTCATGTTTATTGACAACTAATACAGGAAAACAACAAACCAGCAAAATCTTATGAATAGGACCAAAAGCCTTAGGAAAACTTCTGCCCCATGGAATTTATCTCCTACTGGGGTTAACTCACAACCTCTCCAGAGAAGGCATAAACGATGTTAGCAATCAAATCGTGTTTCAGGATGATCCACAAGGCTCTTAAGTGCTGAAGTTCTAAGAAAGTCAAGCAGAAGAACAGAATTATTTTCAAATGGCAATACCTTTGCCCTCAGAAATTCTTTTTCTTGGGGTAAAGTTCAGAGAATTTATGCACCTTGTTTGCTCACACTTTAAAATCCCCACCAAATGTGTCTTCATTAGCTACCAGCTGAAGAACACAGTTGTGGTTACTGTTGATGAGGGCCGATTGATTTAAAGTGCTGCAAGTGTGCTTGCAATGGCTTTAGAAAGGACTTCTCGAGCATTTCACTCATGGCCAAACAAACTCCCATGGGGCACGTGTGGAGGTTTCCATGCTTACTTAGGTGATCTTTGTGCAATTTTGCTTTCTCCAGTACTTCTATGAACTCACATATTTATTGTAAGGGAAACTAAAATACTCTAGGAAAATACCCTTTGAAGGAAGAGCACTGTTCATAAATTGCTCTTGCAGATGGATGCAAAAACTGATACAAAAAGAGAAAAGAATCTGTCTGGAATCTTTTGAGCTGATTGTACCCAGAGGTCTGCAGTGTAGCACCGCTGTTTACACAAATGCACTTAATGTGCAGATCAATGAAACCTGCAAGGGACAGATGAGGAATAGATCACTGGCTGCAAAATCAGAAGTGCTTCCACAGGATTTAAGAGCAGCAGGACCAACTAGAAAGGAAGCTGGAATGACTCTAGAATATCAGTAAAGTGGGCACTGCTAATTCACTGCACAGCCAGGGCTGCGTGACTCAGTGTCAGGTACAGCACAATACTTTATCAGGGTGTCTCTAGATGGACCTGGAAAAAACTTCACATTTCTCTGTAACCATCTAGAGGGTTTGCCAGGAGACAGATTCTATAAATGGGAAAAACATTGTAGAACTGGGCTATGGGTTCTGCTACTGCCATCCAAAAGAAGAAATATATAAATTGAGGCAAGAAGGTACCAAATAGCAGGAGCTTTGTTTACCAGCAGTTTTAGATGTCTGCTTGCTAGTGAATTTTCTGGAAAGGAAATCGGTATGGTTTCTATCCCATGGTTTTTCCTACAAAACCTTAAAAGGCAAATGTCCAGTATCCTGTGACTGTGGCTTTTCCAGTGGGGAGAAAAGAAGGGCAGAAATCTTCTAAGCAGGCGGATTGTGGTCTAACAACAACTAAGAGTTTTGCTTTATTTCCAGCTGTGGTAGAAGAGTGAGAACTCAGCTAGGTGGTGATGGGAGTAGTGACCTCAGCGTGGGAGAAACCAGAGATTTAAGTTGATGGAATGGACTAAATTAGCCTAGACATGATGGATTGACATGGGATCTTCTTCTCCTGCCCATTCAAACCATTGAACCATTTGGATCCTGTTCCTAATGTCGGCCATAAAAGCAGTGTGTTGGTTCCCATCATGGAAACGAATATCCATTCTTTCCTGCTGGTTACCGAACAACAGATCCACAAAGATATTTGATGCTCTAAGCCTGGACTGGGTTTTAACACACTGAATGGCATGATAATAAAACAGTGGTGATCTTTAGGGGACACAAAGTTGTCGTCCCATGTCTCACCGTCTCTATCTGCTTCAGAATAAGAAGAGTGACTACTTCATTCTGTTGTCAGCTGTATCACCAATTCCTCTCCATAAGGAAGCTGGCTTTTTTGGTCAATGATGGCATTCAATAGTGGTAAATCCATCTATAGCCACTGCAGAAACCATTCTGGTTCAGCTGAGTTTTTATTACTTCTCTCCAAAGATCTTCTAAAGCATCCAGTCTGAAAACACGGCAAACATTGCTTGATTTGGAAGACCCACAAATATGACTGTCTTCATACCACACAAAATGCAGGGTGCTATTACCCACTTATTTATAACCACCTCATCTGGCCAGGGAAGGCTGAATCCATTAAAAGAAGAAAAAGTCACAGTTGTGAGAGGAATCTCTATAAACGTTGCTCTCTAGGAGACATAACAATAACAAATTAGGAAGTTTTTGGTCTTGAACTGGTTCAAACTATTTTGGGTGCAATTCTACTGGTCTTTCTGTTTTTCAGAAAACTAAATACTATAAAAAGTCTTCATCAAAGCCAAGAAAGAAGCACAGTTTGCAGCTGAGTGGAGCTACCAGCCAACCTTCCATTAACTGCTACTTTCAGTCCCTAGTCTCAACAGAAGCCTCCTGGACAACTTCTGCTGCCTGATTCCTTTTCAAAATCACTGTCAGTGCACAGCTTTAAACGTGCTTCCTCCTCTTGCCTTATCTTCACTTGCTGAGTTTACATTTATTAAAATGTCCATGTCAGGCTTCAGAAGATGAGACAAGTGGATTTTCTTCTCTTATTTTGTTTCTTCATCTTAGTTTCCCACAGCATGGTTGCTGTCAAGAACCCCACCTACTCTGGACTAATGCCAGCAGTTCATGCTGAGGATCTGTCCAAATGGGGGCATTCAGTGAGCTGCAGTGCTAGCCAGGAAGAAAAGTTTTGTTCTGTTGCCTTAGGGTGGTGCATTACAATAGGAAATATTCCTAAAATATAATAAGCACTATCCAGGGAGCTTTCCCAAAGCAGCCAAGCAGTGCCTTGAGATGGGTCAGCTAAGTAACAGTTGAAGCAGCTTCACCAACAAGGCTACAGTGTGGCAGCCCAGCAGGGCAGATGATTATCAAAACAAAACCACATCAGACCCCAAGGAAACCATAAAATACAGACATTTAGAAAATTATAGACTTGAGGGACTTGTCCCACTTGAGTTGATTTAGGGGAAAAAAAATAAACAACCAGAGACAGAGGCTTGTGTTACAACAGTCTAAAGTTGATGTTGAAACTGATTTGGGGATAAGCTAAGCATTATCGTAGCTGAAAAACCTGAATATTTGGTTCCTTTTGGAACTGTTTTAGTGTCCTAGTGATGCTTTCATCTCTTGTACTGCTGGTGCATGAGTTAAGGGTAGGGGCAACTTTTGCATCCTGCTTCAGGACATGTTTGGAGCACCTGCCATGAGGGAAACAGACATTTGTTATTTTATAAACTTGACTCTAGACCAGTATGAGTTTACTACACATGTACAGGCAAGCTGCTTACCCACACTTCAGACACTATGAAGCACCAGAATATTGGTGATTGTTTAGATTGTGTGCCTCAGGGAGGGTATATAAGACACCGTAATCTAACTGCATATCTGCTTCATCTCACAGCATCACTTTTATCAGCCTTCTGCACTTACTGAGGGAATGGCATTGGTGATGTTTTGTTCTTAGCCCAGAGAAAACAGTGACTACATGACAGCTTTCACTGATCCACATTACCTCTCACTGAAATACTGCTGCAAAGCACTGAGATACAAGAGTCATGCAATTGCTTTTCAAACACAAGGTTGCTTTGGTTTTTTTCTCATCTACCAAATTCTGACAAGAAAAAAGTCGGAGACCTCTCTCTGGTAATGGTCACTACAAACCATTAAACTCGGCGGTTGTGGGGGAGGCAAAATCCAATAAGCTGTGCATTTACTGTTTTTCAGAATGGAGAAAATGAGCTAATTAGAGAAGTTTGCAGCTGGAAGGGACATTTTCCCTTACAGAAGAAAAGTATAAAGTGTACTACAAAGTAATTCTCATAAGCCCAAAGATACAGCTGTGCTTTAAAAACATGGGAAAATGTAATTCCCTAATTTAGCTTCGTAACAACTATTTTCTCTTGGCTTTTGGCCCAGAATACACTCGCTTCTGCAGAAACAGCGCGGCAAACTCTGAAAGAGAAAAGGAAAGTGTTGTAGGGAGGCAAACCACAACATGCTCATTATATACATAACACAGGTAAGGATGGCTGCCCGCAGGAACTCACAACGGGAACCTACCCGCATCTGTGCAAAAAGAGTCATCCCTTGGTAGTAAACCCAGCTCAATCTTCAGGGCATTTGCACTCCTGGCCTGAGAGCATGTTTGAACACCAGTCTAGAAAGGATCTCCTGAAGTCCTGAGAATCTGATGACTGCGGACTAAATCCAGAGAATGCCCTGAATGTCCACATCCTAACACAGAATATCCAAATAGTTGTCTTAAGAGGTTTTTTCCCCTTGCACATCTCAGAAGAAACTCTTGTCTACATAATGCTGCAGTGGAAGATGAGTTGCTGTAGAACAGAAGATCCCCTGGAACTCCTGGTGCAGGCGAACATTTCAGAAATGTCCATCATGCTTTCAGCTTTTCATGGACTCACAGAATGCATTGGGTTGGAAGGGACCCTCAAAGGTCATCTTGTCCAACCTCCCTGCAGTGAGCAGGGATCTCTTTAACTTGATCAAGTTGCTCAAATTTTACCCTGAATGTCTCCACAGATGAGACCTCCACCACCTCTCTGGGCAACCTGTTCCAGTATTCCACTACCCTCATTGTGAATAACTTCCTCTTGATGTCCAACTAAAATCTGCTCTTCTCTAACTTCAAACCATTGCCCCTCATCCTATCACCATGGGCCTTTGTAAAAACTCCCTACTCAGCCTTCCTGTAGATCCCCTTCAGATATTAAAATTTAGCTGTAAGATCTCCCTGGAGCCTTCTCTTCTCGAGGCTGAACAACCCCAGCTCCTTCAGTCTGTCCTCTAGCAGTTTCTCCAGCCTTATGATCATTTTTATGGACCTCCTCTGGACCTGCTCCATCAGGTCCATGTCCTTCTTGTGTTGAGGGCTCCAGAGCTGGATGCAGCACTGCAGGTGAGATCTCAGCAGAGTGGCAGAGTCATCTCTCTCAACCTGCTCAACAGGCTTCTCTCAATGCAGCTCAGCATACAGTTGCCCTCTGGGCTGCAAGTACACATCACTGGCTCGTGGAATTATAGAACTGTTTTGGTTGGAAATAAGATCATTGAGTCCAACCATAAACCAAATACCACCATGGCCACTAAAACATGTCCCAAAGTGACATGTCCACATGTTTCTTGAACACTTCCAGGGCCACTGTTCCCATCCCTGGCAGAGGTGTAGTGCTGCGGGACACGGTTTAGCATCAGACTTCAGGTAGTTAGATAATTGTTGGGACTCAATGATCTTAGAGGTCTTTTCCACTTGAAATGGCTTTATGATTCTGTGGTCACTGTCCAGTCAGTTCCTGATTCCTGTATTGTGGTGCCGCGGGAGGCTGGCTGCTGCTGCTGCTTACTGGGTTTGTTCTTGCTGCTTGAGGACAAAGGTTGAGGTAATGAGCTTGGGGCAACGGTCATCAGTAAGGCAGGGTAAGACACGAGGTTTTGACCGCAGAACAGAAGGCCAAGAGGCAGGGACTCCACCCCTGCCCAGGGCTGCTCCGAGCCCGGCGCCAGGGGATCATTTCAGTGGCTTCCTGCCTCGGTGACGGGCCCGGTTAGGAGCAGTAAGGAGCCGTGGCGGTCGGGAGAGCTGTTCGAGAACGAACAGTCGTTCCCCGAGGCACTCACCACCGACCGAAGCAGCCTACGTCCCGCCGCCAGGCACCGAGCGCCGGTGACAGCGGAGACCGCCGGTGACAGCGGAGACCGCCCCCGACAGCAACCGCGCTGCCCCGCGCCGGTACCCAATCGGTGGCGTGCGGCTGCGGGGCCGGCCGCACGTGACTGGTGGGGGCGGGGCGCAGGGAGGGAAGTGTCGTGGGCCCACTTCCGGGCAAGGCTGCGTGGTCACAGCGGCGTTCTCGGAGCTGCTGTCCCGGGTCGGCGACGGGAGCGGTGACTGCAGCTGGAGCCGCGAGGTAGTGGCGGCGGCAGAGCTCGGAACGTCCGGCGGTTCCGCCGGCTGCAGGGCGGCCTGGAGTGAAGAAGGGAAGCTGCTCACCGGGCTAGCCTAGCAGGAGGAGGCGGCAGGTGCTGCTTCCAGCTGGGTCGCCGCTTACCGGGGTTGCGGGGTGTGGAGCTGGCTCGGTACTGGCCGTGCTAAGTCTGGCTGCAGTGGTTGCTGCAGGTGGTTGTCACTTCGAGGGCTGATTACTCCTCCACTGCTGCCCCCAGGCCCTTCCTGTGCCCCAGCTAGGGCCCACCAGTACTGATATCCATGTGCTGTGCTGGCTGCTCTTAGTGGTGTAACTTAAGGGTTGTTACCGAAGGAGCTTTAAATAGTAGTTTAGAGGAACAGCAGGAACTTCTCTTCCCTGCACCGGAAAATTGATACACCTGTCAACAGAAGGAGAACCTCGTGAGTAGTTCTGTAGCCTTAGGGTTTGGAAATCTTGGCTGTGGCTTCTCTGCTCTTCCACTTGTGAGGCCAAGCTGCACAGCCAAATTTTCAGATGCTGTCAACAGTGTGAAGTTGTGGAGGATTCTGTGGTCTGTTTTTTCAGAGATGCCTATGTGCCTAATATCCATGACTAGAGTTAGGTGTTGAAGTATTTCTGAAAACCTCTTTGAATCTTCAGGCCTCTGAAGTATTTTCTGTAAATTTGGGCTTCCAGCATTGTCATTTTTGAGGCTTCCTGTGCCTGTAATAGAGTTTGCTATATCCCTTTGATACCTCAGCACCTGAGCTTTGCTTGTTGCTCTGAGATGCTACTGTGATGAACTTGTTTGCACCTTTGGTGTTACTCAGCAGGCTGTAATTTAAGTTGAAAGCAGTTTTCTTTCTTCAGGAGTTAATCTAACCTATCAGTTAGAGTTTGTGAATGCCTTTCTTGCTGTCTTACTGCAGTGTTTCAGTGCAGCTGGGTAGTTTTTGTCAGAGCACTCTTTCTGTAGGCTTGCTGAGTTGTTTGTTCTCAGCACTTTCTGGCTGTGTTGCTTTCTCCTACCCTTCAGATTTTGCTCTCTTTGCATACGTTTCTTAAGCTTAGTGCTTTGTTTTGAGTGCCTCCTTAGCTGCAATTTGTCACTAGTGCAGGAAGCCAACTCTTGACCTTTTTCAAATGATTTGCAGGGTAGACAATGCCTGTTCACAAGTGCAGTGGTGAGCTGCATGCTGGCAAGACTGGAAAGGGAGTGCCATCACTTTTGAGCCAGGTGAAGCCTGGATGCTGAATGGGAGAGGATTACAGAGCCTTTTGCAGAACCTTATAAAGAGGGTCTTGAGAATCTGCTGTAAATTGATTTCATGCTGTTTTGAAAGGAAGACAGCTAGGAGGGTAACTTCTCTCCCATGTGTCTCCATGTGTCTTTGTGAACAGTTTTGCCAGTAATGCTTTCTGTCCTCCCGCTGGCACAGCACAGCCTCCTCTTACCTTAAATGTGGTGTGGTGTTTTAACGTGGTTGGATTTTATACACCCCAGATTGAGATAGCAGACATGAAAATAGAGTTAGTCATCTCTGGACACGTTTTAATCCAAATCTCTACACTGACCATTGCTGTTATTTGAGACACCGATCAGTCAGTACCTCAGAAGAACTCTCACTGCAGCTTAAGTGCTTGTGCATTTAATCATGTCCTCTTTGATTGTGTTCTGCATTCCTTGGACGCCATGGGCTGTTAGAACAGCTGCTTTGCATTTCTTTTCAAGTGACACAACTGCTGCCAGAGGCTGCTGAAGAATGTGTGTTGTCTGGACAATGATAACTGTGTGGTGACAACTGACTGTATGTGATGATGATGGCTCTGTGGGTTTGTTGGTGCCAAAGCACAGTTGTGCTGTAAGGCACATTTCTTGTCCAGAGGAACAAGTGGATTGCAGTCTTAAGGGCCATGAATGGCATTCTGTAGATGCTTACAGCACTGCTAGGACATCTTAGGATGTTGTGTGTCTGAGAATGGGGCCAGATTCCTTCTGCCCTACTGAAAGCCAGCTTCAGGAAAGCTTGCAACACAAGATGGAAAAAAGTTTGTGGTATGATGGAAAGAAGCATTTGGTGACTCTTTAGGCTTATCAGTTCTCCATGCCTTCTGCCTGTCTTCATTTGAGTACCTTCAGCTTCACAGGGTGGTTGTGTCAGTCTGCAGTGCTCTGATGCTCTTGTCTGGTTTGTAACCCGCTGTGGTCCCTTTGTGCAGTTTTCGATTCTTAAATTCCCTTACAAGAAAGTTCCTTCTGCTTATGTAAGACTATTTAGATCATAATAATGAACCAAAAACTTGTTAAGCCCCTCTTGGCACTTCGTCGGCTGTGGTTTTAATGTTGTGTAGAGTGCTTTCTCTAGCTCGTTAGAGGTTGTGAGCTGCAAACAGTGTAAATACAAAGTCATGCAAACTACATCTACCTTTAAACACATTGTAAGGGGTAGATTTCATAGGTCCTGGAGTACAGACAAGGTGCCTGAGGACTGAAGGAAAGCTAATGTCACTTCAACCTTCAAAAAGGGCAAGAAGGAAGACCCAGGAGACTACAGACCAGTCAGCTTCATCTCCATCCTTGGAAAGATGGTGGAAGAGCTCATTCTGGGCATCATTTCAAAGCATGTGGAGGAAAAGAAGGTTATCAGGAATAGTTACTGTGGATTCACCAAGGGAAAGTCACATCTGACTAATCTGATAGCTTTCTGTGAGGGCATGACTGGGTGGCGGGATGAGGGAAGGGCAGAGGATGTTGTCTACCTTGACTTGAGCAAGGCTTTTGACAGCATCTCCCACAGCCAAGCTTAGGAAATGTGGGTGAGATGAGCAGATAGTAGGGTGGCTTGAAAGCTGTCTGAGAGATATAGAGCTTAGCAGGTTGTGGTCAGTGGCACATGGTCTAGTTGGAGGTCTGTAACAAGTGGTGGTTCTCAGGGGTCAGTACTGGGTCTAATCCTGGTCAATATCCTCGTCAGTGACCTGGATGAAAGGGCAGAGTGGAGCCTCAGCCAGTTTGCAGGTGACACTAAACTGGGAGCAGTAGCTGGCATACCCTCAGGCTGTGCTACCCTCCAGTGAGACCTGGACAGGCTGGAGAATTGGACAGATAGTAATCTCATAAAGTTCAGCAAAGGCAAGTGTAGGGTACTGCACCTAGGGAGGAGCAACCACTGCACCAGGACAGGTGAAGGCTGGCCTGCTGGAATCAGCTCTATGGAAAAAGACCTGGGAGTCCTGGTGGCCAACAGGCTGACTATGAGCCAACATTGTGCCCTGTGGTCAAGACGGTCAAGGGCATCCTGGGGTGCAGCAAGAAGAGTGTGGGCAGCAGGTGGAGGGTGATTCTCATCCCCCTCTGCTCTGCCCTGGTAAGGCCTCATCATGTGGAGTACTGGGTCTAGTTCTGGGGTCCACAGTGCAAGAAGGACAGGGAACTGCTGGAGAGGATACAGGAAAGTGCTACAAAGACAATGAAGGGACTGGAACATCTCTCTGAAGAAAGGCTGAGGGACTTGTGGCTTTTTAGTGTGCAGAAGACTGAAGGGAGGTCGCAATGCTTATAAATCCTTCAAGGTTGGGTGTCAGAGGATGAGGCCAAACTTTTGTCAGTGCTGCCCAGTGACAGGAGAACAGGTAAAGGGTACAAACTTGAATATAGGAAATACATCTAAACATGAGGAAACTTCTTTAAATTGAGGGTGGTGGAGCCTTGGAGCAGGCTACTCGGAGAGGTGATGGAGTTTCCATCTCTGGAGACATTCAGAACTTGCCTGAATGCTGTTCTGTGCAACTCGTTCTGGATCATCTTGCTCTGGCAGGGGGGTTGGACTGAATGATTTATTGAGGTCCCTTCCAACCCCTAGCATTCTGTGGTTATCTAGAGCCTGCTGGGAGCTGACTCTCAGAGTTGGTGCTTTACCATCTGTTCTGTTCCACTGCTCTGTTGGTATTTGTAAGAACACCTCAGAAGTTGGTTATGGGGTTGTTTTTCCTTCCTGGTTGCATCTTTAATTCTCCTTGTTGTCCCTGAAGCAGTGGTACCCATGTAGCAGCATGGTGCCTTCAGCAGTGATGCTGTTGTTGCAGGAAGGAGTGAAGTGGGTGCAGAGTAACATAGCGCCCAGGCTTCCTTCGTCTGCAACAGGATCCAGATTCTCTCTTTCTGGAGAGTTTGGAAATGGTCAGTGTGAAGAGTGTTGCTTTTCTACTGTAGCAGGCTTGTTTCATTTGTATTGTTCAGCTGTGGAGTGGCTGAAATTAATTCCAGGGCTTCTCCAGTTTTCCAGTGAAACCAAGCCTTAAAAGTGTAAATCGTGTTGCAGAGTATGATTGGAGAAGCAGAATTATGTATGCATAATTTCTGTCAAGCAATTGCAGAGGATGTTTTGAATTAAAAGAAAGTGAATTGGTTCTCTTGCTTCGCACATGCTGGGATGTTCAAGAGCTGGTGGCTGCTCCTAGGATGGCAGTTTTAGAGACCTTCTCTGCAGATTTGCAGCAGCTGGATGTGACCTTTGTCTGCCTTTGGCCTTTTTGCATGCATGAGGCTATGATTTCCTGCTGGAAATCTGGAGGCTTGGAGGTTCCCACTGGCAGATCTGGTGGCAGAATGCAAGGGATTGATCAGTTCAGTGCTTCTCCTCATCAAAGAACCAAGTATGTGTGAACTGGTGCTTGTACATCTTCTTTGCTAACATCTGGCATCCTAATGATCCAGCACTAACTGCTCAGGGGCAGTGAAAAGTGAAACGTTGAGTCAGGTCTTGTCCAGCTCTTCCACCTTTAGACTCCTTTTCTTTTAGTGCAGTCCTGGCAGATTTGTGCCTGTACCTAAACTAATCCGAGGGAACTCTGCAGTGTTAATGGCTGGGGCTTTCTGTTTGATTTAGGGAAAAGTACTTAATTATACTACTAGCATAGGTGGTTCCACATTGTGACTTTTGCTTCTGTTCATCATCCCCTTGGATCATAAGACTGTAGCAGATGTGTACAGGGCAAAGCAATCTGCTGGACAGGAGACTGCTTGTGTCTGTGTGATACAAGAGGAGACTGACACTGAGGGCTAGCATTGCAAACTGGAAGCAAAAGATACAAAGGTGCAAGCTTATGTTGGAGTGCAAGGCTTCCAAACCGAAATTCTTCTGTCTGCAAAACTCCTCTAATTGTGAGGCTGTGAGCTTGAATCTATTACTAGAGCTGTTGCTTTGTTTGTGGTGCCATTACCCCAGAGAATGTCCTGAGCATGCTACTTGTATTTCAGGTGTTGTAGGTAGGGAAGAGTTTTACTCCGACTGCTAATGATTACACTCTCAGGAGTCCATGTGTGGCAGCTCCGTCACGCCAAGGCACCATAGCTGGGTTTGAGGGATGGCATTTTTATCTGTGTAGAAGCAAGCAAATAGACCAATTGCAGTCATCTGTTTCAAGTGACAGTAAATGTGTATGAAAATGCAATTCAAATGTTATAGTTACTTCAATATGAATATAATGAACTTGGAGGAATGCCTTAGGAGGAGCAGCCAAAGACTGGATTCATCTAGTTTGGAGAAGAGGAGGCTGAGGGGTGGCTTCATTGTTCTCTACAGCTTACTGAGGAGGGGAAGCAGAGGGGGAGGTGCTGGTCTCTTTTCCTCTGTATCCAGTGCCAGGACATGTGGGAGAGGCTGACAGCTGCGCCAAGGGAGTTTTAAACTGGACGTTAGGAAACATTGTGTCGTCAAACACTGGAACAGGCTTCCTGAGAGAGGTGGTCAATGCACCAAGCATGTTGGTATTCAAGAGGCCCTTAAAAAGAGGTTTTAAGTTCTAGTGAACCCTGAAGTGGTCAGGCAGTGGGCTAGGTGATCATCGTAGGTCCCTTCCAACTGAAATTGTCTGTTTTCTGGGAAAGAGGTGAGGATAGTGAATAAATGTGAACTGAAAGGGATGACAAATACTTTCTCTAAGCCATAGGCTTTTTCAGAAGATCCCTGCTGCAGACAACCTGCTTCTTGGCCACATTCTTATGGGCACACCAAATGACAGTAAGAAGGGGAGCAGGTGAAGAGGCACTTTGTTCTGTACTCAACATAGGTACCTGCTTTCTGGAAAAGCCTAGTGAGGGGTCTTTGCTGAGGTTGGCCCCATGCTTCACTGATACATTGTGGGGCTGATCTGCAGGGGAGTCCATCTGTCAGGAACTGCCCACTGAGAGGATTGAGGATTTTTGTTAGTCTGTGAGGGCTGTTTTGGAAGGACTGGAAATTACTCACTGAGTGCCCTGTACCTTCACTGGGCAAAGTAAAGAATGGGGCACATAGGTGCCTCCTGCAGATGAAGAGCTGAGCTCGTGAGTCCTCTGTATATTTATGTGAGACATCTTCTGCAGTGCTGAAGAAAGCTTAAAGCTTTGGACATGTCAGTGGAGAAGTAAGGTTTCTTCTGGGTTTAAATCAGTATCTAAAGGGATGGAAACTTCAGGACAATGAGATTCTGCAGTATGTGGTTGTGTAAACTGCTCTCAGTTTGACTTCAACAATGTGGTAGAGCATTAGGGAAAATCTGAAGGAACCATAATGGATCTCTTTCTTTTTGGACACAAATCCATTCTAAGATGAACTGAGTCTGTTTCAGACCTGGGTTGTGGAGTCCCACAGCATTGGGAGTTGTTTCCTGAGTGGATTGTAGTTAGCGGCTTGTTATTTTGGAGTTCTTATGACCCTTGTTTGCAATGTGCTTTGCTGAAGTTTTTGTGTATTGTTGGTGTTACTAAGAAGGAATTAATGAAATCATCCCTGGAGGTTTTTAAGGCCAGGCTGAATGGGGCTCTGAGCAACCTGATCTAGTGTGAGGTGTCCCTGCCCATGACAAGGGGGTTGGACCTGGATGATCTTTGAGGTCCCTTCCAACCCTGACAATTATTTTGCGATTCTGTGAAACTTAACCAGAACCATTTGAACACTAAACAAACATTTAAATAGAAGGCAATAAAATGTAACTGAATGTAAAGAATATTAACAGATGTTTTGCTGACTGACAAACTCATTCCAAGTGCCAGAAGCACTCCTGTTAGCAAGGCTCAGGCCTGCTGTTTACACGTGGAGATACAAAAAAGCCTCGGTAGGATCCTGCTATTGCTGTGCTGGTGCAGGTCCTGTCCTCAACAATAAAGGCCCGAAACCGAGTATCTGGGGACTGCTGCTCTGACTGCTGGCCTCTGCAGTAGAGGAAGGGACTTAAAGATCTCTAATGTGTTTCTGACTGTGGTGGTACCTGCAAGGTGTGGACCGTGAAGAGAAGGAGAACTCGCTGAAGTGACTCTGCTCTGCCTGCAGGTGTTGGTGTGTGCTTACAGCCAGGGAAAGGCCACCAAAACCATGCCTCCTGTATAGTTGGGATTTAAAAGACCTGCTGCAGTGTTTCACTGCCCTCATGGTGCAGAATTTGTTCCTCACATCCAATCTAAATCTGCTCTTCTCTCATTTCAAACCATTGTCCTCATCCTGTCACTGCAGACCTGTGCAGAGTCCCTCTGCAGCCTTCTTGGAGCTCCTTCAGGTACTGGAAGGCTGCTTTTAGGTCCCCCTGGAACCTTCTCCAGGCTGAACAACCCCAGCTCCCTCAGCCTGTCCTCATACCAGAGGTGCACCATCCGCCTGATCATTTTGGTGACACTGTTCTACCCAGTCAATGTCCTTGCTGTGCTGAGGGCTCCAGTGCTGGACACAGTACTGCAGGTGAGCAGAGTGGCAGAATCCCTTCTCTCCATCTCTGTCCACACTGCTTTAGATGCAGCTCAGGCTGCCATTGGCCTTCTGGGCTGCCAGTGCCCATTGCTGGCTCCTGTCCAACTTCTCACCCGCCAATACCCCCAAGCCCTTTTCTGCAGGGCTGCTCTCAATCTCATCATCCCCCCTTCAATAAAACAATTCATTATCTTATTGAAACTCACGAGGTACTTCTCAGCCCAACTCTCTGACTCTCCTGTATCCATCCATCCACACACATATGGTGTCCCAGCTGTACATTTATGGTTGAGCAAAGATACAAGTTGGAATGTTGTTGGTTTGGTTTGGTCGTTTTTTATTACAGCAAGCAGAGTGTGTAAATCCTTAATCCTTTCGGTGCACACTGTTAGACATAAACTCTTGGAAAGGACTAAGGTGATACTGCTAGGAAATGAACTGATCCGTAAGAGGCTTCAGAATGTTTTTTGCAAAGGTGAGGGTGCTGGTGACCTGGCTTGCATTTGGGTGTCCCAGAGTGTGTTTAAGAAGGGTTGAGGAAGTTAATTTATCCAGGTATTGTGATGTGAATTGTATTAAAGACAAGCTGTAGCAGAATGGACACACACTAAAGCTGATCTACTTGGGATGTGCAGAACACTCAGAGGTCAAGCAAATATGACATACCTGAATAATTATTACTTAAAAGAAAAAAAAGTTAACACTGGTGTAAAACCAGAGTTTATATGTTCTAATAAACTTTTATTGTCTTCAGGTAGTAGCTATACTTAAATTGTTTGAGTTTCCTCCTAGCATAAAACACTGTGGTCTGATTAGTGTCTGGTGTAGAGAGAGATCTAGGCAATGAAGAAGAGTTTTTGTTTTAAAAAATGCAAATTAGTTTGTGTGTCAGCACTGGAACCGGTGGAAGAAATGCAGTAGTCTGTGTTTGATCTGGCTGAGCTGGAAATGGCTGTGGAGCACCTGCAACTGGTGGAACTGGTGAAGGATGGAACACTGGTAGGGGTGTTTGTCACAGCAGAGGCTGCTGTGCAGTTCTTGCTTTATAATAACAATCCTGGTTGAGTTCTAGACCCACACCCTAGGTAAAAAGGTGAGGATGAGATGAAAGACCAAGAGCTGGCAGAGCTGGAGTGGTTACTACACCTCCTGTTCTGTGTCCTGGTGACAGCCCACCAGTCTGCTTTCTGAGTTGCTTTCATTAAATGCACTGGACTTGAATTTCTTTAATTACCTTGGCATTTTGGAATGCAAAAGGATTTCTTTGTTCTTACATAGTGAGATGTTTTATTGTAATATTTTTTCCATGTAAGTTGTGCTCTCAGCAAGATCTATCCTGGGAAAGTGGTGGTTTGAATATAGAAACAGCCCCATGTGCTACTTACTGTGAACAAAGGAGAAGAGCTTTGTTGCTGTTTTTCCAACAACCTGATACTTTACAAATGTCCACATTAGCTGAGGTGCTCCCTCCACAGAGTGCTTTCTCTTCAAGTCTGTACAGAAAATTACTGCAATTACCTTAATCTTGTAATTGTGAAGTGCATTGAGCTTTTATTGCCATGGAGTGCAAGTGTAGGTATGAAATGGCTATGGTTAGAATATTCAAGCTTTTTCTTGCTTGCTTTAGTCCATCAAGACTTGCCTTCCTTGGGAATTCTGCTGACTAAAGAGGATGTAATTGCCTGGTAATTAATGTAGTTAAAAGATACTACTCTGTGTATGGTTTAGTCTTTGGAATCTGAGCCTTCTGCCTCTGTTCTCAGTGTTGCCAGGAGGGGATCACTTCTGCATAGGATTTTTTTTGGATAAATTTCAGCAATTGTCTTTTTAAACAGTGCTGGTTTCAAAAGGCATTGAGCTGTGCGAATGCTTAAGATCCTTGTTAACGAATTCCATGAATTCCCAAGTACTATAGCCATGTATCAATAAATAACTGTGCACTGCAGCTTGGTACTGTTCTGTTCATGCATGCTGCTTAGGATGACTGTCTGATGGGCATGCATTTATTTCCAGTTTAAGAAAAGATTTGGGGGATATGCCAAACTGTGTTTTAAAATCAGTTCCGTTAGTTTCTGTGAGACTGGGAAGCTGTGGAGCATTTTGAATCGGGCAGAGTGGTGAATGGAGGCTGGTGTGGGTGTGCTGCCTGTGCCTCGGCAGCATTGTGCATCCAGTCCTGATGAGTTACCTGGCCCTCTGTGTGTGCTGGTGTAACATGGGCATGGAGCTCCTTACTCCTTCAACACTACTGTCACCAGTGTCACCATAGCTGCAAAGTGCTGTAGGAGGCATAGGTGTTCTCATTGATGTCTGTTTATTGTTTATTCTGTTTGTGGTAGGAGCTGCTTGCCGAAGCTTGCTATATGCTGATATTTTAACTGCCGATAGAATTGAGAAGTTGTGCTGATCTTTGTTAAAAACAAACATCTGGTTTGTGTTCTGGGGCATGCCTAACATGCTCTCTGCCTTGCTTTGTAGGTTAGCTGAGGAAGGAGATAAAATGGAATGGGGTATAAGATGATTGGAGAATCTGGTGGCTTTTTGGCTCTTTGGGGCTCAGGCAAGTTTAACTCCTCTTGAATGAGAAATAAGTTTTGAATCGTTAACTAATGAGTGATTTTATTGGCATCAATGCCCTCATCATCCTTGGTACTTGAATGAACTGTTGAATGCTGGGTAGGAGACCTTCCAGAAGACACCTTTCTGAAATGCCCTCAATAGAGCCTACCCAACTCTATCAAACACTTGGGACTGGAAAAGAGTGTTCTAGGAATGTGCACTGACTGTAAAGCATCAGTGTGGAGAAAGAAATGGTTTTCCAGCATTGTGGTGTGATTGAAAGGAAAGGGGCTGAAGTATTGAGGCTCAGTCCTATCATCTCTGTGCCCTGATCCATGATCTCCCACTGCCAGCTTCCTCTGCACAGTGCAGAGTTGTCAGTGGCAATCAGCCTTTGCCATGGGAAGTAAACACAGTGTCCTTGAAGCAAGAGAGGACATTGTTCACATCTGTTTGGTCAGAGGGCATGTGCTGAAAGCTTTGTTGCGTGCCATGTGTAGGAGCAGAGCAGAAGTGCAAGAGCCAAGGCAGACTCATGTCCACAGCTGTCCTGGCAGCAATGCTTGCTGCTGGAGAGCAGATGGACAGTTTCCTTGTGCTGCTTGGAGGACTGGGAGTTGGGCAGTGTGCAGCCTTTACAGTTTGCTTTGTAAAAGTCATATGGAAATTAATTTAAAATCATGTCTTGCTTCCCTGTGAACTTAACTGTAGGGGAGCATGAGAAGTCAAATTCATCTGCTTGATATGTGAACAAAAAGGCATCAAGACCTCAAGTGTTAGCAAGAGGAGGGAAAGGATGATGCATCCTGCTTCGTGTGGGAGGGAGCAAGGCCTGGGCTTTCTGCTTCTGACAGTGCTTGCAAAACAAAGGGTTCCAGTTTGTAATGAGCAGTCCTGGCTTATTTCAGTGTTTGCATTAAACTTTCATGGGATCTGTTGGGGGTGGGGGAAAGGAGAATATTACAGCTGTTATTGAAGATGTTCTGTTGCAAGACTGAGGCATGGAAATCACTAAGACTTGGAAATACAAGCTGCGATTCTTACTATATTGGATAGCAGCTTCTCAGGTCAGAGAAACAGGTTAACAGCTTTTTCTTCCCTCAAGTTAATCCCATGTCCTGTGAAAGTCAGGGTGTGAAGTAAGCTGAGAAAAGGAGTTTTGTTAGTTGGAGAAGGAAGTCTTCCTCTCTGCTGGAAATGTAAGGGTAACAAAGAATGCTTTGGTTCAGTAGCATTGCTGTCACATCCTGGATTGCCTAATCACTTAGCACAGCTCTAATTTTTTTTTTTTTTAAAAACTTAAAATGTGTAATTGGCCACCTGCTAACTTTTCTAACAGAGGCAGAAGAATATTCTGTAAGCTGCCAGTCTTGCAAGCTCTCCAGACACAAGCCAAAGAGAAACAACAACCCTTCAGAAGACTTCACTGCCAGGCTCGCCAAGCATCCCTTAGACTTGGACCTTTATTATTTTGTTTGTTACTACAAGAGAAATCCTCATTTAGCAGCTTAGCAAGGCAATCTACTGGTTTAAGCTTTATTTTTATTTATTTTAGTTTTTAGGAAAGATTCTTTTTCTGGTGGCAGTTATGTGGGTTTTCAGAATCAGTGATTTGCTCAGCACTAAATTCTCTGAGACGGTAGTAGTCTAGTACTAATCTGGTAATATTAAAAGAGGGCAGCCAAGTTCTGGATTGTGCTCATTTTGTCTTCGCATCTTTTTGTGGAAGGTCAGAGACTTTTTACTGATACTAGCTCAGGGCTTTTCAGGTGAGAGTGACTTGCAAAGAGTATTTGTATTTGAATTTCTTTTGTAAGGACTACATCCAGGTAAAAGGGAAATTTCCTTCCATTTGTGCCTTTGTGCACTTGTTGAAGATTTTGCCTCTCTTGTGCTTACAAAAGGTGCATTTATTGGTGTTGTGTGCTGGGATTCATTGATGTTCTAAAAATATTTTTAAATGAGTGGGAAAGGCAGTTAGAGGAGTCTTACAGGCTCCTGCAGGAAGTCACAGAATCACAGAAGGTCAGGGGCTGGAAGGGACCTGGAAAGATCATCCAGTCTAATCCCCCTGCCAGAGCAGGATCGCCTACAGCAGATTGCACAGGAATGCATCTGGGTGGGTCTTGACTATTTCCAGAGAGGAGACTCCACAATGCCCCTGGGCAACCTGTTCCAGTGTTCTGTCACTCTCACAGTGAAAACATTTTTCCTCATGTTTCCGTGGAGCTTCCTATGTCTCAACTTCCACCCATTACCTCTTATCCTGGCATTGGGCATCACTGAGCAGAGCCTGCCTCCATCCTCTTGGCACTCACCTTTTACATATTGATAAACATTAATGATGTGACCTCTCAGTCTCCTCTTCTCCAAGTTAAAGTGCCCCAGCTCCTTCAGTCTTTCCTCATAACAGAGATGTTCTTGCTGTGTGAAACCCATCTAAATGCTGCTGCTTTTGCTGCTCCCGGTGAGGTCTGCTGGTGGAATTACAACATTGCTTCTCCTTTTTTCCCAGCTTACATTTTTCTGTCTTGTTCCTTGTGAATGGCTCCTGCTCTTCTTGTTTTCATGGTTCAAAACCATGATTTTGGTGTGCCTGGCACAAGTCTGCATTCCACAAAGTGCTCTCTGACCTATGTTAAGCTGATGATCAGGCTGTGGTGACTGCATCATTGGGTGGGAAGCTTGCAAACCCCTTAGCTCTGAACTACCTGTTTGAATCTATATTGGTCCTACATTTTATCGACCAGAGAAAAGGGATTCTTGAACAGTTTGAGCTGAAGGCAGTGTTGACCCTGCCCTGAGCAGGAGTTTGGCTTGGGTGACCTGCTGACCTGAAGTGTTGTTGTGTGATTTGAGGAAAACAAGCATGTTGATAACATCTCCTGCAAATGCAGAGCCCTACCTGTTCATGATCCAGGAAACATTTGCTGCATACCACAACACTCGACTGGAGACTTGCTCAAACCCTGTAGGACACAAGTGACTTGGAGTGTAGTGTTTGGGAATGACCTGAGCTGGATGCCCTCCTGTATATTTTCCAGCTTCAATTTCTATGAATCGACAGTTTTGAGGTTGCCTTCTCCTTACCCAATTTTACAGTTAACTTAATTCTAGTATCAGACATATTTCAAGGGCCCACATTTAGCTATGGTGAGACTGTGGGAGCTGTTCCAGGGTTTTGTGCTATTTTTTAAACCTTTCTGCAGATTGTCAGCAGTTAATGTGCTCTTTCCTCTTCAGTGCCACAAAGAATGTTCCTAGTCTGTGAGGAAAGAAAAGTCTGATTACTCCTTTTGGATTAAAAAATGCTGCTTCCCAGTTCTTTGTGAGATGCTGGGCTGGTTCTGCTCTTTATTTATACCAGAAATACAGTTGTTCTGTTTGTTTGGGGTTTTTTTGTTTGTTTGTTTTTGTTTTGGTGTGGGTTTTTTTGTTTGTTTTGTTTTGTTTTCTTGTTTTTTTTCACCAGAACAAGGTGTGGATTTCAGAAGCGTTGTATTTTGGCTATATTTTTTTAGCATTGTTATTGAAGTGATAAATGATTCAAACATTTCTTAGAGCTAAATGGCCATTTGCTGTTCAGGGCTATCAAGGACTCCTAACTTAAAAATAGACTGGATTATTTTTTTCTAAACAGTTCTCAAACCTTTGCTGTTGCCCTGTTCCCTTCTCCTTGCACAAAGCACCCTTTTCTTATGCAAAATGAAGCCTCTTGTTGCAGAGACACCTAGCAAGTGTTCTTGCACTAACACTGGAGAGAGCAGCTCAGCCTGTGACTGCTCAGTGCTCAGTGTCCCTCCAGACTGAATCCCTGTGATCTGTCCTCGTTTGATGCCCGCTTGCTGGAACACCTCTGCCATGAGGACAGGTTGAGGGAGATGGGCTTGTTCAGCCTAGAGAAGTGAAGACTCCAAGAGGACATCAGAGCTGCCTTCCAGTACCTGAAGAGATCCTTCAGGAAGGCTGCAGAGGGACTTTTCCTGAGTGTGTCCAGAGACAGGACAAGGGGGAATGGTTTGAAGCTGAGGGAGAGCAGGGTTAGATCTTCGAAGAAGTTCTTCAGTGTGAGGGTGGTGAGAATCTGGAATAGGCTGCCCAGGGAGGTTGTAGCTGCCTCCTGCCTGAGGGTGTTGAAGGCCAGGTTGGATGAGGCCTTGAGCAGCTGTGTGTAGTTGAGAGGTGTCTCTGCCTGTGGTGGGGAGATTGGAACAGATGAGCTCTGAAGTCCCTTCCAGCCTGAAAGACTCCAGGACTCTTGATAGGTTTGTTGGCATGCTGGAGGAAAGTAACAATCATGTGAACAGGTAAGGAGGTGTTTTTGGTGGGCAACAGTGGTGGGTTTGTCTCTGCATAGGGGCAGATCTATGCTGGTAGGTGTCTGTTAGACACCAAATGACTCTGACATTGCTGAGAGTCTCTGGGTGGGGAATTGTGGTGGGCTCTGAGAAGAGCTGGAAGCTGCCAGATTAGCAGTGAGATGTGAAAATCCCCTGGTACTGCTGAGGCTGACCTGAAGTATGTTTCTCTTTTATCACAGGGAATACTCCCTGGTTCAGCTGTGCTGTCCCAGCTGTGCCATGTCTGCATTGCAGGGCAGCGAGGCAGGCTGATGGTCAGGATCAAGCTGTGTATCGGGTCTGTCACAAAGGTGACAGATGCAGTAACAGGTTGTTCTCCATTTGTTCTTCTGGTCTCCATTCTTTCTCTCTCGGGAGTCCCCTCTGGTTGGTGCATACTTAGGTTCTGATAGGCTCTCTTGCAGAGGTTGATGTTGGCTTCCTGGAAGCCCTTGTTAATATTGAACACATTTTGTCTGCTGACCTTTCTGTCCTTTCCTGCCTGCTACCCACGCTGTATCTGGTGATAAATGACAGCAGTTCATTGCTGCTTAGGAGTTTTTAATCTTTTGTAGCTCTTTTTGTTTGCCTTATACACTTGTAATTTTTTTTACGGCCTGTACATTCCAGTGTGTCTTTCCAAAATTGCTGTAATTCCTTTTGTGCTCCTCTGAACTTGCTCTCCTTGGTGCATTTCAAACACAGAGCTGAATGTGCTTTCTGCAATTCTGAGACCACGGGAATCTTGCTCTGCTGTGAGAAGATCAGCTGTGGTCCTTTGGAGTAACTTTGGGCTGAGCCTGTAGGAGTGGGTGTGATCCATTGTGTGTAGGTGGATGCCTGTTTGCCTGTCTGAAGTCTCTCTGCATCTGACTGAAACGTTCTGATTGCTGCCTAGGTGCTGTCTCCTGCATACCAGTAAAGTCACCAGTCTGGTTTAGGTGGCAGTTCATGGCAGGCAGTGTGACAGCAGTGACGCTCCCACAGCAATCACTTGTCTCTGCATGGCTTTAGTGTTTTGAGTTCTGTATTCAACCTCTGAATTGTAAAAAGATGTGTGAGGAAAGTACACAGCTGCCTTCTTTCTCTCTCAAAAAATAAACTAGCACCAACACAACAAAGCTCCTCCAAGTCTCTCCAAATGTACTTAACACCATAAACAAATCCTGGGCAATGCTCCGATTTAACCAAGTCTCTGCTTAGACAGATGGAACCAAACCTGCTTGGAAGGGAATTTGAATGAGCTCTGTCAATAAGGACTTGAAAATTCTTGAGTCAAACTTTGGAAGATGTGTGTTTTGGGTTCCATTTTTTTCTTGATGGGTATTTTCAGCAGTGGGTATAAACTGAGGGTGTCCCCTTCTGGCACTTCAGCATTTCATTGAGAGATTTTCTCCAAACCCATTGAATTCTGGTGTTCCTGAGCATGTTCTTTCACAGTAATAAAATTTTCTCCAACCTGTGGTGTATTCTAACTGAAGACAATTGACTTTACAGAATTCAGGCCTTCTCTAAAGCCCTTGAAGGTTTGTTTGGATCACCCTTCACACACCTATCCAGAAATGTCATCATTATTTTCTGATGTCCTTGTTAGGCCAGCCATGAATATCTTGAGTTCCTGTCACTAGCTGAGTGAAGTGCCCTGTATCTTTGTAAGAGGATTTGCAGTTTAACTAGAAATAGATAAAAAGTTGGGCTACAACTCAAAAATGCTGCTCAGTTTGTAAAATCTAAATCAACCCCTCCACAAGCCCAGGGAAGGACCTCTGTGGTAGCAGAAATATGTCCAGAAATTCACCACAGGCTTTTTCTGCTGCAGTTTGTGCTGATGCTGCCAGACAGTGAAGGAGAGATGGGAAAGGCAGGAAATAATTTGGATTTAATCACAGTGCTGATTTGGAAAAACAGCTTCACAATGGAAAACATTTGGCTGTCTTCGCTGGTAGGCACAGAACTGTGCTGTAGAGGGTAGGGCTGTTTTGAGTTGCATTGGGTTGACTTTGTTGCTGCTGCAGAAGACTCCTCACTGCAGAATCTGCTGGTCTGCAATCCTGCTGCTAAATCCATAGCCAGCCTGGGTTATTTACTGCTTTCAGGACTGTGTGCTGACGTGCTAGGGACTTGACTGCTATATCTGACAGCAATAGGTAGAGCTTTGTTTTACTATCTTGGAAAGCTTTTTCTACAGACTCACTTTCACAAGATGTTTGAGAGTCTTGGTAGAATCATGGAATTGCTTCAGTTGGAAAAACCTTCCAAGATCGTCAAGTCCAACCATCAACCCAGCACTACCATGACCATTAAACCATGTCCCAAAGTGCCATGTCCACACAATTCTTGGACAACTCCAGGGATGACTCCACCACCTCCCTGGGCAGCCTCTTCCAGTCCCTGGACGCTCTTGCAGCAAATAAATTTTCCCTACATCCAACCTAACCCTCCCTGGCACAATTTTGGACCATTTCCTTTCCTCCTATCACCTGATACTAGGAAGAAGAGACCAACTCCCACCTTACTGCAACCTCCTTTCAGGTAGCTGAAAGAGAGCAGTGAGATCTGAGCCTCCTCTTCTCCAGACTAAACATTCCCAGGTCCCTCAGGTGCTCCTCACCAGACCTGTCCAGATCCTTTACTGGCTTTGATGCCCTTCTCCGGATCTGATCCAGCCTCTCAGTGTCCTCTATGGGCTGAGGGATGCAAAACTGAACCCAGTATTTGAACATGATCCCTGCCCTACTCCCGTTGGCCACACCATTGCTGATCCAGGCCAGGATGCTGTTGACCTTGGCCACCTGAGCATGACCAGTGCTTATTTTTCCCTTGAAGACATTCAAATTCCATTGTAAAATACCCAGTTGTTTTGTTCATCAATTAAATAGTGCTTCTCTAAGAGGAACCTTCTGGTGCTATGTGAGAAAATTCCCATGCAGGCCCCTTGGGAGAACTTGGAAATTTGGAGGGGTTCAGGTAAGCTGCGGAGATGAGTGCTTGGGTGAAGGGCTGAGTACTCGTTTGTGAATGAGAAGGTGATGAGGTTAGGAGGAGCACGTCGATGGGCCAGGTAGCATCCAAATGGAGATTTAATCTGAAGTGCAAAGACTTGGCTCAGTTTGGCTTTGGGCTTCCAGCTGGCCACAAAACCATCAGGTTCCTCTTACAGGAGTGGACAATAAACGTTCCCATTGCCCTGCAGCATAGTGCACAGTGTGAGCACACTGCTGGGCTTCAGGGCTTGGGCACAGCGATGGCTTCTGCCCGAGCCTCTCCTTGGAGGCTCACACCATGCCGGTAGCTGCGCTATGTTGTGAGTAAAGGGAGTGTAACAACTCAGCAGGCCAGGGGTTGCTTTGGAATCAAGTTCTCCACTTTCTTCCAGGCCCAGCTGAAAGATGGACGACGATGACTTTGGAGGATTTGAGGTATGCCACTTCTGTGACTTCATTTTGAAGCGCAGCTGTTTCCAACTGATTGTATATCAATCTAACAATCGTAGCATTTTGTGGAGCATTTAACGTTCTCTGGTGTGTGTTTGCAGGCTGCAGAGAGTTACGAGTTTGGAGATGGTGAGAAGCAGACAACATCCCCTGCTATTGCCTGGGCAGCGTTTCCCACAGGTATTGATAACCCCCCTGGAAAAACTGCCCATGTTTGGCTGGCCTGTGATCACTGCACCCAGAAGAGTAGCAGTGATGAGAACCTGGAATGTTTGTTCATTATGCTGGAGGGCTTGCAAGGGGCTCAGCTGTTGTGTTCAGATGGTGATTTTCAGTTTCCTCTTCATAAGAAATATTTGACTTCTGCAGTATATTGTGGTGTTGGAGGAGTGAGAAATAATAGTAGAAAGCTAATATGCCCCTAGGGAGACTGGAGGAGACTGGTTCCATTCCTTGCCATGACTGGATAGGGTTCCAGGGTCTCTGTTGGTAATGGTGCACAGCTTCATTCAGCTGTGGACTACTCTGACTCTTCATTACCTGGGTCTGTGGGTTTCATTGTGAGCCACGGAGCTTTCAGATTTGGCTCTTTGGAATTTACATACGGTTGAAAGATCGTCTTGGTGTGCCTCTGCTGGATAACCACCTCCTCTGGCTCATCCTTTCAGCTGCCAGACTACTTCAGGAACCAGCCATATTGGCAATACTTGGGCAGCTCTCTGGAAACCAATTTCTTTAAAACAAACAAATGCCCAACAAAACAGAACAACCCAGCAAAAAGCAAACCCCGCAAAAAAAACCCCAAATGAACAAACAAGCCCACAGCAAAAAGCAGGCCCCACAAAGAAGCAAAATAAACAAACAAGCCTCCAACAAAACAGAACAACACAGAAAAAAGCAAACCCCCCAAAAAAAGCAAAACAGACAAACAAACCCCAAAGCCATCAAACAAACACAAACAACAAACCCAACTAAATACAAACCACCCCCAAGCCAGGTTTTTTATGTTGTCACTGGATAGTAGTCACTGGATGCTGAACGTTTGTTTCTGAGTTTCAGCTAAATGGTTGCAGCTTGTAAGCATCCGAAGGCTGTTTTTAAGTGTTACTTAAGTCAGGAAATGGAATTTGCACTTACTTACAGCTCTAGATTTAAGAAGTTGGACTTCTAGACTTATTATTTCCTAGAGTAGTTTGGCTTTGGAAGAATAAAACGTGGGGAAGAGCTCTCTGCTGTAACCTGTAAGGAGTCATCCTGAAAGGGCACCAGAGTGGTTTTCCTACCTCCCTCTGATGAGCTGCTGTGAAGAGATGCATGTGGAGAAGCAGCCAAGAGTTCCTTGCTGATGGGACCTTCATATTCACTGGGAGTCCACTGCGGCTGCTGTCAGCTTCAGCGGTAGGAAGCATTTGCCTGCTGATCGTGCTGCTCCTTGCCCATTAGCTGGGGACATGGAGCTCAGGCTGGTGAATCCCTATCTGCAGACACAGTGATGAAAAGCATTGTGTTTAGAAAGGGAAAAACTGGGAAATCTGCTAAGCTAAAAAGGGAAAATTGCTGAGGGAAGGAGTAAAGCTTCACAGTTTTGAATAATGCTGTGCATGCCTTGGGAAGCTCTTAACAGCACTTATGGTTGTATTGAGTGTTAATTGATAGCTGCTAATGGAGCCACTCATTCTGTAAGCAGCTGATCACTTCCTAACAGCTCTCCATTTGCTCTGAGCTAACTGCATTGCAAGCAGGAGAAATAAGTTTTCTATTTTCAATTACATTCAGTACTTGTTAGTTTTCTTTTTGCCTTCTTTTTTTGGTCTGGAAAAGAAGATTGTTTCTTTTTTACCAGCTTCTGTTAATGAAGTTTTTTCTCATTGACAGTGCCGAGTTGGAGGGGTTTTTTTTCAGTACAAATTTCAGAAACAGTAAATCTTTAAATGCATCTTCATGTTGTGCCTGTATTTTCTGTTTCTGTTCCTTGCTTTAGTATCTGAAGTCCACGTGTCTCGTGATGTTCATTTGGAGCATTCTGTGCCTTCTGCCTCCCATGTCCCTTTTGACTCATTCAGTTTATCAAGTGATAACGTGGCAAAAGCTCTCCAGAGAGCCAGCAGTGCTACAAACCCGGCAACTGTTGAAGAACAGGTAAAGCCCCAGCTGAAAGGGGACTTTGATGGGCCCAGCGTCTTAGCACGGTGTCTTTGCTCAGCAAATGTAGATGGAATTGCCTTCTGAGACCAAAGGAGTCCTGGATTTCTAGGATACAGGCTTTGAAGTAAAACAGTTTCAAAATGGTGTTTGAGTGCTCTAATACCCTCCACTCCTTGGTGTGGACTGCAAGGGGGCAAGTGTGTTCAAGAGCTGTTCAAAGTTGAAAGCATGCTGCTAGTACCAGAAAACAACAGCAGGAGCTGCTCCTCTTAACACTGCGAGGGTTCCAGGTGTGTGTAGATGTCTTGCAGGTGTTCCTAAGGGCTTCTAGGGTTAGAGAATTAGCATTTAATCTACCTAATTAAAGTTTAGTACATTTCTTGTTTTATTATATTTTTTTTTCTCCAAATACTTCATTTTTTTTTTTTTTTCAATTTCTTGTTGTCTGGTGGTCTGACACAGTCCAAGCTGTGTGATCTTTGTCTCTCCTTGAGGCTGCAGCACTGCTGAGAACTAATCTTAGCTTCTTTTAGGGGGATGAAAGTGTTTTGTTTTCAACTGAACAGGTGAGCAAGGGAAGGAAAGGGATTTCTGCCTGGAGGTTACTGTGGACAGGAATGAAATGATTTACTCTCCTCAGTGAGGTTTTATTACCACTGCTTGCAGTGACACCAATTTGAACAAGTTTTTGTAGAATCACAGAATGGCTTAGGTTGGAAGATCTCTCTCTTTCTTCCCTGCCCTCACCCTCTCTGCCAGTGTAGTCTTAGCACCTTCTTTTGTGTTGCCTGTGGCATTTCCTGGATCTACTGGCGGGGAGATTCAGAGCTTCTATAATAGAAAGCTTTTCCTTTGAGCAGCACCTGTGTGCTCAGCACTCCACAAAGACTGGTGCTAGTTCAGACTCAGTAAATAATTCATTACTAGTTTGTGTCCATTCCCAGTCTAATGCTCTGGGGGAAGCCTGTGAGAAGTGGGGATGTGCCCAGATGCGAATTGGACTAAAGACAATTTCTTAGAAATCTAGAAGCTGTGTTCTTTGGTTGTTTGGTTTTTTATCCTGAGTGTGAGGAGTGGTGTGGTTTTTGTTTTTGTTTGTTTGGGTTTTTTTGTCTGATGCAGCAAGGGTGTGCTTCTGTGCTGCAAGCTGTTCATCTGCCTGTCTGACACTGCTTTGATAAGTAGATTTCTATTCCTGGCAGGATGATCTTAGTGAAGATAAGGAATGCACTCTTTAAGTTGTTCATGGTTATCTGTGCAAACCCCAGCTGCAGGCCATCTCCCTGTTCTCCTCTTGTTCTGGTCAGCTACTGGCAGCTGTGGTTCCCTAAACTACTTCAGTACAGAGAATAACACAAACTGAAACCTGATGTCAGCATTACTGACTGAAGAAAGGGACCTGAGAGGAGATCCTTTAATGTGGTTTTGAACTGAAAATCAAACTTTGCACTTTGGATAAAACTATAGGTGGGCATAAAACTGTAGTAAAAGATTCTTACCCCTGCTAGAGGAGGGTGTTAGCAGAACTGTGTTCCTCTATAACTGTCTCAAGCACTTTTGTCACATTAAAGGCCTCTTCGTGTTAGAGAGATCATTGTTTTGGGTTCTGAAGTGACAGTCTTTGGCTGTGGCAGACTCCAGTCTCAGGCAGCACCTCTAGATTCTCTTGGCTGCTTCCAAAGGGGGAATTCAGAACACAAAGTGCATTTTCTCCTGGCTGTTCTGCCTGCTGGATCTCAGGCATCCAAGTACAGTCAGGATCTCAGCTGTTGCTTCCTTCTTTCAGTCCTCTGAGAGATGCTTATTGAAGAGTTACTTGGGTGCCTGTTTGGGATGAAAGGATTAAATCAAATCAGTCAAACTTCTCTTCATAAACACATTGAGCTGTTCCTCTTACCATCCCTTCCCACATCTCCAATGTTCTTGGCTCTCAAGTTGCTGCTGAAAAAGTGGCAGCTGCAGTTGATTTGTCAGCTTTTACCCTTGAAGTTCCTTTGCAACACAGACAAGATTTTGTCTATTTTCCCCCCAGGGAAGTTAAGAAAAGATTTGGCTTTTGTGCTTTTCTGGAAAGATGGGTTTGTTATCAGTGTTCTTTATGTTTGGAGCTGTGGATTCTGGTCTACACACCAGAAACTCAGTTTTTCTGCTTCTGTAGTTCACCAAGATGTCATTAATGGAATCATAAAATGGTAAGGTTGGAAGGGACCTCAAGGATCATCTAGTTCCAACCCCCAGTCCCAAGTACTTTTATTCTGTTGATAGAGCCTCAAGATGAGATACTGGAGGACAAAAAAATTGTGTCCCCTTTCTGTGGCTGCTGGTTGCAGGCTGCATCAGGTGAAAGCATGGAGTGACTAATCCAGAGAGGCTTTATTTCCCTGCAAGTCTGATGCTGATGAGTCTTTTTTTTTTTTCACATCTTTTGAGTATTTTGGCCTCATTGGAAACTGCAGTATGTGTGTTATCCCCCTTCTTAATGTTTTCTCAAGTATTTCTGAAAAGCAGTCAAGGAGATCAGGGTTGATGTGAATCCATCTGGAATTAATGGTTGCTGTTCCATTGTTGGAGATTCATCCCTGGAAGTGTTTAAGCCCAAGCTGGATGAGGCCTTCAGCACCCTGGTCTAGTGGGAGGTGTCCTTGCCCATGGCAGAGCTTGGAACTGGCTGATGTTTGAGGTCACTTCACCTTCAACCATTCTGTGGTTTCTTTTTGGCTGGCACAACCCCAGTATCAGAGCGTGGAAGGCTGGTTTCAGAGAATTGTAGTCAAGCAGGAGCAGGATGTACAGTTCTTAGGTTCTGTGCTGGCATCTGAAGTGCAATTTGACTTGGAGTGGCCAGGTCCCATGCCTGTTTCCTTTACCATACTGTTTCCCACACAAATTAGCTTCCAGCAGATATTGGAGTTGCCGCTTTGAATGCAGCTGAGGACAAGACTTCAGGTACACCCGACATAGCTTTGGTTGATGCTGAGACACAGAGAACAAGTGAACCCAAGAGCGCTCTTCAGCAGCCTGCTGCAAACCTAGAAGTCAAGCTGTGCTCTGCTGAAGAAGAAAAACTACAAATCAAAAAGGTATGAAAAGCATTTTTAATTAAAACCTTTTGCATTTATATAGCATCCAAATATGGTTGGAGCTGGCAGAGATTTGCAGTGCATTTTGCTGTAGAAATGAACCAATTTGCATCCAAGTGTAGCTAAAATACTTTTGTTTATGTCTGGTGTCTGTTTTAGGCTGATTTCTTCTGAAATTTCAGGAAGAAAAAGCAAAGTTTTGTTAGCATACAGCCACTTGGGTAGAGGGTACAGTGACTTCCCCTGTGTTTTCTGAGTGAGTGGTCACTGAAGTTGAAAGTGTGACCAGAACACACAACATGTTTTCCTCCTTTTTTTTTTTTCCTCTTCCCTCATGGGAGCTCTGGTAACTAAACTCTTCATGTTCCTTCTGACCTGAATCTGAGGAGTAGGAAGCAGAACTATGACTGCAGGACTGAGTTAGCAGAAGGTCCCTGAGGCATGGCACAGTAAGTTTAGTTTCAGCTGTTCTTAGAAGTGTTCCTTGATAGCTATCAAGGTGTGCTAGGAAAAAGAGGAAATGACTCGTTGGAAACAAAACTTAGGATGAGTAACTGGAGGGGAAGAGGAGAGAGTCTGGAATGGATTGGTTTTGCTAGGAATTAATTGTGCAGAGGAGCGCTGGGAGGGAAGCACAGCTGCAGGCTGAAGTGGAGGTGGTTGAGTGCTAGGCCTTGGGCTGAAATGTTGCATGACCACTTTCTGCCTCCACAGTTGAACCAAACACTTTGAATCTCAAGAGCTGTTTTTATTATTTCATCCCAAAGAAGGGCTGAACTAAGCAGACCTTCTCTTTCTGTCCTCCTTGTGACCCTCTCCGCTGTGCTGCTGTTTGAATAGCTGCACCGTGCTCTGGCAGCCCCTTTGCTTCTATACTGGCTTCCTGCATGGCTGCAGAAATCGTTGTTCTGGAGCAGCTGAAAGGGTGCCAGCAGCTTGTGTAGAGCAGGAATGAGTTTGGTGGGAGCAGCAGCTGCAGTGAGAAACAATAAAAACCTCAAGCTTTTTGTGCAGCATGTAATTGTGAAGTTGTCAGAGTGTCCTTCTCCCTTCTCTTGATTGGTTCATGCTGGGCAGGCTCTAGAAAGGCTTACTATGAAATCACAGCACATTGAAACTGGGATGAATTTCAGAGCCATGGGTAGAGGACCTGGGGACTTTGTGTCATGGGATTTCTGTCTTTTCAGTCAGACCTTTTGTTAAAAACATATTTAATGTACTGATTTTCAAATGCAGACAGGCAGAACAAGCTAGTACAGATATAAAAATAATTAGAACAGAATAGTGCCAGTTGGAAGGCACCTACAGCAGTCATCTGGTCCAGCTGCTTCAGCACCTCAGGACTCACCAGAAGTTAAAGCATATCATTAAGGGCATTGTCCAAATGCCTCAAAGACTGACAGGCTTGGGGCATCAACTACCTCTCTGAGAAGCCTGTTGCACTTTATGTAAAGGAAGTGCTTCCTAATGCCAAGTCTGAAACTCCCCTGGTGCAGCTGTGAGCCATTCCCATGCCTTCTATCACTGGATCCCGGAGAGAAGAGACCAGCACCTTTCTCTGTGCTTCCCCTTCTCCGGAAGCTCTAGAGAGCGAAGAGATTGCTGCTCCACCTCCATTTCCCCAGTCTAGACCAAACCAGAGACCTTGGCTGCTGCTCCCAGAACTTGCCCTTGATTTTAAACACCATAGGCTTTGAAATATTGTCTCCATGTAAAGGCTGCAGGCAGAATTTTGTGGTACCACTTTGTATATGATGGCAAATGTCATCTTCTTCAGAAATTATACCTCTTGTAGGCAGTAGTTGCATTCGGGTTTGCAGCATTTGCAAATGCTTGTAACTGCCCCTGTTTTGTTTTGCAAATTTTCTAGGAATTGAAACAATTACTGGAAAAACATAGTGTTCTGGAGATGGATTTCTTGAGAGAAAAGAACCAGAGAGGAATTTCACATCAAGAGCATCACAAGACACTCCAGGTAACTCATTTCTTTGTAGTATCTTACATAACCCTTACCCTTTTCAGGAGGATTTTGAGTAGACTTAAGGATCTACAGGCCTGCTCCAAAGCCTTTGGAAGTTAAAGAATTTCTAAGGTCTTGACTGTGGATGTCAGTGGTAGTCTAGGTGTAATACCCACTGGCCCAAGTCCATTTCGTAACTCAGAACACAGCTTTACTATGATCTGTTTGAGTAGTAAATAAACCGCTTTCCATAGTAGATGTGTCCAACAAGATATCCTCACATCTTCTAGAGTAGCTGTGGGCAGTTATTGAAGCATTGGCTGACTGGAATATGGAATAGTTTGTGCTGCATAATAAAAATCTGCAAAGTGCAATTAGATACTGGACAATGGAATGAAAATGTCTTCCTCTGTAAAAATCAGCAATGTCCGTGAGAGAAGTGCTAAGTCTCACACGCAAGACAAGTCTTTTATTGCAGTTTTCAGTCTTCTTACAGTGTTATCATAGAATGGTAAGGTTGGAAGGGACCTCAAGGATCATCTAGTTCCAACCCGCTGCCATAGGCAGGGACACCTCCCACTAGTACAGCTCACTCAAGGCCTCATCCAACCTGGCCTTGAACACCTCCAGGGAGGGAGCACCCACGACCTCCCTGGGCAACCTGTTCCAGTGCCTCACCACCCTCACTGGAAAGAACTTCCTCCTAACATCCAGTCTAAATCTCCCCTCTGCCAGTTTAAGCCCATTGCCCCTTGTCCTGTCGTTGCAGGACCTTGTAAATAATCCTTCCCCAGCCTTCTTGTAGGCCCCCTTCAGATACTGGAAGGCTACTATCAGGTCCCCTCGAAGCCTTCTCTTCTCCAGGCTGAAGAGCCCCAACTCTCTCAACCTGTCCTCATAGCAGAGCTGCTCCAGCCCTCTGATCATCTTTGTGGCCCTCCTCTGGACCCGCTCCAACACTTCCATGTCCTTCCTGTGCTGAGGGCTCCAGAACTGCACACAGTACTCCAGGTGGGGTCTGACGAGAGCAGAGTAAAGGGGCAGAATCACCTCCCTTGCCCTGCTGGCCACGCTTCTCTTGATGCAGCCTAGGACTCGGTTGGCTGTCTGGGCTGCATGTGCACACTGCAGGCTCATGTTGAGCTTTTCATCAACCCAGACTCCAAGGTCCTTTTCCTCAGGGCTGCTCTCCAGCCATTCACCACCCAGCCTGCATTTGTGCTTGGGATTGTACCTACCCAGGTGCAGGACCTTACACTTGGCCTTGTTGAATTTCATGAGATTGGCCTGGGCCCACCTCTCCAGCCTGTCCAGGTCCCTCTGGATGGTTCCCTGCCCTCTAGCAAGTTGACTGTGCCACACAACTTGGTGTCATCTGCAAACTTGCTGAGGGTGCACTCCATTCCTCTGTCCATATCACTGACAAAGATGTTAAACAGCACAGGTCCCAGCACTGACCCCTGAGGGACACCACTTGGCACTGGTCTCCAGGTGGACATTGTGCCGTTGATCACCACTCTCTGGGTTCAGCCATCCAACCAATTCCTTATCCAGCGAGTGGTCCACCCGTCAAGTCCATGTTTTTCCATGTTATAGCAGGACAAAGTCTGACAGACTTGCATTTCACAAGTTTTATGTTGGTGGTTCATCATAACTTAACTGTTTTGCCTCTGCTGGTGGTTTTAAAGCAACTGCTGCATTGTTTCCCATTTTACTGAGGAACCACTGTAATAATGTTTCCTGGACTCTTGGCTGCTGTGCTTCCTAGAACTTGTGTTAATATAATCATCCAGGCTTTTAATGCATGTAACGTCCCACTCAACGAAAAAATGTTTGCTTGGCTGTGTTGGACACATCAGTTTTCCTTAAAAGCTTTCTGATGGATGGAATATCCCACTAGCTGAAGGTGATGGCCATCTCATACTCCTGACAGCAATCAGTGGCTCTAACTTGTATTGCTCACATGGTGCTCTCTAGTAGAAGCATGAAAATGGCAAAGATGTTGGTGGGGTTTGCTAGGTCACTCTGGCTGTATCACATCTCTTAGTCAGGTCCTGCAGTTTTCCAGAATGGCAACGAAAGGGTTGCAGAAAACCCCATGTAGCTTTTGGATGGAGCCAGAGCCAAATCAGAGAGGAGCAGTCATGCTCCCAAGAGCTGACAGTCAGAAGTCTCTTTGTGGAACTCCCATATCGGATGCCTTCTGCTGGCACAACTTCTAATGCCAGCTCCTTTTGTCTGTCTCCTTTGGCTCCTGAAACACCAGGGCCAACACCTGTGGCCACATAATGAGTAACTGGCAGCTACAGAGCACAGATGTCTGCCTTGCCAGCATTTATTTTTCCAGTGCAAACATCTGGTTGTTAATGCTGCTGGTTTGAGAAGCTTCAAAGCAGACAATAGCCATGACTGGCAGAGATCTGGGGACCTGAGGATAAGACTTTGTCCCGTGTCTGTCATCTTGAGCTATAGGTGTGCACTGACGTGATTCCTCTTAGGTGTAATTTCTGTGTTAGGATTTGAGTATAACAACATACAAAACAAGTGTTAGTTTTGAGAGAAAATGTCGCTGATCTTTGTCACCTAAGCAGTTGTTTGGGTGGTTGCATCCTTTCCTGTTGTTTTCTGTCCCAACCAGGGCTGTCAGTTATGTTACTGCACCTTTGTTGTCATAAAGATGGCTTCAATGAGACCTTCACAGGGGTTTTGGAAAGCCAAGTTAGGAACATGAGCGTAGAATCATAGAATGGTAAGGTTGGAAGGGACCTCAAGGATCATCTAGTTCCAACCCCCTGCCATAGGCAGGGACACCTCCCACTAGTACAGGTTACTCAAGGCCTCATCCAATCTGGCCTAGAACACCTCCAGGGAGGGAGCATCCATGACCATCTTACAGATGTTTGAGCTGGGTTAGCACTACTGAAGTGATTTGCGCTCTGGACCAGGAGTGAACAGGGTTTGATAGCACTGACAGTGGAAGACTGGAAGGGGAACAATAATCACTGCTCCTGAGCAGAAGGGCAGAGCTCCAAGCCTCCATTATAGTGTCAGCATTCAACTAATGGGTGACAATGGACTGTTGTCACATTTATGCTTGTGTAAAAGAGAAGAGCAAAAAGTTCTGGTTTTCATCTAAATAAACATAACTATAAAACATTAATAGTGAGCAGTGCTTTCAGTATTTTCACATTTTTAGTGCTTCTGTGTGTGACTATAACAACCAGAGACAGCAAAGGGCAGCAGTGGGTTAATAACAGAGTAAATAGACAGTGACTGCTGTTAGAGTTGTTGGGTATCTAATGCAGTGATCTCTTTGAGAGCTGGAATTCACACAAGCTGTAAAGTTAGAGTTATGATTCCCACATTGCTGCCCTGGTGTTTGTAGCATTTCAGAGGCAGGATAGCATCCTGCATAGAATCATAGAATAGTGAGGTTGGAAGGGACCTCAAGGATCATCTAGTTCCAACCCCCTACCATAGTCAGGGACACCTCCCACTAGTACAGGTTACTCAAGGCCTCATCCAACCTGGCCTTGAACACCTCCAGGGAGGGAGAAGCCACAACCTCCCTGGGCAACCTGTTCCAGTGCCTCACCACCCTCACTGTAAAGAACTTCCTCCTAACATCCAGTCTAAATCTCCCCTCTGCCAGTTTAAACCTATTGCCCCTTGTCCTGTCACTACAAGACCTTGTAAATAGTCCCTCCCCAGCCTTCTTGTAGTATCTTCAGATACTGGAAGGCTACTATCAGGTCTCCTCGAAGCCTTCTCTTCTCCAGGCTGAAGAGCCCCAGCTCTCTCAACCTGTCCTCATAGGAGAGCTGCTGCAACCCTCTGATCATCTTCATGGTCCTCCTCTGGACCCGCTCCAACACTTCCATGTCCTTCCTGATTCTAACTTTGTTGCATACGGAATGGAGCTGAGTTGCAGTTGCTGGGGGAAGTGTTGATTTGGGTTTTCTTCATTTGCGTGCAGCATTGCAAAGAGGACATTACCTAAATGCCATGTCAGCCTTGGAATCCCTTGCTTACTTAAGAAGGAGACAGGTGCAAAGGCAGATCTGAGTTTTATGTTCTTTTTGTCAGTGTCAGTCTTTTCCCCTGTTTTTTTCACCACAGTCATATATGGTCTCCTCAGTGCATCTGAATCCTAGATGGCTAAAACTCTTACTACAGCCCCATTCCAGTTTACTGTAGGAACAAATCAATGCTGCATTTTAAACATGCCACCCCCAATCTCTACTGTAGTGAAAGCCCATTTGTAGCAACCTACACAAGCCTGCTCAGGGGGTGATGCTTTGTGTGCACAGAGGGAGCATTGAATTGGAGAAAGGAAAGCAGTATCTGGGCTCTGGCTCCCTGAGCAGGACAGATTTAGCTGATAGGACTCCTGACACTTGCTCTATCTGCAGACAGATGATGGTTCACTACAGACTGGATCTTCCTGTTCCTCTGCTGTTTCTTTGATGTACCACACTTAAAGCAATGCTGCACTGCTACTGGAAGACTCTAGTTGTGGTTCTAAATATCTTGTCCCATCATCAACCCTTTCTGGAAGTGCAACAGACTGGGTTTTAAGGGAACAATGCAGCTGATGTGGTGTGAGCCCTTTTTTGAAACAGCCTTTCTTCCTTTTGGTGTCTGGCATCTGTTCTAATACATCAAGTCTACAGCTTATTTGAAAGCACCTTTTGGCATCCTTTGTTTCTGCTCCACTTTGTTTAGGGAATGTCCTTATAGTTTTAATTGGAACTTTAAGGTTGTTTGTTTTATTTAGCAGTACTCCTGTTGTTGCAGAGTAGCCATGATTAAAAATTAATGAGCTTAGCTCTGTATTTTCATTTGTTAATGATATTTTATAGATAGAAAAAGAAGGTAGGAGACTCACTGATTTAAATAATGTCTTAGTAAGGTCAGAGAGGAGGCTGAAATTGAAGTGAACATGGACAGACCAGTTCCTTATGATGCAGAGAGACTTGGCTAGGTCATGCTCTGACCTAGCTGGCACTAAGTGGCATGGTAGCATCAGCACAGCCATCACTGGTGTTGGATGCTGTTTCGTTTCTTTATTGCTGGAACTGTTACTGTGGGGGGAAGTTCTCATGTGAATACCTGTGCGGGTGTCACAGTGACATTATAAAGCTTCAAATTCAGGCAAATATTTTAAGTGCATTTAAGGCAGGAAAAGGTAAAATTGATGTTTTGGACTAATTTCTTCCTGGGATGAGTTTATTTGTGTTCTGATGTGTATTGCCTGTTAATTTTTTGGGAGGGGCTATGTGTTGCACCCACAGATCACACACAGTCGTACATAACAGAATGTGCACTTGGCTGTGGCTTCAGAACTTTAAAGTGCTTTGTAAGGTACAAAGGAATCAGTGCCAGGTTAACCACACCAGCCTGCCTTGGAGTAGAAGTGTACAAACAGGGATTTGGATGTACCTAACCGTGTAGGACTGAAGAGAATGCAATCTGCAAAACTGCACCTAGTACATGTGAAAATCTTGAGGATGAGCAGATGTTGGAACAGGAATGTTAAATCATGTGGCTTGATGTGTTCAAATTGTTGTCCCCCTCCCCTTTCTCTGTATTCCTTCTCTTAGTGTCACCTAAGGGATACACTTCCCCTTCTGTGCCTTTTATTTGCTTTTATAGAATATAGAATGGCTCAGGTTGGAAGGGGCCTTGGACATCATCTACTCCAGCCTGCCCTCCATGGGAGGGAAGGTTCTCATCCAGTATTGCCTCTAAATATGTACTTCCTATAATTTGAGAGAAGAACAACCTGGGGTCGCTGATCTCCCCAGCCTCTCTTTTGTTGTTGATACAGGAATGGTGCCCATCTATAGACCTCCAAAATGTGATCCATCAACTGCCCATATTGTGAGGAGTGGCTGAAACCTGAGGACACAGGAGAGAAATCTGAGATGCACGTCTTCCTTGAGTGACAGACCTGTTCTTGGTGACAATAGAAAGGTGTCAGTCTGTGTTTGGGATAAACACAGATGATGCCAGAGAGAAAGCTTCTTGTTTTGGAAGACCCCCATGTTATGCTTCTCCTGCACATAAACAGTCTTGCAGTCCTAGGCATGCTTGAACATTCACCTCCAAAAGGAATTTCATGAAGCAATCTTGCAGCTGCAGGCCTGGCAAAAGCAACTCTTGGGAGGACTTGCAGTTGAAGTGAGAGGGTGAAATCACAGAATGGATTGGGTTGGAGGGGATCTTGAATGGCCATGGCCTCTGATGCTAATTTGGCCTGTGATGAGTAAGGTTGTATTCTGTATTAGAAGACACAACTTTCTTTGGAGGAAGCATTCCTTGGGGTTAGCACTTCAGTGTACCCCCATGGAAACAGGTATGTCTTTGAAGAGACCAATTTTTATGTTTGGGGCCAGCCCTTGGGGTAAAAAAAAAATAAAGGATATTGATTGAAGACAACATCTCAGAATTCTTGTGTTTACTGAACCTAAAATAAAATATAGCTTGAGAGTTGTGGTCATCCTTCAAACCACAGCTGGCCCTTGAAATGTGACTGCAAAGGTGATCTTCTGCCAGAGAGATGAGGAACCAGGGCCTGACAGATTCAGCTGTTCTGCACCCAGGTTTTACCTGCTAAGCTGGACTTCTTTACCACTAAGAAGAAAAGATGATGACTATTCCCATCCCTGTGAGCTAAAACAGCACTTCAGGCCATGGTACAGTTTGCTGCTTCCTTTGTGGCACTGTTTTGTGAAGTTGTTTGGTTTAAAAAAAAAAACAAAAAAACCCCACACCTTAAAACTCCTCAACCCACAAAGCAATCCTTTGTGCTATCTAACAACTGCAATTTAAAACTACTCAGGAGATGATCTTCTTCCCACAGACCCACAGTAGTGCAGTCTTGGATGTTAAGATCCTTGGTGCTTGTTTCCATTATGGAATATTTTATCTCCAGCTTTTTATGTAGGAGATGCAATTCTCACTGGGTTGTTTTTAACAATGAGTGGTGCTGAACCTTTCATTCTGAACACAAGAAAATCACTTCTAGATGAGAATGAAATCAAACTGCTTCCAGAGAGATTTTGCTATCCTTCCTTTCTTGAGTTTTCTAGTGTTTATTGGGTATTTTCCAGCATTATTGGCCCCAATGGGATGTACCCATGAGTATCTGTCATTCTGAAAGGTCCTGGAGAACAGGAGAGGTGCCTGAGGACTGGAGGAAAGCCAATGCCAGTCCAACCTTCAAAAAGGGCACAAAGGAGGACCCAGCAGACTACAGGCCAGTCAGCCTCACCTCTGTCCCTGGGAAGGTGGTGGAGCAGCTGCTTGTGGAGGTCATCTCTAAGCGCATGGGAAAAAAAGATTATGAGGAAAGGTCAGTGTGGATTCTGAAAGGGGAAACCATAACCTCTGTAATCGTGCCACTAGCTGGGGAGTTGAGGGAAGGGCACTGAACTGGAGCATCTGTCTTAACAAGGGGAGGCGGAGAGACCTGGAATACTTTAGTTTGCAAAAGAGAAGACTGAGAGGGCATCTGATCCATGCTTAGCAATATCTAAAGGGCGGAGGTCACGAGCGTGAGGCTGGGCTCCTTTTAGTGGTGCCCGGGACAAGGGGCGATGCATACAAACTAGAACACAGGAATCTTCACTCGAACTTAAGGACAAAGTTTACTTTGGAGTGAGGGTGCTGGAGCAATGGAACAGGAGGTTCTAAGGTTTCAGGGCCTGCTCTGGAGACTTTCAGAACCTGTCTGGACATGCTCCTTGCAACCTGTTCCAGGTGAACCTGTGTTAGCAGACAGGCTGGACAATATGATTTCCAGAGGTCCTTTCCAATCATTCTGTGAGTTGAGGATTCCATGGTGATTATCACTTCATTGAATCTGCTTCATTTGGGAACTTCCACCTTGCAAGTAGAGACAAATGTAATTTTGTCACTTGAGGAGGGCAGCTGCTGACCTTCATATGGGGTGTGATCATCTGAGCCACCTCCGAATTCCATTTACCTGGACAGAACCACAGATTGCCAGCAAGGAAGCAGCTGCATTGAGCTGGAGTGGTGAAAAACTGCTTCAGTGAATGAAACTGCAACCCATTGCTCCTAAAGATTGACTGTAGCCACTTGTTGCTTTTCCACACTTGATGTTGCTGCTCCAAGTTATAACTGAACCAGATCTTGGATGTCCTGTGCTGTTGGTATTCACTGAAAATGTCCGCACGATGCTAACCGAGGAAATTTTTCAGGTTTTATGGCATGCAGCTGAAAATGCAGTGGGCATCTCACAGACAGGGAGCAGGAGGGTGCTGCGTCTCTGCTGTAACAGTCTGCAGGAGTAGGCTGAAGAGATCTGTTTCACACACTTCCATGTGACAGCTCTGACACGGATGAGGGCCTTCTTAAATCAACGTCGTCTGCCTTGTGCGTTCTTGTGAGAGCCAGATATTTGTGGAATAACTGCAGGTCTTTGATCCATGCTGCAGTTCCTGTGACAGGATTTCATAAACCTTCAGTACAGGGCTGCTGTATCACCACCAGTCCAGTTATGCCATCCTATACTGAGTGCTGTCACAGCTGATGTGTCTCCCCTTGCACAATAGAAATCCAATAGGAATTTTTTTTTTTTAGGTAAAACCCCTATTATTAAGTAGTTTGATGCTATTTCTGTAATTTTAGTCTGTGTTGCACTACTTTAGATTTATAACTGTGGTCTGCACTCTCTTACCTACTGTGTACATCCAGTTGGGGAATGAAGAATTCCATCAGGCTTTGCTGTCACTCATTAGCCAAGTGCCTTAGTGGAGGCAAGGTCTGTGCCCTCCAAAACTGCTCACAGCAAGAATGTGTCTTCATCACGACTCTTCTCATCGGGATCAGCCGCTCTGTGGGAGGTCTGACGTAGTGCAAAATACCCAAGGAGTCTCAAACAAAGTTAAAACACAGCTCAAGCGCTGTCATCCCCAGCCCAACACTGCAGCCCTGTTACATCTGTTTGCATTTGAATTTGTCTGGTAGAACAAGGCAAGCGTGCGCCTACCACTGCAGCCCTGCCAGCTGGCCTCTGCAGTGCTGCTGGGGGACTCCAGACAGGGCCCCAAATGGATGGCCTTGCTTTAGAGCGGCAGAGAATGTGGTGTTTGTGTCCAACTTGGGATCATTTTGCTTATCCCTCTCCCTTTTTCAGCATCAGATGGGTTCTTGCCATTGTTATTTTGTCCTACTTTTGATTTTTTTTTTTTTTTTTTTTGGCAGAAAAGTGTGATCTCTGATCTTTGGGAGAGTCTTTACTGTGGGGCTTTGGGTCTGCTTTTATTGTTGGGGGGTGGGGGGTTGTGATGTGTCCTAGGGTTTCGGTTTTTGTTTGTTGGATTTTGTTTTGTTGTTGTTTTAAACTGCAGCATATTGAATAGCTTAAAGAAAGAGTTACTGGTGTCCATTGAAAAACTTGAAAGATGAGAGCCGTGGGTTTGCTGTCACTGGAGGGAAGGGAAGATCAAGTAAGAGAGGAAAGAGTCTGTTCTGGAAACAATGTGATATCAGTGGAAAACATCCAGAGTGAATGGGTGCAGACATCCAGGCTTGCTAGACTGTTGGGCCCAGGGACAATCATGGCTCAGGTGCTCTTGGCAGCCATTTCTGGGCCCATGGAGAAGGTGACTGTGAATAGCCAACATGGATTTACCAAGACATAAATTCTGCCTGAGCATCCTGACTGCTTTTTGTGATGAAACACCTAGGCTGTGAATGAGAGGAATGCAGTGGACATTGCATATCTTGATCTAAACCTGAAGAGGAGAAGGCTTAGAGGAAGCAGAATGTCCAGTTCTTATAAGGCTGTTGAGAAAAGCAGAGCCAGGCAGGCTATGCACAGATGCACAGCAGGAGAAAAGTGGAAATGGTAAGGAATTGAAGCATAGGAAGCTGCAGCTTGGTACAAGGAAAAAAAAAATGGGTTTGGGGATGTTTCAGACAGCAAAGCTGTGATATTTCCCTTCTCAAAGGCTTTCAAGGTCTGGCTGGACAAGAATCTGAACAATCTGGTCTGAATTCAGTTCTGCTCTTGCCTTTAGCAGAAGGTTCAACAAGGTGGCCTCCAGAGGTCCCTTCCAACCTGAAGGATTGTGTGATTTTGTGACTTAATACTTGGGTCATAAACTGAGAAAAATAAATAGCCCACTCCCAGTCACTGCAGCAGTAACTCAGATCCAGGGGATACTCCCCAGGCTGAGTGGTTTGGAATATTTTACTCCAATCTGGCCTTCCTCATTGCCAGCAAAAAGACATTAGCAATGAAGGGCAGGGCAGCAAAGCCTGGACCAAAAAGCTGATTAATGCAAGTATTTGAAAAGCTCAACTAATCAGAACATGTTACAGCAAACTTAAATCACTGTTGTATGGAATGGGACGTTTGGGGCATTGTGAAAACTATCCCTGTCTGGTTAGAACAGGAGCTCACAGCCTACACCCTGCCTGTGTCCAGCAGAAAGTGTCCTCACAGCTGTTGTAGGAAGCTGCTCAATGGCAGTTTGCTGTCTCATCTCCTCATTCCCCCTAAGCCTTCTCTTGCTGCATAATCCAGGTAGTTGACCATTTATTACCAAATAAATGGGAGTCCCAGGGCCCTGTGCTGAGCTGACCCTTGTGCGTGCTGTCTGATTTTGGGGTTATGGAGGCAAATCTGAAAGATTTTCCCTTCTGTTAAAAATGCTTCCCCTTATCTTTAGGTTCTCAACTGTAGATCCCACTGGGATGCTGGTGACATGACCAAAGTGCAAACCCTTTGCTGCAGACCTGGAGAGACTCCCATGTCTGTGTTGTGGAGAGCTCCCACTGCACTCTACGAATGCTGATGACCCCTCTGTATTTCATGTCCAACAGCACACTCTAGTGTGTAGATTAATCACCATTACGGAACCATGCAGTCCTTTGGCTTGGAAAAGACCATTAACATCAAGTTCAGCCATTCTCTCACTCTACCAAGGCTAGTGCTAACCCATTGTCCTCAGCCCTGCATATCTCTGCCTTTTAAACATCTCCAGGGATGGGGATTCAACCACCTCCCTGAGCAGCCTTTGCCAGGCTTTGAGAACCCTTTTCTATGAAGAAGCTTTCTTTGGATGTCCAACCTAAACTTCCCTTGGTGCAACTTGAGGCAATTTCCTCTTGTCCTTTCAGTTGTTACTGGGAGAAGAGACAGACCTCCACCTGGCTCCAGCCTCCTTTCAGGGAGCTCTAGAGAGGAATGAAGTCTCCCCTCAGCCTCCATCAGACTAAAGAACCCCAGGTCCCTCACCTTCTCCTCACCATCCCTATTCTTCAGACCCTTCACCAGCTTTGTTGCCCTTCTCTGAGGGTGCTCCAGCACCTCAATCATAACTAACTCAAAGTTTCAGTGATTTCAGTGTTCTATTCACTAATAGAATCATCAGGGCTGAGAGGTGACCTTATTGATGTCTACACTGTCTGCAGGGTGGCTGTCAGGAGGATGCAGTCAGGCTCTTTCCAGTGATGCCCAGCGGTAGGATGAGGGGCAACAGATGTCAACTCAATCACAGGAAATCCCATTTTCAACACAAGAAAAAACTTACTAACTGTGAAGGAGCCAGAGCCCTGGAGCAGGGCATCCAGAGAGGTTGTGGAGTCTTCTTCTCTGAGGACCTTCACAACTGGCCTGGACACATTCCTTTGTGACTTGCTCTAAGTGGTTCTGCTTTGCAGGGGGTTTGTCAACACTGAATGCTTTCCTTTCAGCTTAGATGTTGTTTTCGAGGTTTTTTTTTGTTTTGTGTTTTTTTTGTTTGTTTGTTTGTTTTGTTTTTTTTTTTTTCCCCCCACCTGGAACAGTTAATGATCATTGACCTACTCTTTCTATAGAATCTTCACACGTGTGAACCCAGGATGTGCTGCTCTAGCAATTACAGCTTCTTTCCCCTTGATGTTCACTTTTCCTGGGAGTGCTTCTGTGAATGATTCCTGAAGTTTTGGATTTAAGCACTGGATCACGATTTTCCTCCTCATACTAGTTCTGTAGTTTTGTGCTGTGAAAAGTTTTCTGGCTCAGCACTTTTTTTACATCTACAACTTTTGAGTCTAACTGGTTTGGCACAACTATGAGAATGTTCATGTGGGTGTTATTTTTGCATACTGCTATGAATAAAAACAAAGGAATCAGCAGAGCTTTATTGGAAAAACGTTCAGGAGATCTTAGGCAAGAACCTGAGGAATAAAGAATGAAAATAAGAAAGGATCTATGTCGTGAGCAGAAGGCAAGCTGAATCTGAAACCAGTCCATTTCAGCGTTTTTCTTGATATAGGCACTAACATTTGCTGAGGGAGTGATTCTGAAGTGCTGCTAGACAGGTGTGCCAGAAACCAGAAAAATCAGTGTGACAAAGGGAATTAAAAAAAATATTTGCAGAAGGATTTAGAATTGTGTCAGCTCTAATAAAGTGTAATATTGGGACTAACTTGAGTTGAGTATGTAGCTAATATCCGATGAGCCAAGCTTTGCATTTCTTCATGGAAGATATCCAAAATGAGGAGAAGAATGGGTCTTTAGTCTCCTAATTAAGATACTGTTGGTTGCTCTGTGTTGTGTATAATCTTTCCCTGTTTTTGTATAGGAAAAGCATAAGCAGGAGTTAGAACACATGAGAGAAGCTGGTCATGAAGCCTTGAGTGTTATTGTTGAAGAATTCAAGGTAAGTAAGTTGCCAAGACACCCCAGTTTCCCAATAACATCAGCATGATAATAACAAGTTAGCACTACAGGCAGTCTTCTTTAGGACTGCTTGTTCTGGTTGCTCAACCCCCTTTCTTTTAAAACATCTTTTCTGTTGCTTCCAGTTCAGCTTCTTTGGGCTGCAGTGTTGTGTGGCATGTTTTCTTCCTGCACTTTGGGGAAGTTCAGACAAAGTAGGTCACCCATTTTCAGTAAGGAAACCTAAAACCAGAACAAACCAAAGCTGCTCAGGCTGCTGTGGTGAGCTCTGGGTTTGATTGTTTATCACACAGTCCCATTTCAGGCCTGTCTCAAACTGCACTTGCAGGGAAGCAGCGTCAGAGTAGCTGCTCAGATTTATTATATACACAGCACTAAGAGAAGGAGTTAAGATGGAAATAGGGCTAGCCAGGAGAGGGACCTGGGGCTAGAGCAACCTGGCTGGAGAACAGCCATGCAGAGAGGGACCTGGGTGTACTGGCTGACAGCCAACTGAATGTGAACCTGCAGTGTGCCCAGGTGACCAAGAAGGCCAATGGCATCCTGGCCTGTATCAGGAATAGTGTGGCCAGTAGGACCAGAGAAGTCATTTTGCCCTTGCACTCAGCACGGGTTAGGGCAATCCTTGAGTACTGTGTTCAGTTCTGGGCCTCTCAATTTAAGAAGGATGTTGAGGTGCTTGAATGTGTCCAGAGAAGGGTGACAAAGGGGTTTGAAGCACAACCCTGTGAGGAGCAGCTGAGGGAGTTGGAGGTGTTCAGCCTGGAGAAGAGGAGGCTCAGGGGAGACCTCATTGCTCTCTGCAGCTACCTGAAAGGAGGTTGTAGCCAGGTGGGGGTTGGTCTCTTCTGCCAGGCATCCTGTGCAGAACGAGAGGACACAGTCTCAAGCTGCAACAGGGCAGGTTTAGGCTGGATGTTAGGAAGAAGCTCTTCTCAGAGCGATTTGCCATTGGAACGGGCTGCCTAGAGAGGTGGAGTCACTGTCCCTGGAGGTGTTTAAAAGGAGACTGGATGAGTGAGTTAGTGGCATGGTTTAGTTGATTAGAAGGTGTTTGGTGATAGTTTGGACTCGATGATCTCGAAGGTCTTTTCCAACCTGGTTAATTCTGTGATTCTGTGTGAAATCTGTAATTTGTCTCTCGCATTGTTTTTAGTTGTTTTCAGCTCCTGAGATGGAAGAGATGAGTGTTACCAGACAGGATCAGTCTGTGGTGTTTGTGCTATTGTGGGAACAGTAATACACAGGAGACTAACTGAGCCACTTAGGAGAAGCACTAGGTAAAGCATAGAATTCCAGTCAGACTGAAGGAGGTGATGCCTTGCTCCAGGTTAGCTGCACCTAGACTTTTTGCCACGTTTGTACTGACAATATGAGCTGCTTTAGGGTGAGCAACTGGCATCCTGTGACTGCTGCACAGGTATTCCAACTTGTAACCATGTTAGAGGCTGCAGGGCTCTGCTGTGAAATTCAGTCTGGATGCAGCTTGCTCTTCTCCATTCATTGTCTTTATCATAGAATCACAGAATGGTATGCGTTGGAAGGGACTTTCAAAGGTCATTTAGTCCAACTCCCCTTCAGTCAGCAGATTCATGCTCTACTAGAGCAGGTTGCTCACAACCTTGTCCAACCTGTCATCTCCAGGGATGAGGCTTCAGCTCCCTCCCTAGGCAAACTGTTTCAGTGTTCCACACCATGAGAGTAGTGGGACTTGTTCCTTACACCCAATCTAAATCTGCTCTTCTCTCATTTGAAACCATTGTCCTCATCCTGTCACTGCAGGCCTTTGCAAACAGTCCCTCTGCAGCCTTGTAGCCCCTTTCAGGTACTGGAAGGCTGCTATTAGGTGTCCCTGGAGTCTTCTGCAGGCTGAACAACCCCAACTCCCTCAGCCTGTCCTCATACCAGAGCTGCTCCAGCCCTTTGATCATTTTCATGGCCCTCCCCTGAACCTGCTCCATCAGGTCCATGTCCTTCCTGTGCTGAGGGCTCCAGAGCTGGACACAGCACTGCAGGTGAGGTCTCCCCACAGCAGAGTAGAGTGGCAGAATCCTCTCTCTCCATCTCTGGCCACACTGCTTTGGATGCAGCAAGATATTCTTCAGGGTGACAGGAGTGCCCCATTCTATATTCCCTGGGTTTTGATCAGATGCACTGGTGCAGGTTGTTCCAAAGCAGGGCCTTCTCGTGGCTCAGGGTAGGTGCTGGTGGCATTATGAACAACCCTCACTGACACGAGCCAGTTGTAACTTTGTGATGCTGCTCCAGAGTTTGAGTGTGAGTGAGTGTGATGCCCCGTGTTGATTAAGGATCCCTATATAAAAATAGGGACCATTCATGGTGCTCTAAATGAGGAACTGAACTCTGGGGTGAGCAGAAATGGCTTTTGTATTGTTAGCATAGGTGAGTCTTCCTACTGGGAAATTTGTGGAAGTGCCTTTGTCTTCTCATACAAATGAGAAGAGAGTTGCCATTTTTTAACTTCTGCCTGTGAGGCTGCCAGGCTTGTCACCAAACCCTCACACTTGTCTTACTTGAAAGCAAATTACTGCTCCCTGCAGACTTTCTGTCTTTCAGTGCTTGAAAATGGGTTATACTTTTTGTTAACCACTGTTCTGTGTTGTGGGGGATTGTTTGTTGTAAAAAGGGTCAGTATCTCTTCACACTGATCTCTCATTCCCATGTTATCCCTCAGTAGACCAGACAGTCCAGTTTAAGACCAGCTCTTTTCAGTTCCTGCCCTTGTTGTGACTGGTCCTGTTTAATAGAGCAACAGTGTTGAAAAGAGAGTTTACACAAGAAGGGCGATAGTGAATGATCCATTTTCAAGGGCTTGAATGCACCAAAGCCATGAGAATTATTGCAGTTGTCTTTGCAATATTAACTTGGCAAAGTGCTGGGAAGTCCGTTAATAGGGACCATTAGACACTGCAGCAGGCACCCTCAGAACCCTGGCCATTGCTGAGTGTCCTACATTCTTATCCTTCTCTCAACAAATAAACCTTCCACAGCACAGGCACAAAATTGTATCCGAAAACAAATGAAAAGTGAACTTGGTGTTCTGTGGAAGCCAAGTTTCCCCTGCTCAGGTTTACCTAATTCTGTTTAATTTGTGTCTTTCATGTCAGTGTTCTTTTTTTTTACAGTTTTATCCCCATAATTAACTACATTAAAGAACAGTAAATATAGCTTTTGGAAACAGTGCTGGTGGGGTAGTGTCACCTTTGAAGATATTTACCACAAGCAGCATAAGGATCTTGTATTCTGCTTGTTTAGTCAACCTTTTGTTTTGTAATTACCAGAGCTCTGTAAATAGACAAGTGAAGATTTTTAATCTGCTTTGTTTAGATTGCTTACCATACAGAATACCCTCTCATGGAAGCTTTCAAGAAGATGGGGTTACAGGCAGGTGGATTTACTTGATGGCATTTATTTCCTTAGATTCCTGTGTGTAATTATTAGTCAGATTGTGAATCAGATGTCTCCTTTTATAGCACTTTGCTTCAAGATGCCAAGCCTTCTGCAGCCCTTGCTGCAGTGAGAGTCTTGGCTATGAATTTTCAGTGCTGGATGGTCAGGATTTCCAGCTTCCCAGAATGGCAGAACAGGCAGGCTTGCAAAGTGTGGGACAGCTGAGAGCTGCTGCATTGTCTCTCAAAAATACTTGTCACTAATGGAGTTCTGAGCTGAAAGTTTGCCCTCTAACGAGCAGAGGGAAATCTGAAAGGCTTTGTTACAAAAGAAGATCATCTGGAACCAGGATAACTGGGTTTAGTGTGGTTTATCCCTACTGAGGAGGGAAAACTCTTGAGCTCTTTAGAACACCGCCTTAGCTTACTAGGTTTCCGAGGTGACAACTGACTCAGAGACAGAAGCCCGGGAGTTGTTTCCAGAGCTTGTGTTGCACTTGCAACTTCTTTACTTGTCTCTGCGTAGGCTTCATGAGAATTCTGGTGGACCTTGAGTGTAATACAAGCTTGGATTTTCTCATGAGAGCTGATGGCTACGAAAGGAGAGGTGCTTTGGCATTGTTGGCTGCAGGAACACTCATGTGTAACAGTGGCACAAAGCCAAGGTTCTCCTGGTGAGAGGAGCATGTGATAATTTCTTGAATTTATTCTTGAAAGGAAGGAAATACAGCTGTGTATCAGCCTGCAATCCATCTGATCCCTGAGAGATTGTGGGCAGAGACCTGAAAGTGTGCTGATCTATCCTGAGAGCTCCTTGTCATCTCTTTCAGTCGTCTTCAGTCCCTCTAATGAAACTGATAATACTGAGCGAGATAAACTGTTAGAATGGGAGAGGTTTTTATTCTGGTCAAATAAAACCCACTTGGATACCTTAAGTCAGTGTAATTTTTGGAAGCGGTTCTGGGTTTAAAGGAATTAAATATAGATGTGTTAATCTGGCACACTTTTCTTCCCCTAATAACTTTCCTAGTGCTACTTCCTACTGTAATTTCCTTTTATTGGTCTAGAAGCCAAAACAATTATAGATGAAAGCTTGAGGCTTCAAACTTGACCAGATTTTAGCTTTGACTAGCTGAGAAGATTATGCCAAATTGAAATTTAATTATAATTGAACCATACCTAGTAGAACAATGTCAGTGTAGACATTAAGTCTTGGCTTTGGCTTTCTCAGTAAATACTGATTTTTGGTTCCCCCTCATTTTAGTGATGGTAAAAGTGTCAGATGAAGGGAAGGGAAGAAGGAAGTGTAAAACCACTATGGATGTACGTTGCTCTGAGCACGTGGAGCTTTGGCCGTGTTGTTTGTTTCCTTAGAATAGAATCATAGAATGGTAAGGTTGGAAGGGACCTCAAGGATCATCTAGTTCCCAACCCCCTGCCATAGGCAGGGACACCTCCCACTAGTACAGGTTACTCAAAGGCTTGTCCAACCTGGCCTTGAACACCCCCAGGGAGGGAGCAGCCACAACCTCCCTGGGCAACCTGTTCCCTTTCAGGCATCAGAGGATTTCACTGATCTTGTTTTATTGCACCTAACTAGACTTTTTGTACATCAGCCCTGTGAGTTCTGTCTTTTTTTTGACCTGTGGAAAGGCATCAGCTCTGACGTGCTAAGGCCTGAATGCTGGTCATACAACTGCAGCTCATTCTTGTGCTTGTGCAGGGCCTTATACTTCAGTAGCAAGCAAACCACTTTCAGCAGGCGTCTAAGGTACCACAGCCCTTTAAACTGCTCCCCGCTGCAGTGACTTGCTTGGGAGGCAGGAGGTTTGTGATGGTTTGGGAGTTGTTCCCCCCCCACCCCCCCCT
>VWZE01015226.1:56368-72966 GCA_013396675.1 Eubucco bourcierii
AACACAACTCCCCTCCCAGAAATCAGAGACCCCAGGAGGGGCTCCCACCCACCCTTCCACCTTCTCCCCTCCCCTGCCCCTTACCCCAAGTTTTGCCTTACGTGCAAGGTGAATTAGGAGGATTGGCCAGGGAGGTTAGAAGAAAAGTGGTTAGTGAGGATTAATCGGCAAAAGAGGAGCCAGAGGCCAGACCAACCGACACACTGTTCTCCCAGAGAGACAGACAGAGAATGCCTTATCTATGTTTATGTTCTTTTCCCAAAACAATCTCAACAAGCCTATGAGTGAAGTAGACATCACCATGTTTTCCTTTCACAACCTATAGTGTGATTTTCTCTGTTAAAATATTCCAGTTAGCCTCAAACCAGCACAAGGTTTTTTGTAAGTCAAGGAAATGGGTAAAGCAGATCTGGTAGCTACCTGAAAGAGATTCTTTTATTTGACTAGGAGAGACCTGTAAGGAAACCTCACTTTCGGTTAAGGGCAGTTGTGTAGTTAGGGCTTGTGAAGAGTGTTGAGCTAGGGAAGTCAAAAAGAAGCCATGTAAGGGCTATTAGATAAATGTAAAGAACTCCTGAGTACCTGAACCTGCTGCTTCCTTTTGACCATGATAACTATAGACTGAGGCAGCAGATGTTGCAAGTGTAGAAACAGATCCACATCTTGGGCGTGGACACCTGTGGTCATCGCAGTCCTGTAACTGGCGGTTGATACAGGATGATCCTTGCCACCCTGTGTCAGGGAAGTTCATTACATAATATATAGAAGGACAAATTAATTGCCGAGAGCACCCATGTTAAACTGTTACCCTTCAACTTCAGAGAATCCTGGAATGGCTTAAGTTGGAAGGGACCTCAGAGCTCATCTGCTCCAACCTCCCTACCATGGGCAGGGACACCTCTCAACTAGACTCAGTTGCTCGAGGCCTCAACCAACCTGGCCTTCAACATCCCTAAGGAGAAGGCAGACACAACTTCTGTAGGTAGCCTATTCTAGAGTTTCACCACCCTCATACTGAAGAACTTCTTCCTATGATCCAGCCTAACCCTGCTCTCCTTCAGTACTCCATGTAGCAGATGTCACAGGCTGTATTCTGCCCCAGTGAAATGTCCAAAGGAGTCTGCTTCAGGAATGCCAACTTGATATTGGGTCAGTGGCCACAGATCTATGGAACATCAGCCCACCAGCATCCATTTGCAGTTAGGTAAGGAGCAAAGAGATGCTTCACCAGTGGGCAGGCATTGCTCATAGGAGCAGTTAGTCTGAAGTCTTTCAGTGCCATTGGCTGAAGGAGGTGACTGCAAGGTCTGTTGTTCAGCAGCTAAGTAGGTTAGTTTAGTAGGTAACTAGTATATTAGGGGTTTTAATTAGTAACTAACACATCTTGGAAGCTCTTTCTGAAGTCCTGTGCCATAAGGGGATATTTTTTCCCTCTCTACTTGCTTAGCCAGCTAGTGGGATAGTTAAATCCAGGGTCACTTAGTAGTGTGTTTGGTGGAAAGGGAAGGCTTTGCTTTCTGCATGTGGAATGTATGGATTCGCCAAAGAAAATAATAATAAAAACTACATTTAAAATGTATCAAACCCCACATCCCAACCAAGGAATAATTAATTTCTTGGAAATTGGAAGTTCTTTATGCTGTTGAATTGAATGTAACAGTTGCAAAGTGCACAAAGTGACTCAGCCCTTGGTGTGAACAAGAAGCTGAGAAAGGGCACTACTGCCTCATGGCCTTTCTGGTGCTCTTCTCCTTAAGATCAGTTTGTTGGATTTTTTTTTTTTCTAATTTTCATTTGTGCCAGTTATCTGAAGAAGTTCTTGTCACAATGGTTCAAGCAAGAAAAAACCCTTACCACAAAGGACACATTTGGTGTTTGCCAGCGATGTGTGGCAGTTGTAGCTGTGTAGACAGCAGGATATAGCAGAGAAAGTTTCTCTCTCCATAGTGTGTAAGTTCAGGGTGTTAAGGTTTTGATTGCCTTCATTTCTGTCAGTGAAAGAACTAAAGGTAAAGTTGGAAAGAAATTTTGGATTTTTTAAAAGTAAACTTAGGGCTGCCTGCTGCCCTGCAAAGGGCAGTGAACACATTGTGGCACTTGGGTTGGATTTGTGGTAAGCATCATTTCTTACCTTTTAAATTGTTGAACCTGTGCTGAAAACCGCTGCCATACAGTGTCGTTACTCAGCTGAATTACTGCTGCTGGCAGCAGCTTCACTGAAAACACAAAGGCTAACAGCTTGTTCATTTAATTTTGTGGCGTGTGTCAGACCTAAATACTTGAAAAGTCCACTTGAGGTATTTCACCCTTTGCCAAGTGTTTGGTGACTGTTTCCCACTGAGCGCATTACTGAGGAGCAGTGATTCGGACAGAAGAGGAGCATTTGGGAAGGTGTCTTAGAATTGTCAGCAGATGTTTCTTTTTTGTAGAGTCAAGATGATGTTCCCTGTGTGTTCTGTTTTGTCCAGTAAATATATATCTAAAATCCAGGTAGTTTTAAAGAGGAGAGTTTTGTATGGGGCTGCACTTGGGTCAGAGGTTTGTTCTCTACAAAACCTGTGTCTGCCTGAACTCGCAGTCATTCCAACCACTTCACTCTGTTGATTTCTGGGTCAAAATAGTTTACTACACTCCATGTAAATCACCATACAAGTATTGGAAATGTACCATCAATTTTTGATGATTTTGGAGGAAAAGGCTTGCAGAACATGAGTAAGACCTGACTGAAAATAACCCTGCTTCTTTAAAAAGCCTGAGAAGAATGCCTCAAATCATACCTGGGGCTTTTCGCCAGTCTGCATGGGTTTGAATTTCTCCTTTCGTGTTCAGGTGCTGAAAATTCTACAGGGCTCAGTCAAGTGCATGTGAATACACTTCAGTGCATGTGAATACACATGTGTGCATGTTCTCATACACAAGTTCCTAACTGTAACCTCCTTTTTTATTATTAGTGTCTTGCTACTTTGCCTTTCCACACTTGGACTCGCAATGCTTCACCCTGGGGTGTGAACTTCCCGGGGGGGTGTGCTCTTTTATGTTTGAAATTACTCAGAATTTCCATCTGCTTTTACTTGCCTTGTGGTTGTGAAGATCATGCTTGGCCCATGGGGGCTCTCCTTGTGCCGAGAGGATGTGGAGTTTTGTCAGCCAGGGAAGTCTGTCTGGCTTTTTTTCCCTTCGGCAGCTTTCATTCGCTGCTCTTCGTGTGTGGTCTCCACAGGCTGAGTGTGCTTGACAGAAATACTCTCCTCTATCTGCACTCAACTGCTCCCTTTTAAGCAGTCTGTGCCTAAGAAATCTGAGATTCAAAAAATGCAACCTCTGACTGAAAGCAAGGTAGTTGTGCATAGAAAGGTACTTCAGTAGCTACGCATTCCAAATCCATAGCAGCATTCCAGAATCTGGTCGCACACAAGCCTAAGGACACTGACACATAGCAGTTGCGCCTCTGAACGTTCTCTGCTTTCTGTTTGCAGGCACTGCTGCAATCCACAGTGGAGCATCAAGAAGCAGCTATTGCCAAGCAGTATCTGCTGGCCATTGAAAAGCATTCTCAGAAGTGTGAAGAACTTCTCTGTGCTCAGGTATGGTTCTGCACAGCCAGCCAGCTGTGATTTTTCTTGTAGTTTCAGCTCTTCCCTGTTTGAAAAAAATACTAACTTCTGTGATCACAAAAGAAGAGAATCAGTCTTCAACTCGTGTCCTCAGCACGGCAAGAGCCCTTATTTTAAAAATAAATTTAAAAATTTAAAATTTAATTTAAGTTCCTTAATTTAAAAATAAATTGGTCTGGGGAATCAAAGGGGGCTTGTAAACCTGTTTAGAACAGACTCAGAGAGAAAAGGTCTCAGAGTAATTGAGTTCTTAGTCCTTTGACCACTGCCGCTTTCTGTAGTCCTGTAGAAAGCGTTTGATTACTTTTAATATGTGCAGTTAAATTCAAGACTTGATTGTGTGGGATTTGGTCACATTTTTCGTCCAGATTATTTTGGGATGTCTCACTTAGTGGACACAAACATCTGCTGGCCAAACATTTTTTTCATTTAATAGAAATTTTACATTGAACAATAAAAGACATGTCTGAGGAGCTGCAGATATTCAAAAATAGGTTGACATAAAGAGGCCTGCACTGGCTCTTTAGGGTGGCTGGAGCAACAGCACTCTGCATGGCAGGTGTTTGGAGTTGGAGCAGTTACTGAGGCCTCTCTGAACACTGCAGACTGGGTTTGCTATTGAAAACCTCTTGGTTTGGCTGAAGGATAGCTCTCTAATCAAAATAATAATGAACATTAGCATATAATTTAACAACTGAAAAGGTAATTTCCTAATAGCATCCTGGAGTGGTTTACATTGTAGTTAACAGTTACCTTTTGATTACTGCTGTTAGCTGCAACTTTACTGAAAATAGAAAGGGTAACAGTTTGTTTATTTAATTCTCTGGGGAGTGTCAGACCTAAATACTTGAAAAAATCCACTTGAAGTGTTCCATCATTTCTCTAATGTTTTGTGACTCTTCTGACCATGTTAGTGAAGACTTGGTGCAAGCAAACATGAAGTGTCTAAGGATCTGCATAACCAGTGTGAAGGGAAGGTGTAAGAGTTTGAAGAAATCAGTTTCTTTATGAAGGGTTTCTTGCACAGAGCTGCTGTAATTCAGTGCTTACCACAAAGCTCTGCTTACAAACAAAGAAAAAATGAATTTACAGAAAATGGGTTGAGTTTTGAAATGAATATACTGTTTGCTAGCCTAGTACCATTCTCAGGGTGTTAAAAAGGACTGAAGCTCAGAAATCTGGAAACATTCTGTGAAAACTTTGTGACAGTATGCTTAACAGGCTGAGCAAAAATACTGCTTCTGCCTTGTGGCATCACAACTCAAAAGGGCCAGAAATACAGAGACATGTTCAAGAGGTTCGCATGTACCTGGGGAGAGCTCAATGATGTAAAGTACCTGCTCTGGATTGTAGGAAAGGGCCCTTAGGACATAGCACAGTGCCCAGTTCACATCATAACTGTGTTTAACACATTTAATGCTCCTTTGGATCCCAGGAAAGTTCCATGGTTTCTTTACCAACCTCTGAGTAATTTCTCCTACAACTCAATCAAGGTTTATCACTTTTAATTTTAATATAAATTGTAATATAAAACTGAGATTTTGAAGCCAAAGCAAGCAGGCAGGTGTGAGTTTTTAGGCCAGGCTTTCCAGGTCTAGTAGAATTTAGTCTGGCAGATTCTATTCACTCGGCAACAGTTGCAGGAGCAGATCTGAGAGCTGTGTGGTATCTCTTCATTCTGGTTTAATTGCCGCAGTTCATCTTTGGTCCTCACATCTGAGCTCTTGCAGCATGCTAGCCAGCTATAGGTAGCATTATCCTCATCTACAGAAGGGAACCATCAGCACAAGCCTCTTCACTTGAGTGCTTGTTTTCAGGTCTGTTTTCAAGTGGCTGACATTTGGAGGGTGGGAGGTGTCATCTTATGGCTGGCTGCTGCTTTTCAGTGAAACAAGCCAAGGTGAATGTCCATTACCTTAGCTCACCAAACTCTCCTTATGTCAACCCACAGGACTTTCTGTATCACTTTTGCTCCCAGTCTGTGGGAGGCTGGGGAACAGCTTGGTTGTTAGAGCAGATTGAATTAAATCAGATCAGGCGTGAAATGAGTTAGGACACAAACACAGAAAGGCTACTTAATAGTTGTTTGGTTTGGGGTTTTGTTTTTTTTTTTTTTTTTCCCCTTCCCCTTCCCCTTCATATTTTCTCTGCCTCTGCATCCTTAGGAGCTCAGAGTTTGTGGATTTTCAGTCTGAACTGCTCTGGGTGCTTTCTGAGCAAAGCATTCTCATTGGTAGATGACCTTCTGTAGCTTATCTACAAACAATACAATACAAACAATGAAGCAAAATGCTTGAAGTTCAGTTTCAGTTTCTGATGTCTTAAGTTATAGCCTTCCCGAGCTGTCTGTATTAGTGGTGTGTGGAGTGGGAGTACAAGCACAGACTGAGTTCTTTTATTGCCATTTTTACATTTTCTCTTTATATTTTCACTGTTTAGACTTTCCTGGTCTAATAAAGCTTTGCTGATTCCTCACCTTTCTCTTACTAAGGTTTTGCTGCTTTCTTAGCTGCTTGGACCTCAAACTGGCAAAAAGCTGCAACTGAGCTGTGCAGTAATAAGTCATAATTTGAGGAAGTGGAAATATGTAACAGATGTTGGAATTCTTCAGGCTGATTTTCCACCTTGCACTGCCAAGCAGTCAGATGCCACAGATAGTGAGGACAGTGTAGGAAACCAGTTATGGTTACCAGATCTTGTCGTTGGACTGAGACAGCTTAGCCGTGGTGAAGCTGCTCTATTAAAGAACATGCTGTTAAATGTGGCTGGCCTCTCCATAGCAGCAGAAGGCTGTTGGTGTGGCAGTGAGGTGGATAATGTTTGGAATAGGACTGGGCATGTTTGGGTAACATGACAGAGTCAGGATGCTGTAGCTGTGTGTTTTTGTTAGGTCATCTCCCCCTTGCACACAGACAGTGTTTCCCACCACCTCTGTTCTCCTGTTCAGATTCCTTCATGACAGACGGAGAGAACTCTGTGCGTGAAGAAGAGTTCTTATTAGAATAGGTGAAAATATTGCAATCAGTGAATTCTTCAGAAGCCTGCCCAGGTCATTCATTATTGCTGCTGATGAGTGCAGTGCTGAAGCATTTGTTAAACAGTTCTGAAGAGAACTTTTCCCAAACCACAAGGAACAGGGATTGTTCTGTGTCCACATATTATAAAGGTTAAAAAAATACATATATTGGTGATAAGAAAAGTCATCTTGGACTTGTGTTTTTTCTGTTAAGCTGCCAACTACAGTACTGTTTGACAAGAGTGAATAATTCAGCAGGTCCTTGGTGCAAGAGCTGAAGGTGCATTAGGCATACCTGTGTCTTCATACCCTTATTGTTCAGGAGGCTGCTGTTAGAGGAAGGTGTGAAAATTGTTTCCTCAGATAATGCACACTTCCACAGATCTTTATTTCATCACAGGGATGCTACCAATCACACCAGCTTTATTTTCCGTTTACTAGTGGAGTATTAATAAGTTTGCTTGTTCCAGGGTGTTGTTTGCTTGTTTGTTTCTCAATGACAGTCTGACTGCTTGTACAGAAACGCTGAGCAGCAGGTAACAATGGATTTACACATCCTCGATTTGCTAAGCTATGCACGAGATTTTACTCAAATTGTGAAAGAGTCATTTTGCAGAAATGTAAGTCGGCTGCCTCTTGGTTACAGCAAGAGAACTGCACCCTTCTTTGTGGATAACATGCTGTACTCACACCTTTCAAAGGAAACAGAGCAGCGCCCAGGGACAAACTCCTGACAATTCTTTGAAAGCACTTCAGTCCCTACTGTGACTGTTCGGGAGTTCCCCGCCCCCCACACTTTGTAAAATGACCCAGACTAGAACTCAGCCGGCTGGAAGTTAAGGACTGAAGCTCTATTTACAGCTCAGCACAATGTACAAGCAGATCTATACACTATAGACAGGAATAGTTACAGAAATAGACAAGTTAAAGATAATACAGAAACAAAACTCCCTTCCCAGAAATCAGAGACCCCAGGAGGGGCTTCCAACCACCCTTCCACCTTCTCCCTTCCCCTATACCTTACCCCAAGGTTTGCCTTAGCGCAAGGCAAATTAGGAGGATCAGCCGAGGGGAGGTAGAAGAAAAGTGGTTAGTGAAGATTAATCAGCAGAGAGAAGCCAGAAGCTAGACTGCCCGAGACGCTGTGCCCCTACAGGCTCACTGACTTATCTATGTTTTGGGTTCTTCTCTTAAACATCTCAGCAAGCCTATGAGTGAAGTAGACATCACCATGTTTTCCTTTCACAGCCTATAGTGTGATTTTCTCTATTAAAATATCCCAATTAGCCTCACACCAGCACACCTAGTTGCTGTTTTGTCTTTAAATCCACTAGTTAGGATTATTAGGAATAAGCAAGGAATTGTAACTAGAACAGTTACAATTAGATTTAGTAATAGGTTTAATCCAGTGCTGTAGCTGTAAAATAGGGCATATCCTTCATCACTGCATTCCCTCCAGGGATTGCAGCCTATGTAATCCTTCAAAAGATACTTGCCTGAAAGAAAAATGCTAGAAATACATCTATTCTGTAAAAATAACAAAAAAAAACAACCCCAAAACCCAAACCTGACTAGTTGCTATTGTGATTAAAACTGTTTATAATGCCTTCTGTGACTCACATTCCAGGAAAAAAAAAAAAAAAGAAAAAAAAATTTTTGGATTTCTTTTTTACAGGAATCAACACAAACCACAGGACCTCTGTATTTATATTTGAACCTACATCAAACGATTTTCATTTGGAACTGTTGCCTAAAGAGCTTCTTAGAGGGAGAAAAACATAAATTATTTTTGAATGCCTTCTGTTTTAAGTTGATTTTTCAGAAGACTCTTCTTGACCCTCTCTTGCTGCTTTGCAGGGCGTATGGCAGGAATAGGAGTGCTTCTGTCCACTTTGCAGCACTGCTTGTCTGAACTGTCTGGGATTTTCCTTTGATTGATGACATTCTTGTGCCTCATTGGGACACCATGTTGCACCAAAACTTGCTTCTCAGAACTTTTACACATCAGTCTTGCACTCTCAACCCTATACTCCCTAAGGAATAAAAGGAAACAAGGGACAGCTTTGTCAGAAAGGTTCAAATGATGTATTTGATAGAATCTGCTGTAGCTAGGAGGAAGGTTTTTAGATCAGCAGAGTGTCTGTAGTGTTCTGTTGTCTGCTGTGCCCCGTGGAGGACATGCACAGTGTGATGTGCAGACAAGCAAACTTACACTGGCTGGAAGCATTCTTGTTGCATTTCAGTGGGGGTTTCAGCGAGGTTTAGTTTGTCTTCCTCCTGATTCACTTATTGGACTTACAGAACACAACTTAATTTTTTTTTCCCCTAATCCTTAGCTAATCTGTAACTTTTCATCACTTTCCACCTTTGCAATTCAGCCCCAAGAATTAATCATGTGTATTTGCTTGATAACAGAGGGATCATTGGATTCAGAGCCCCATCACATTTAGCATTTCCTCATTATTTCTGTGTTCCTTGCATTGTTTATTACTAAAGACAATGCCCACTTCAGCTTCCATTTGGAACCTTCATGGGCACTGGCTGATGGTCAGCACAGCTAAGGTTCTGTGAGTAAGTCTCATCATAACTTTCACAAGAAAGCTGGAGTAGGCTTGATTTGTATGTAGGGTCTGACAAACTCGCCATTAGCCTACTTACAGGAGACTGAGTGCTCTTTCCTGGTTTGGTTTGTTGAAGCATGGGCGATGTCCAGGAGACAGCCAGCCCTGACATCCATAGAAGCTTGAAAGAACATGGCCTTGATAGTGCTTCATAATCAGAATTCAGTGTCTAGATAGCTCAGAACGGTGCCTTAAGGCTCAAGTGCTCTTCTTCTATTCCTTTAATGCTGCCTAACAGAGAAAGGCAATTGTTTGTAATTCTTACATTTGGAAACTAGAAATGCTGAATGAGATTCATTCACCTTCAACGCTTTTATAGTTTTTACCCCTGTGGAGCGTGGGAGGTGTGAGATAAGTTTACCACTGCACACAATGAGCTCAGCATGTATGATTAATTCAGCAATGCTCTGCATTAGGAGACCTTCACTGTAGTTAAACAAAAATCTACAAGCCAAGTAAATGAACCTAAACCATCCTCTTATTTCCTGTTAGCCAAAAAATACCAGAACACTTGAAAGCTCTCAGATGGATACCTGTTGAAGTGAAACTGTTACCTTCTCTATGTTTTTAACCTTCAGCTGCCTTTAATAACTTCATCTCAAGGACCACCCGAGGAAGCACTGGTTATAGATAAAACTCACTGTGGCCATTTAGTACCAGAGTCCCAAGTCATTCTGCATACACCTAGCAAATGAGTGTGCTCAGTACTTCTGAGTAATAACCCCTGCCTATGAGGTGTTTGGGTTAAGCACACAGCTGGCTGCCCTAATGTCAAGAAATCAGTTAAAGAAGTGCTGTGTGTGTCATGCAGCTGCATCTACACACCTGAGATCATTTTATAGGCAGCTGACCAACCTAAGTGCCTTGGCTGAGTTCTTTGTTCTCTTCTCTCTACAGCATCAGCGACTTCTTGACATCTTGGAATCTGAGAAGGAAGTGTTGTCAGAAAAGATAGAGGAGGCTTTGCTGCAGCAGTCACAGAAGCACAAGGTACTGCTGTTACCTACCCCAAAAAAAGGGTGTCTGATGTGCACCACTAGTCCCTTGGGAATGGTCTTGTCACAGTTACTGTCAGGAAGAGGAAGTGTTCCCAAGGACTTCGGGTGAGGCACTGGCACAGGTTGCCCAGGGAGGTTGTGGCTGCTCCCTCCCTGGAGGTGTTCAAGACCAGGTTGGACGAGGCCTTGAATGACCTGTACTAGTGGGAGGTGTCCCTGCTTATGGCAGGGGGTTGGAAATAGATGATCCTTGAGGTCCCTTCCAACCTTACCATTCTATGATTCTATGAAATTACTTCCAGTCACTTCTCTGCATGTGTTACAGCTCATTTTCTCGTACCATTTACAGGAATTGCTTGACAAGTGCTTGGATGAAGAAAGACAGAGGAGCAAGGAGGCTGTGGCAGCTGCTGCAAAGGTATCTCTCAGTGAGCAGCAAGCACACAGTATGGGTTCCATCATGAAGTTCAGCAGCTCCTGCTTGTTTCATAGCTCCATTTGTAAAGCTGTGTTCTCATCTCTGTTTAGAAGCAGTTAATTCTCTAAATCAGGAACGTATCTGGCACGCCCTATGCCTTAATACAGGCACCATGCAACTTCTGATTTACTGTGCAACAACTAACAATATTGCAGATGAGTTGGTGGTGGCACCCAGATGTCTGGATTCGTGCTCTTTAAGTTAACAAGGTGAATACATCTTGAAGAAGTAGGTAGCAGGGTCAATCAATGATCCTAAGATGACAATTAGCATTGTTTATGTCTGACTTAGCATTTGTTAAATATGGTGAGTTCCAGTAATAAGGAGAGAACTACTCTGTAAATCATGTAAAAATATTGACACTTTAACAGGCTTCTGATGATTTTATTTGTTGAAGTTTGACTAAAAGTGAGTATACATTTTTAAAAATTTTGGTTTTTTAATATTATTCTTTTTCTCCTTGATTAGGTTGCATTTGAGTTAGGACAGTCATGCTGGAAGTTCTAACATATGTGTTGAGTTCAGTACAAAAGCTCAACTGTGTGTGCAATGATTTCATGTAATAGTTAAATAGAAACATTGGAGAGGGGAAAGGGTGAAACTACTTCTTGTAGAATGCAGAGCTGATAAGATTTATTTTTTATGAATCATCTGAACCTGGTTTTGGACTGTAGACACTTGTAGCTCAGACCAGGATTAATTCCTGTATGTGAATGTTGAGCAATGTACAGAGACCAAAGCTGTCCCTGCTCCTACATCTCTACTGCACAGTTTCTGTTTTGGCATGAAGCAAACCAGCACTGATTATAACAGGTTTTCAGTAGATGAGAATTGAAGATTCTTACTTGTAACTTTCCTTCTCTTTCTGTAACTAAGTCATTGTCTGGTGGTGACACCTGTTTGGTAACATCGTATGGTAAATTTAAGCTGGTGGTTCAGAAGTGAAAACCTTTGTGTCCCACATCTTTTCAGCTCATCTGTCTCCTTAGAAGATGTAATATACACAAGTTAGGCACCCACGTGGGCTGGTTTTGTCATGTATGTGTGTGCTTAATTTGTTTCAAAGACTGAAAAAGAAGCAGTGCAGGAAGCTGTTCTGAAAGCAGTAGAAGAGGAAAGGAGAAATATGGAGAAGATTCATGCAGAAGAAAGAAAAATGTGGGAAGCAGAACGTGACAGACATAAAGATGAGATTGCCCAGGCTGTTTGGGAAGCCATGCAGGAGCAAAGAAAGCTTAACCAGGTATATACCACCTTTCCAAGGACCTGCTGTGTGTCTTCCTAATGTGGGGTGGGGAGGATGGATTTTCTTGTGACGTCTGTCATTCAGCATCACACTGAGTGATGTGTGTAGCTGCAGTGCACAGAGGTCTTGTTACTTACCTTCATCTAGGCTGTGTGTCTGGGGAGAAGTCGGTACACACAAAACACAACTCTGGCAGCCTTTTCAGGCAGCTACAGAAATGAGCTGACCTCAGGAGCAGCTCTTGCAGGACAGGTTGTTTAGGTACTCCTAGTGCAACTGCAGGGGGCTTCAATGCTCTGTAACCTGAACTAGCAGCCAGTGGCCCAGAGCAGCTGCTCTGGAACTGCCCAGACCAGCAGTGAAGAGAGAGATCTTGGTGTACAGGAGGTTTCCTACAGCTTTCCCTCATAGGGAAGCAGGGAGACCCACCAGGAGACAGCAGCTCTCAGGCCGATGAGGTGTGGGCATTGCCAGTGCAACAGCAGTGACACCTATACCATTATAAGGAGCCCAAAGCAACACAGCGACCTGGTTGCTGCACACTGAGCAAACTTACAGGGCATGTGACATAATCTGGGACATGGCTGGGCATGGCACAGCAGTTCACAGAGAAGGATGTGCGAGGAAGGTGCTGAAACTTGCCCAGCTCTACCACGGAGTGATGATGTGCACCCGGTAGAAGGCCATGGCATCTCTGAGCCCTGGACCTGCCAGGTGTGGTGCTGCTTCTCAGAGCTGCTGTGGGCACAGCTGCCAGACAGGCTGGAGGCTACAGGGTATGCATCACTCTGTCACCAGCAGGAGCAGCGACACCTGTCAGAGGTGTGCTCAGGAAGACGACCTCCTCTGCTGGGTGGTGAAACTCCAGGAGGAGAGAATTAAGATGGGAAAGATCAGGGAATGTGAGAAAGAGACTTGGGGAGCTGCACCTTGCCCCTGTGAGAGAAACCCGAGAGGCAGAGGTCATGTTACTGTGAGATCCCTGCCCTCTCCTGCACTGGCTCAGGAGCTAGTGGGGAATGGCTGCAAGCTCCTGCCCAGAGCAAGAGGCACAGGTGTTAGTTTTATGCTCTCCCATAAGCTGGACTTCTTAGTTTCTGATGGTGGAAAGATTTGGAGAAACAGCTTGTAAATTCCCTGGTGTTATGCTATAGTCTGAAGAACTGGAAGCAAGATCTGTTTCATTCAGGTGTTGTCATTTGATATTACTGATGTGCAAAAAAAAACCAAACCCTTTTACATCCTGAAGAACAGCAACTGAAACCAAGACCTTTAGAATTTGAAGTTAAAAGGCATAGCACAAAAGTTCTAAAACCAGCCCTTAGGGAACTGACTTTGTTTCCCTTCCCAGTGTTAACCCTCAAACCCAATCAACTGCACAAAGCTGGGTTTTGATGCTAAGCCTTTGTTGTACTCCATGTTGGTTAGACAACATCACCTGTCCAGTCAGCTCTACCATGGCCAAAAGGGAAATACCCATCTGACACCTTGGTGAAAGGTCAGACTGTGGCCCTTGCCTCATTTAACTCTTTATGCTCTGCTGTATAACTCTTGATGCTTCCTGCTTCAGAATGGTCACTTGATACTATCATTATTTTGTACCAAATTGTGAAGCAACTGAGTGCAACTGAATTCAACAAGTCCAAGTGCCGGGTGCTGCACTTTGGCCACAACAACCCCATGCAGAGCTACAGGCTGGGGTGGGAGTGGCTGGAGAGCAGCCAAACAGAGAGAGATCTGGGGGTGCTGATTGACACCCGCCTGAACATGAGCCAGCAGTGTGCCCAGGTGGCCAAGAAGGCCAATGGCATCCTGGCCTGCATCAGGAATAGTGTGGCCAGCAGGAGCAGGGAGGTCATTCTCCCCTTGTACTCTGCACTGGTCAGGCCACACCTCGAGTACTGTGTCCAGTTCTGGGCCCCTCAATTTAGGAAGGACATTGAGGTGCTTGAACGTGTCCAGAGAAGGGCAACGAGGCTGGTGAGAGGCCTGGAGCACAAGCCCTATGAGGAGAGGCTGAGGGAGCTGGGACTGTTTAGCCTGGGGAAGAGGAGGCTCAGGGGGGACCTTATTGCTGTCTACAACTACCTGAAGGGTGGTTGTGGCCAGGAGGAGGTTACCTTCTTCTCTCAGGCAACCAGTGACAGAACAAGAGGACACAGTCTCAGGCTGCGCCAAGGCAAGTTTAGGCTGGAGGTGAGGAGGAAGTTCTTCACTGAGAGAGTAATTTGTCACTGGAATGGGCTGCCCAGGGAGGTGGTGGAGTCACCGTCCCTGGAGGCGTTCAAGGCACGTTTGGACATGGCACTTAGTGCCATGGTCTAGTCTTGAGGGCTGTGGTGATGGGTTGGACTTGATGATCTCTGAGGTCTCTTCCAACCCTTGCGATACTGTGATACTGTGATACTGTGAATGTGAGTGAACGTACAAAGTGATCTTTTGCTATCACATAACAAGAGTTTGAAGATCAATGCTGTTATTTCAAGAAAGAGAAGTTTCCTTCTGACTAACACAGAATTTTGAAACATAATTTGAGGAAATTACTGTGCATGGGCACACTGCACATGCACTATATGCATGCAGCCCAGACAGCCAACCGAGTCCTGGGCTGCATCAAGAGCAGTGAGGCCAGCAGGGCAAGGGAGGGGATTCTGCCCCTTTACTCTGCTCTTGTCAGACCCCACCTGGAGTACTGTGTGCAGTTCTGGAGCCCTCAGCACAGGAAGGACATGGAAGTGTTGGAGCGGGTCCAGAGGAGGGCCACAAAGATGATCAGAGGGCTGGAGCAGCTCTGCTATGAGGACAGGCTGAGAGAGTTGGGGCTCTTCAGCCTGGAGAAGAGAAGGCTTCGAGGGGACCTGATAGTAGCCTTCCAGTATCTGAAGGGGGCCTACAGGAAGGCTGGGGAGGGACTATTTACAAGGTCCTGCAACGACAGGACAAGGGGCAATGGGTTTAAACTGGCAGAGGGGAGATTTAGACTGGATGTTAGGAGGAAGTTGTTTCCAGTGAGGGTGTTGAGGCACTGGCACAGGTTGCCCAGGGAGGTTGTGGATGCTCCCTCCCTGGAGGTGTTCAAGGCCAGGTTGGATGAGACCTTGAGTGACCTGTACTAGTGGGATGTGTGCCTGCCTATGGCAGGGGGTTGGAACTAGATGGTCCTTGAGGTCCCTTCCAACCTTACCATTCTATGATTCTATGAAAAAGAAACCTGTTACAAAAAGTTTGTAGCATAATTTGTTTTTCTCTGATTTGGTCTTCTTCAACTTATCTCCATAGGAAATAGTCTGTATGTGAGAAAGAAAGTATGAGCTTGTATTTTTTTTTGTATCACATCAGCAGTTCTTATTGCAACTTAGGTTAAATTTGATTTTCTTCTGCTGTAAGTTAATTTGAAGAGGTTTGCTTTACTAATTTGAGCTCAAAGAAATTAAGTGTAGTTATTAAAGAGAAGGAATTTTCTTTCCCTAATACTGTAAGGTTGCAAAATGGAAAGCTCAGAAAGGGAGGCTGCAGTCTTCAGCAAACAGGGAAGGTGAAACGGCTTCCGGTTACAGCACCCATGAGTAACTCCAGGAATAATTAATGGAAAGATTCAAAGACACATAAAACTTTCTAAGTTTCTTTGAGATAAAAGTCCCACTTTGTGTCTTTTAAATATAGTTTGGTCTATGTAAGAGTTGAATAAGATCAAAACAGGAGAAATGGATACTCCAAATCTGACAGGCAAACAGGACCTCAAGAGAATTGGCTCTGGTAGTGGAAGCTAGGGACACTGAGAAGCATAACCAAGAGCTTCCAGCCCCAGCCTTAAGAAAGAGAATTTTTGCCAAATGAGGTGGGAAAGGCAGTGTCAAAACATTGTGTATCTGTGAAACATTTAAGGGATGAGAGTGAGGGAAAATCAATTTCTGTGTCGGAATGTCATGAATTTGTTGCCACCTCTGTTCTCTTCTAGGCTTGGAAATATTTGTAGGAGTTTTGACCCTTTGTTTTGAAGAAGGATTTTATTATCCACAAATTTTCTTTAGTTTATAAAGGTTTGGGGTTTGGTGGGTTTTTTTGTTTGGTTTGGTTTGGTTTGGTTTTGTGGGTTGGTTGGTTGGGTTTTTTTTGGGGTTTCACCATGTTTAACACAGACACTTGGAAGAACCTTGTAGAACTTGGTTGGGAAAAAAAATTAAGTTGTGCTAGTTCACATTTATTTATTCAGGCAGTTTTGGCTTGGGTCCAGCCAACATGGATTTAGGAAGGGCAGATCCTGCCTCTCCAACCTGATCTCCTTCTATGATCAGGTGATCCACCTGGTGGATGTGGGGAGGCCTGTGGATGTGGTCTGCCTGGACTTCAGCAGGGCCTTTGACACTGTGCCCCACAGCACACTGCTGGCTAAGCTGTCAGCTCGTGGCTTGGATGCCAACACTCTGCACTGGGATAGGAGCTGGCTGGAGGGTTGAGCCCAGAGAGTGGTGGTGAATGGTGCCACATCCAGCTGGAGGCTGGGCACTAGCGGTGTGCCCCAGGGATCAGTGCTGGGCCCCATCCTCTTTAACATCTTCAGTGATGATCTGGACGAGGGCATCGAGTCAGTCACCAGCAAATTTGCAGATGACACCAAGCTGGGG
>VWZE01015226.1:83403-98760 GCA_013396675.1 Eubucco bourcierii
TTGAGTGAGCTGTACTAGTGGGAGGTGTCCCTGCCTATGGCAGGGGGTTGGAACTAGATGATCCTTGAGGTCCCTTCCAACCTTACCATTCTATGATTCTATGATTCTATGTTTAGCGTTGGTAAACTCTGAACCGATCAGACAGTTGGGCTAGATGGTCATGGTGGGTCCCTTGCAGCTGAAATAGGTTCTGTTCTTTGCCCTCCATAGCAACCAGTACGTCGCTGCTTGTGCTGTACAGCAGTGCGCTGCTGTCCGACTTCCTTACTCTGTGCTCGCAGGGAACAGCAGCTCTCTGTACTGCCAGAGCTAGGAATTGATTGCTGCGCTCTGCTTCAGGGCCTTTGGTGCTTGCAACTGACACATCTTTGTACTGATGTTGTGTGCATTGAGGAATGCTGTTGCTGAGGAAGGAGTGTGGCCCTGATTAAAGGGACAACCTGTCTTACCTTTTGAAATACTGCCAATGTTTACACTTACTTGTTGTCCTTTTGAAAAGGAGATTGTCAAGGAAGCCTTAATGGAGGAGCAAAAGCGAAGTGAAAAAGTGATGGAAGAAGCAGTGAAAAGGACAAGAGAGGAACTGATGGAGTATATTCAAGAGCAGAAGCGGGTGAGTTACCACTGGCTCATGTCATTCAGTCAGAAATTCAAATTGATGAATCCTGAAACCTGTCTTAAAATACATAAGAAAACAGATTCAGGACTTTTGTCTTCAGATGTGTCACTTATTTCTTCAAACCATTTTTCACTGGGCTACATTTCTTCTTAGGTATTTGTAGAATTTGAAGATCACCATAATCCCAAAACTAGGAAGCCAGAAATGAGTGCATCTGTTGAACTATACAGTATTTCATTATTGCAGTAACTTAAAGATGGGACCCAAGTGCAGTCTGTCAGATTCCAGTTGTGATCTGAGTTGGGGTCACTGACGGCATTGCAGTGTTAGTAGCAGATGCTGGTTTATGTTCACAAATGAACTCTACTGTGCAGTTTGCATGCACACAAAGGCTGTTCAATTTCCCCACCAGCCCATATGGTCTGACAGCGTGCAGGTGTCCTGGTGATGTTGTGAGCATGCTGCACAGCCACTGCACTGCTGCTGGGAGGAGATGTGATGTTCTGCAGCTCTGCCTCAGATATTTCCTTAATGCTGTTTGGTGCTTGTGGGTGAACAGCAAAATATCACTTAGAACACACTTTGATTTGATTTCAGTAGGGGGAAAAAAGAGTTATCCATGCTGAGCTTTTACTGTGGGGTCCTTTGATATTTCCAATTAATTACCTGAATCCTTTTCTCTTTCTGATTACTTAAGTACACTGAATTTTGTGCCAGACATTTGTACACTGTTTCTTCTTTGGATTTCGTTTGGTTTCCATAGCTGTGGGTAACTTTTGTCTGCAGTCGTGTGGAGTTTGTGTTTGAAAAGAAGGATTTATGGTAGCGTCACATTAATGATCAAACTGGGTTCTGCAAGGGTGGTTTTGCAGGAACTTAGAATTCCAGGTTGAGCTGGAATTAATCTATTACAACCTGGTGCAGAAACTTTTTATTTCTTGTAGTTTTTCAGTTTTCTACCAACTTTTCATGTACATTTCTTTTTTTAATTAATTAAACCAAGAGGAGGAAGAGATTCTGACATATTCTCCTGACTTCCAAAACCTTGAAAAACTGTTGAAAAACCTGTATTCAGCCTAGGATTTTTCTCTTCAGATATCTAAACTTTGCTGCTCATGCATGCCCTTTTGCTTTTGTGTTTCTGCTTAAACATCTTTATTCTCTTTTTATTATGTTTAAAAAGAAGCTTACAGTGGGAGCCAGGAGTAACTTACTTTGCATCATACTTTTTTTCTTTTTGCAAACATGTTTTTTATGTTTGATGAATATTTAGTTGCTTATAGTAAAGATTTAAAATGCTGCAGAGGGACTTTTTCTTAGGTTGTATAGAGACAGGACAAGGGAGAACAGTTTGAAGCTGAGGGAGAGCGGAGTTAGACTGGAGCTTAGGAAGAAGTTCTTCAGTGTGAGGATGCTGAGACTCTGGAATAGGCTGCCCAGGGAGGCTGTGGCTGCCTCCTGCTTGGGGGTGTTGAAGGCCAGGTTGGATGAAGCCTTGAGCAGCTGAGTCTAGTTGAGAGGTGTCCCTGCCCATGGTGGGGAAGTTGGAAGAGTCCCTTTTGATCTGAGCCATTCTGGGACTGTTCATTGATTCTGTGATACTTTATTCATTTTTCTAGGTCAGAGGAGGAACTTGATTGTAACTTTATTTAATACTCAGTATGTTCAAATTCTCATTCAGTTTTTATTTTAGTACCTAGTAGATCATTTGGATCAATGTGGCAGATGCAGAGAACAGTCCACAAATATTAGCATTCAGTAAAAAGAATCACTCAAGCTAGAACATGGGGGTGTTTTTCAGTTGTTTTGGTTTGGAGGTTGGTTTTTTGTTTGTTTCTTAAGGCAAACTTGAAGTTAACTGCTGTCATTTCTGCCTGTCTGGGTGCAGCAATGCTAGGTATGTCTCAGTTTCCTTACAAAGTGTTAGTAAAGTGTTTATTTTACATTGAAAGACACGCCATCAAAACCCCCATTGCATTGAGAACTCAACACTTGTGGTACTCTTGGCACAAGTTGTTCTCATCGTAATTGAATGACACTGTTTGAATAGTTCAGAAGAGGTTGCTCTGAAACAGATGCTTGGCACTGGCAAGTTCATATTTTCCATTCATTTCAATTGTATTGAAATTTCCTGGGTTTGTGTTTGGTGGGGTTTTTTTAAAGGTACCATTGCATAGTTTTGTTTTATGCATATTTCATGCAGCAGCAGCAGCATGTTTTGGGCTCATCCCCTGCTTTGTGTCTGATTGGGTCTTCTGTGCAGTTGCAACACTGAAGTAAAAGTTACACATTCTTATACTTGATTTGTGCACAGAGTTGAGTTTGTCTTCATCATTTTGGTGGTTTTAGCCCAGATTCTGTACTTGAAAAGTATTCTGTATAAAACCCAAAGAAAGGTACAATGATTCAGAGACAGTTGTCTTAGGCTGGGGATTTTCAGGTCTACTCCAAGAAATTCTTTTGACTTTATTTTACTGGAAGCATCAAAAGTGCTATCATGGTCAATCCCCAAGAGTCTTCTGATTACTTAGTTCATTCTGTTTGTGGGCAGACACGTTGCATTTGAATACCTCATCATGCAATTAATTCATGAAGTCCTGCAAATAACAATACCTAATGTATGACATTAATGATTATTAAGTGGTCTAATAAGTACAGTTCAGCATCACTTGCAAAGCAAGCAGGAGGAAATACTTCTTCCCATCAGATGGAATTCCTTGCCACTAGGTGTTGGAAGTGTTAAAAGCCTCAGTGATTCTTCTGTTTAAAAAAAAAAAAAAAGAAACCAAGCAAAACAACAACAAAGCCCAAAACAACCAAAAATAAACACACAACAACAGCAAAAAAAAAAAAACCAAGCAACCAAAAGGACTGGACGAATGTATTGGGAACAGCCTTCCATCAGGAGCTGCCAAGTGCAGATGTAATTTGCTCTGGCTGAGGCAGCAGCTACCATTGCATGCTTCTGTTACACTTCATTCTAGGTGATTGCTACCTGCCTCTGGTGAAGGTAGATGCTGTCTTAGATGGGCACTACTCTGGCAGGTACCAGCATGCTGTGGACAGTCTGTTCTGGTGTTCCTGTGATGAAAACAAGGTGAATAGAGAGTAAAAACTATTTACGCACCCATACATTTGTAAAAGCAAACAACCCACAAGATCATGTCTGCAAGAAGTGCCAACCCCACTGGCTGGTTGTGTGCTGTGCCACAGGGAGGTACAAAAGCAGATGCTTGGTTGTTCTACTCAATGGGAGCATTGCAGCAGCAGCTACCACATTGTAGGATTTAGCTGTGGGCTGTGTACCGTTTTCACTTAATAGGGATGTTACTAATTTGAATTCTTAGTTTAGTATTTATGCAATCAACTCTCTTGTGTCTCTCAGAAAAGAGAAAACAAAAACCTGTGGAAAGTGGTAGGATCCTAGAAGTGAAACCATTACTCAAGGTCTAATCACAAATATTTCCGCTTTTAGTTGTCTCAGGAATCTTAGAGAAACAAGCTGTTAATGAATCCATGATACCTTCAGGTCATGAAGCAATATATGCATGGAATTCATCAAGACTTTTTAAAAATGGAATTACAAAATTAAAACCTGGTTTCTAGAAGTAAAAAGTCTTTGTAATGTGCTTGCCTTCAACACATCATCCAGGCCAGGAGAGTCACATTGTGCATTGTCCAAATACAGCATTCATGCTGTAAGCAATTTACTAAGTGCTTCAGAACACCTTCATTCACCATGCTGCAGTGTGCAGTCTATGGCAGACAAAACCACAACTCCAGTATTGTGCCTACTGTTATCTATTTGTTCTGGTTTTGTCACCACTATAGAGAAATTAATTCTTATATAGTTGGCATATATTGGAGAAATTAAGCCTCAAGAGAAACACAGATCTTGTGCTGAAGTTATCTTCCTGGCCTGTATAAGAAACAGTGTGGCCAGCAGGACCAGAGGAGTCATTCTACCCCTGTACTCAGCACTGGTTAGGCCACATCTTGAGGACTGTGTCCAGTTCTGGGCCCCTCAATTTAAGAAAGATGTTGAAGTGCTTGAACGTGTCCAGAGAAGGGCACCAGGGCTGGTGAGGGGTTTGGAGCAAAGCCCTGTGAGGATAGGCTGAGGGAGCTGGGGGTGTTGAGCTTGGAAAAGAGGACACTCAGGGGAGACCTTATTGCTCTCTACAACTGCCTGAAAGGAGGTTGTGACCAGGTGGAGGTTGGTCTCTTCTCCCAAGTATCCCGTGACAGAATGAGGACACAGTATCAAGCTGTACCAGGAGAGGATTAGGCTGGATGTTAGGAAGAAATTCTTCCCAGAAAGAGTGATTTACCATTGGAATGGGTGGCCTGGGGAGGTGATGGAGTCACCATCCCTGGAAGTGTTTAAAAGGTGACTGGATGTGGTGCTTAGTTGCCATGGTTTAGTTAATTAGAAGTTGTTAGGTGGTAGGTTGGACTCGATGATATAGAAGGTCTTTTTGACTCTGTCCCACATGACATCCTGGTCACCAAACTGGAAAAGCATGGACTTGATGGATGGACCACTCGCTGGATAAGGAACTGGCTGGATGGTCGAACCCAGAGAGTGGCGATCAACGGCACAATGTCCACCTGGAGACCAGTGACAAGTGGTGTCCCTCAGGGGTCAGTGCTGGCACCAGTGCTGTTTAACATCTTTGTCAGCGACATGGACAGAGGAATGGAGTGCACCCTCAGCAAGTTTGCAGATGACACCAAGCTGTGTGGCACAGTCGACTTGCTAGAGGGCAGGGATGCCATCCAGAGGGACCTGGACAGGCTGGAGAGTTGGGCCCAGGCCAACCTGATGAAATTCAATAAGGCCAAGTGTAAGGTCCTGCACCTGGGTAGGCACAATCCCAAGCACAAATACAGGCTGGGTGGTGAATGGCTGGAGAGCAGCCCTGAGGAAAAGGACCTTGGAGTCTGGGTTGATGAAAAGCTCAACATGAGCCTGCAGTGTGCACATGCAGCCCAGACAGCCAACCGAGTCCTAGGCTGCATCAAGAGAAGCGTGGCCAGCAGGGCAAGGGAGGGGATTCTGCCCCTTTACTCTGCTCTCGTCAGACCCCACCTGGAGTACTGTGTGCAGTTCTGGAACCCTCAGCACAGGAAGGACATGGAAGTGTTGGAGCGGGTCCAGAGGAGGGCCACAAAGATGATCAGAGGGCTGGAGCAGCTCTCCTATGAGGACAGGCTGAGGGAGTTGGGGCTCTTCAGCCTGGAGAAGAGAAGGCTTCGAGGGGACCTGATAGTAGCCTTCCAGTATCTGAAGGGGGCCTACAGGAAGGCTGGGGAAGGATTATTTACAAGGTCCTGCAATGACAGGACAAGGGGCAATGGGCTTAAACTGGCAGAGGGGAGATTTAGACTGGATGTTAGGAGGAAGTTCTTTACAGTGAGGGTGGTGAGGCACTGGAACAGGTTGCCCAGGGAGGTTGTGGATGCTCCCTCCCTGGATGTGTTCAAGGCCAGATTGGATGAGGCCTTGAGTAACCTCTACTAGTGGGAGGTGTCCCTGCCTATGGCAGGGGGGTGGAACTAGATGATCCTTGAGGTCCCTTCCAACCTTACCATTCTATGATTCTATGATTCTATGATTTTCCAACCTGGTTGATTCCGGGGTTTAAAAAACCTTTCTAAATGACAGGGATTTACTTCAAGAGATAAGTGCTTAGAGTGAGCATTTCTTAACATTTGTCCTGCTGAGCTCCTACCCGCAGAGCCAGCCAGCAAAGCAGATTGGGATTTTTCCTATTTCCATTGACATTCACCTTCCTCAGGAAAATGTACTGCTTGTTTTGTGACAGCAAAGCTAATCAAGCAGTCTCATTTTCTGTGTTGCATTGTGTGGCTCTCGTGGACTCTTAAAGGGCATATCTGGGCCTACAGGGGAAAGCTTACGTGTTAGGTCTTGAGTCATCACTTAAATGTCAGGCTTGTTTTCCTGCAGCTGATGTTTCCCTGAAAGACACAGTCACTTGTCACAACTGCACTCACATCCCTGCTCCAGGGGCAGAGATACAACCCTTGTAATGGAATGCACTGCAGTGCTTTGTGCTCCCACATGGTTTGTGCAGCTGTGCCTCATAACCTTTAGAGGAGAGCACAGCTCGGTACTGCCTTTCTCTGACTAACATTTACCAAACTGTGAGTGCGCACTTCAGGACTGGAAGCATCCAAAGCAGATATCCTTGGAGTTTAATACTGGCCTGGTTTCAGACAGCTCTCATAAGCCAACCACCCACGTGAAGATCAGGAGGGAAAGGAACCCACAAAACCCTCCAGGGTTGAGATAAGGATTTGGATGAGATAATGCAGTGTGCAATGTCTTAGAACAGCAAAAGCAGCAGCAGCAGAAGCCAGCCATAGAATGACCTCCCTCCAAACCTGCAGCATCCAGAACAGGTAGACTCTCATGTTCCAGTCTGAACTTCAAACGCTGTGATGCTTTGCTCCAGCCTGCACTTCCATGGCAAAGCTGGCCTGACAGCAGTCTGCTGTTGAACATCAGCAGCAGATTAAACTCAAGCCATGGCAAATAGTCAATATAGATTGCTTTCACATTGTACCAATTCTACCAAAAAGGCTTGGCCTTCACTCAGTGCATTGGGTAGGAGTCTAGGGTATATCTTACTCTCATGTTCTTCAAGTGACCACTGTACCTTAACAGCGGAATGAGACCTCTTAGGGGTCTGGACACAGCCTCTGCTCTGTCTCCTTGGTGAATTGTTATTTCTTGTTGTCCAAGCATTCCATGTCTTCAGTGGCAGCCAGGCTGTCTGCAGGCACTGCTTTGGATCACTGTTACAGTGCCCTCAGACTCAGATTGATTTGCAACCCAATTCCCATCTGGGAGAATTGTGTTAGAACAGTAGTCCTGTAAGATGCTCTACGCACCCTGTGTGGATCCAGGCTGCGCTTTTTCCTGTTTAGGGGATGGTCTCTCTGTGTGCTGTGTTGTTACCGGGTAGGCAGTGTTGACCATTCACTTCCTGGGCAAGAGATCTCACTTTCTTATCTAGGTTATAGCTCAGATGATATCTGGTGCTCTCAACTCATCTCTGGTGTGAGCTGACTGCTGCTGCAGTCTCAGAGACAGAGAGCAGCACAACTCAACTGCATCGTACTTAGAGATGTTGGTGTGAAATGCTTGAGCACTAGCCAGGGGACACTGGTCCATCTTATCTCTGTGGATAGGGGGACCTTTCCTGAAGTATTCGTGTTACAGCTTGATAACTTTGATTTATTGATCCCTCTGTGTGGGTCACCTGCACCATTTAGTATTACTGTAGGTAAAACTGATGCCCCTCAGTGTTAGTTCTCAGCAGGGTTTTGGTTTGTGTTGTGTTGCAAGGGCGTCTGATCCCAAGCGTCAGGCACAGCTGAAGGTTTGTTGTTGGAAGACAAGTGTAAGTGCGAGCAGGTAGGAAAATCAGTTTCTTTTGGGTTATTAATCTCAGATGACTGATTTTACTCTTTTTTTATTTTTAATTTGCTATATTTTAATATGGCTTAGAAGAAAATAGGGTGTCATTACCATTCTTGTTCCTGAGTGTTTGCCTTGGCATTTGATGCAAGGCCTCAATTGCAGGCTGAAGTGCCAGCAGCTGAAGCTGAAAACAAGACTGTGGTGGGCAAACTCCAGATTTAATTTCAGAAAGAGTGTTTATATTTTCCCTGGGGCCACATTAATGAGAGTCCAAACCCTAAATGTTACCACCAACACGTTTTAACAGACCAGCTTCCCAGTTTTTAAAATGTGGGATCACCTTGACTGGTTTTCTTCTAAATTTTCCCCCTGCCCTTGCCACCCCATTTTCCTAACATTAAAAGCAAGGCAGTATCCCTGTCTCATCTTTGGGTGAAATCAGTGTCATGTTTCCGGAGCAGAAAGTTCCGTGTAGTGCCACAGAGTCACACTTAACATTTAATTCTATCTCCTGATTTTACATCAACTCTCTGAATAATTGAACTTGAAGTCACCAGTGTAAAACTTGATGTCACAGAATCACAGAACATTAGAGATTGGAAGAGACCTCCAGATATTGAGTCCAAAGCAGGATCCCCCAGGGTAGTCTGCACAGGAATGTACCCAGGAAGGTTTTGAAAGTCTCCAGAGAAAGAGACTCCACAACCTCTCTGGGCAACCTGTTCCAGTGCTCTGTCACCCTCACTGTAAAAAAGTTTCTCCTCCAACACCACCAAGAATAAAAACCAAAACAAGCAAAATAAAATAAACCAAACCATAAAACCCTCTGGATCCTGGGGTATGAATGATGATGGTTACCCTTATTTTACCACCATAGTAGGAAAGTTAGAGTGGATGTGGAAGGTTAGACATTTAACATCCCATTATACTGAATATTTTAATGCCCTGAGGAGGACATGGTGAAGATTTTGTCATTCCTATTAAAAGAAAACCTTTATTCATTTATCGTCTTTTCTCTTTCAGATTAATCTGTATGCTTGTAACCAAATCTGTGTCCCAGTTCTTTGTATTCCACTTAATTCAGTGGCATTTCTTAACTCAGCATTTTTGAAGATGTGTGATTGGGTATTTTGGTAGTACAACAGAAGTTACACATTTTCTTTGGAGTGAGTGAGACCTTCTTGGTACTAGATGCGAACTTTAAGCAGTTGAGCACAATCAGTTTGGATTAATTAAAGCTAGACAAGTCACCTGCCATTTTATTTTCATAGTCGTAGACCCACTGGTTGGCACCAAGAGGACCCTTAAAGAGCCTTAGAGAGTTGCTGATGGCTGTGCTTGCAAAGGCACTTTGTCACACACCTTCCAGGCTTGCAAGGAGAAGAGGCAATTTTTGCACTCTGATTGATGTTCTTGTGAGTCATCAGTGCAAGGATCAGAAGCTGGGTCAAGGACTTTAGGTTTCTGTGATAGCATTTTAGTTAGACTGGAGCCCCAGAGAGACAAGAACAGAGTGCAGAAGGTCCTTTATAGTCCATTGTGTTTCCATGCTGTGCAAGGACACTCTTGTGGGCTCTGGGTTTGTGATGTGAGGATCCAGAACTCGCATGCAGCTGAATCACAACATCTGTGGGTCTGTAGAATTTCTCTGCCAAAGCACCAGAGCAGGACAAGTCTGCCAAAATCGCAGGGACACCACCAAGTCCCATCACTTAACAGATTTGTCCTGGCTGTGCAGTTTTGAGAGGGAGTGTATTTTTCCTGCTCTTCAGTGCAAAAATGAGGATGTTTTGTTCTGTTCCTAAATATGTTTTGCTGCACTAATCACGGTTCAGTGTTTGTTTGGGTTTTTTATACTGCTTCTCACTTACACTCCTGCCCTTTTTTGTAGAGATACTTGAAACTGAGTAGCTTTCATTTGATTGCTTTTGTTTGTTGGGGATTTTAGCCTGGGCAGTTGTTTGAAACATTTCAGAACTGGTGGCATGCAGCTATTCTCAAACCATTTTTATCCTAAACCTTGCAGCTGCACTGATGGATTTTACAGGTTTGTCTTTTTCTGTTCCTGTTTTCACCCTTCTGCCGAGCTTTGATTTAAAAAGGTAAATGGGAAAGTTTGCCTTACCACGTGTTTTGATGACTCATTCCTATGATGATTTTCTGCAGTGGGATTCCTGGAGCAAGGCCAGTTGAGTTCAAAGTCTGGGGCTTACTCAGGGTGTCTGTGAACCTAGAGAAACATGTCAAGGAGTCCATTTATTTTACCTGCAGCAGTGGTAGAATTTGGTAGGTGAATCAACCTGTTCATGGTTCCCTGTTTGCTTTGTGTTTCAGCGCAAGCCAGCTCCTCAGGGATGTCAAGATTGGAGGCAGCTTGGACTGCAGTGCTCACACACTGGTGGAGTTCTCAGTCCTAATGGCTGTGAGTCAGATAAGGAGCAGAGCAAGGACCCTGAGTTTTAGGAAAGCAAACTTCCAGTTCTTCAGGAGTTAGTCAGTGGGATGTCGTGGGAAATGGTCCTCAGGGAAAAGGGAACAGAGCAGAGCTGGCAGATCTTTAGGGACACTTTTGATAGCATACAAGAGCTCTCAATCCCCAAGGGTAAGAAACAGGTAAGGAAGGGAAGAGGCCAGTGTGGCTGAGCCAGGACCTGCTAGTCAAACTAGATGGGGAGAAGGACCTGTACAGGCAGTGCAAGCATGGGCAGGTTTCTTGGGAAGAGATAGGGATGGTGCCTGTGGCTGGACTCCTTGATGTTATTTAACTCCAGAACCTTAGCACAACCCTGCAGCTGGAGAAGCAGCAGCATAACTGATCTGTTAACCCAAGGAAGCTGCTCTGGGGAATCCACTGTGCTTGTGCTGCTCAGCAGAGGCCACTGGCTGACAGTTTAAGCAGTAACTTGGAGTTGTGCAAGCCTGCAGATCATTAAGTTTTGCTGGTGATGTTTTTCTTTCTCCTTTAGAATCTTCTGCTTGTGGTGGTTTAAGTGATGACCTGCTGAGAGCCATGGGTACTCAGTCTGTGGCTGTTTTGAAACAGGGAGGTCTTGTCATTGATGACACTGTTGCAGCTGCAGCTTTATGAAGTGCTTCTTCAGCAGCTGCTCTGAATTTTCCTGCATTGGTTTGGCTTCCTATTCCAAACTGAGGTTTCCAGTAAAATGTGTCTGTCAGTGAAGGGCATTAGCACAAGCTGCAGTCTTCTCAGTGCTGGAGCGCTCCAGTAGTGAGTGTGGTCTCCAAAATGCCTGTCTGAAGAGAAGAAAATTAATTTGCTGTTCCCTGAATCTTAATGCTTAATTACTTAAATGCATATATATGCCAACCACTAACTTCAGACTAAACTTATCACAGGTTCACTGCAGGTGGGTTTTCTTGTTTGAATTTGTTTATGTAAATCCGTGGGCTTCCATCTACAGTGGTCATTGGATTAGGATCCTGTTGGAACATCTTTGCTCTCCCTTCAAGGACATTCTGTCCAGTCTCTTAACTGAAGTTTATTTGAAATGAAAACTGAGAACATGGCTGTTACCTGTTCCTAACACTGAGAGGTGCATTTCTTCTCATGCTGCTTCGCTCTGTACCAGACTTTAGTGTTGCTAGGGGACACTATTTGAGAGCGAACATCTGGAACCTTCAACCCGTCCTGATGCAACTCCAGGCTTCTTGGTGCCTATGTAGAATAACTGCAGTCTGTCTCCTTCTCTTACCTGTCATTTTACCTTGGAACTACCACTAGTTTTCACCTCCCAGTCTAAAACGGTGAATCTCTGGGATGTGTGTCATTAACCACCTCTTATATTTGTTCTTAGAGGCAAGAAAATTGTGCTCCTGGTGAACCTCTATTAATGGAAAGTCACATTAGATTTAGACCTTTAGAAAGCACGCCTGGCAATGGAACAGCACTTAAACAAGTGACAAGTGGTGTCCCTCAGGGGTCAGTACTGGGACCAGTGCTGTTGAACATCTTTGTCAGTGACATGGACAGAGGAATCAGTGCACCCTCAGCAAGTTTGCAGATGACACCAAGCTGTGTGGCACAGTCGACTTGCTAGAGGGCAGGGATCCATCCAGAGAGACCCGGACAGGCTGGAGAGGTGGGCCCAGGCCAACCTCATGACATTCAACAAGGTCAACTGTAAGGTCCTGCACCTGGATAGGAACAATGCCAAGCACAAATGCAGGCTGGGTGGTGAATGGCTGGAGAGCAGCCAGGAGAAAAAGGACCTTGGGGTCTGGGTTGATGAAAAGCTCAACATGAGCCTGCAGTGTGCACATGCAGCCCAGACAGCAACCGAGTCCTAGGCTGCATCAAGAGCAGCGTGGCCAGCAGAGCAAGGGAGGNCTGAGAGAGTTGGGGCTCTTCAGCCTGGAGAAGAGAAGGCTTCGAGGGGACCTGATAGTAGCCTTCCAGTATCTGAAGGGGACCTGCAGGAAGGCTGGGGAGGGACTATTTACAAGGTCTTGCAATGACAGAACAAGGGGCAATGGGTTTAAACTGGCAGAGGGGAGATTTAGACTGGATGTTAGGAGGAAGTTGTTTCCAGTGAGGGTGGTGAGGCACTGGCACAGGTTGCCCAGGGAGGTTGTGGCTGCTCCCTCCCTGGAGGTGTTCAAGGCCAGGTTGGACGAGGCCTTGAGTAACCTGTACTACTGGGAGGTGTCCCTGCCTATGCAAGGGGGTTGGAACTAGATGATCCTTGAGGTCCCTTCCAACCTTACCATTCTATGATTCTAAACCACTGCAGGAAGGTGCAACCTGTGATTGCCCAATCAGACGCTCATTGAGGGTGCTTGTTTCAGCTTGTGTCCACTACAAACACTCAGGATGCACTCATTGTTTCTGTCACACATACTTACACCCTGACAGTGTGAAAAACATTCTCCCAGTCATAGAAAATGCTGTTCTTGTTGATGCCTTTGCTGCTTGTTTTCTTTTCAGTTGGGCTTAGTTGATGCAGGTGTATAGCTATCAAAGTGTACAAGGTGACTCTGGGAGCATGGCTCACCACCAGCCCTTCAGACATTTCTTAATTGCCTTCAGAACATGATCATTTTTTGTCATTTGTAACCTGTATGCATGCTGACAAAGCAAGCAGATCTTTGGGACCAGCCTAAAGCCCAGCTCACACTCAGGGTTTTCAGGAAGCATGTACTGATGTCTTCAGACACTTTCCTGGAGAGATGGCTATGTGCAGTAATGAAACTCTCCAGAAACCTCAAGTAATCTCTGCTAAGTCACCTACAAGTGCCTAAGACTGACGTAGGTAGTTCAAGATTTTAAATTAAAAAACCAAACAAGCAACCCAAAACCTCTGCCCTCTGGGAAGACTCCAGATCATCTTTGTGGCTCTCCTGTGGACTGTCTCCAGCAGCTCTGTGTGTTGAATCTGCTTGCTGCAAGCACTCAGCATTTATGGTAACTCCAGAGTTCACGTGTGGCTGTAGTCTGCAAATGAAGTGTTTGAGGAGCCCCATGTTGCTGCTCTGTGAAGCAGGTGGGTCACCCCAAAGCTTGCTGGTGTGTTTCTGCACATAGATATTTTCATTACAGTTGGGGGGGGGAGGTGTTAGATAATGCCCATTTCTCACCTTCTACAGTAGTCTGAGCAGGTGCTTCAACCATTTTTAGTTCCTTTATCCACTCAGTCTGGTTTCCTTGATTGAAAGCAAATCTCTGTCTCTTATTTGTATGCAGGATAGTTGGTATTTTCTTACATTCCTGTGTCTAGCTGGGAGGCAGTGGAGATTCTGAGAGAGCTGGCAGGGTGTTTTTTCCCACCACCTTCAGCAAACCAAACTTTTTAAAGGTGTGTCCAACATATGGTATCATTTTAATGGTTTCACTGATCAAGTTCAGAGCATTACAAACCTTAAGGTTTCAGAGTTGCAGCATTATATAAGGGAAAGGAAACATTTTCACATGACAACATAATTTATTAAGCATCACTCTTCCCGGAGGGCCAGTCTTGAGCTCTGATGGCTTTCTAATGTACAGCAGATACTGCCTGACTTACAGCCAAGCAGAGCTGTGGGTTTATGGACTCAATGTTAGCAATGGGAGAGACTCACAGGTGGACAGACAAGAATATGGCTGTAGATTAAAAAAACCAAAACACCAACAACAGCAACCAAAAAAAAAACAAAAAAAAACAAACACCCAACAAAACAGAGAGGAGATTTAGACTGGATGTTAGGAGGAAGTTCTATCCAGTGAGGGTGGTGAGGCACTGGAACAGGTTGCCCAGGGAGGTTGTGGCTGCTTCCTCCATGGAGATGTTCAAGGCCAGGTTGAATGAGGCCTTGAGTAACCTGTACTAGTGGGATGTGTCCCTGCCTATGGCAGGGGGTTGGAACTAGATGATCCTTGAGGTCCCTTCCAATCTTACCATTCTATGATTCTATATCCTGTCTTGGGATTAACTCTGAAATAAGCTGTGCTACACAAATGTACCATGTGGATCTTCTTTCCCGCTCATCCATTACAGAAATGAAAGGAAACAGTTCATTGTTTCCTTATCCAACTCTCAGATTTGCAGATTCCTCAAGGTAAAATTTTTTTGTATGGTCTATTCAGTGTGCTAGGCATTTTCGTAAGTCTTCCATTGAACCAGTGCTGAGAAGTTCATGCTAGTACACTGAGACCATCCTGGGCACAGATTTTTACTGGAAAATGCAATCATACAGCTGAACATCTAAGCTTAGCTGACATGACTCACCCATCTTCAATAAGGCAAAAAAGGATGACCCTGGGAACTACAGAGTAGTCAGTCTCACCTCTGTGCCTGGCAAGATCATGGAGCAGATCCTGCTGAAAGCTCTGCTAAGGCAAATGGAAAACAAAGCAGAGGTGATTGGTGGGAACCAGCAATGGCTTCACCAAGGGCAGATCTTGCCTGACACATTTGGTGGCTTTTTATGATGAAGTCACAGCGACAGTGGACAAGGGAAGGGCAACTGATGTCATCTACCTGGACCTGAGTAAGGCATTTGACTCTGTCCCACATGACATCCTGGTCACCAAACTGGAAAAACATGGACTGTATGGGTGGAGCACTGCTGGATAAGGAATTGGCTGGATGGTGGCACCCAGAGAGTGGTGATCAAGGGCACAATGTCCACCTGGAGACCAGTGCCAAGTGGTGTCCCTCAGGGGTCAGTGCAGGGACCAGTTCTGTTTAACATCTTTGTCAGTGACATAGACAGAGGAATGGAGTGCACCCTCAGCAAGTTTGCAGATGACACCAAGCTGTGTGGCACAGTCGACTTGCTAGAGGGCAGGGAT
>VWZE01015226.1:98869-155230 GCA_013396675.1 Eubucco bourcierii
GAAGTGTTGGAGCGGGTCCAGAGGAGGGCCACGAGGATGATCAGAGGGCTGGGGCAGCTCTGCTATGAGGACAGGCTGAGAGAGTTGGGGCTCTTCAGCCTGGAGAAGAGAAGGCTTTGAGGGGACCTGATAGTAGCCTTCCAGTATCTGAAGGGGGCCTACAGGAAGGCTGGGGAGGGACTATTTACAAGGTCTTGCAGTGACAGGACAAGGGGCAATGGGCTTAAACTGGCAGAGGGAGTATTTAGACTGGATGTCAGGAGGAAGTTCTTTCCAGTGAGGGTGTTGAGGCACTGGAACAGGTTGCCCAAGGAGGTTGTGGCTGCTCCCTCCCTGGAGGTGTTCAAGGCCAGGTTGGATGAGGCCTTGAGTAACCTGTACTAGTGGGAGGTGTTGCTGCCTATGGCAGGGGGTTGGAACTCCGTGATCTTTGAGGTCCCTTCCGACCTTACCGTTCTATGATTCAGTTGTATTTATTTGATAGTGTACCTGCCTGTGATCAGCTATGGAAAACACCAGTAAGAGAAGCAAATTTTAAAACTTTGTACTCAATATCTTTCTTTTCATCTCTGCTCATTGTACTTGTTGGATCTCATGATGAAAAGAGGACGTCAGCTTTTACTTGTGTTGGTGTTACAGAGTCAGACTACGCATTTTGAATGCGTTCATCATTCGGGTTGTCAGTGCAGGTAAGTTGTTAAATACAGATTTGTCGAAGTATAGCTGCCGTTTTCTAGAGCTACAAATGCATTTGGTATGGGGAAATGTGATCAGCTGAGAAATAGTTCTGTAAAATACACTTTTAAACATCTTTGTGTTTATACAAAAGGGAGAATGCGAGAGCCACACATCACATTAATTTTGCTTTTGTCCCTTTTCTGCGTGGACTTCAGGCCATAGTGAGATTTATAACAAAGCTTATCTATACTGTGGTGAGGTTGGAATTTCATCCTTACATCTTCAGTGCTAAACCTAAAATTACATTTTCCGTAAAGTATTTCATTAGCTACTAGAGGTGGAAATTATAATTCTGAAATAGAGTAGTGAGTTACAGAGTTCTGACTGGATTTCTCTTCTAACAATTTAAATGTGTAACAGGTTGGAGAATACTCAACAGGAAAGCCTAAGTACATATGCCATGAAAATACCTGTTTGCAGGTAGATGCTCCAAGGGGGAAATGTGGAGGTGTGATGGTTTGGGAGTTCCCTACCCCCCACACTTTGTAAAATGACCCAGACTAGAACTCAACCGGCTGGAAGTTAAGGACTGAAGCTCTATTTACAGCTCAGCACAATGTACAGCAGATCTATACACTATAGACAGGAATAGTTACAGAAATAGACAAGTTAAAGGTAATACAGAAACACAACTCCCCTCCCAGAAATCAGAGACCCCAGGAGGGGCTCCCAACCACCTTTCCACCTTCTCCCCACCCCTGTACCTTACCCCAAGGTTTGCCTTACGTGCAAGGTAAATTAGGAGGATTGGCCAGGGGAGTTAGAAGAAAAGTGGTTAGTGAGAATTAATCAGCAGAGGAGCGAGAACCAGAAGCTGCTAGACCGCCCGAGCTGCTGTTCTCCCAGCAAGAGAGAGACAGAGACTGACTTATCTATGTTTGTTTTATTTTTCCCAAAACAATTTTTCAGCAAGCCTATGAGTGAAGTAGACATCGCCATGTTTTCCTTTCACAGCCTATAGTGTAATTTTCTCTATTAAAATATTCCAATTAGCCTCAAACCAGCACAGGAGGATGTGCATGCTCATTTGTTTTGTGTAAGAAAAAGATTTAGATTTTATGCTTCAGGCATCAGCTCTGCAGACTTCCAGTCCATTTTCCAGGAAGTTGGAGCTGTATGGTAAAAGCTAAGGCAATGCAGAGCTAAGCAAGAATGAGTCTGAACTTTGGTTTGAGCTAAGGCTTTGTGAAGGGATACAAGGGAAAGTGGAGTGACAAGGAGAAACGGAGCAGCCCGGGCTGAAAGCAGTGCCCTGGTGTCCTCATTCTGCACAGTTATCTGTCCAACTCACACTCTTGCATCCAGGTGTGTCTTTTTCTTTTGCTGTTTTCAGCCTTCTGCTGAACCTTAGTTTGAAAAGGTGAATGGGAAGTTGACCTTACCATGTGTTTTGATGAGTCTTCCCTATGATTCATCCGAGTTCTGCTGATGCTTACACCTCGCAGATGCACAGCTGTGATACTGTGATACCTTCAGGGCATTATTTGTGGGCTAGGGATGTGACTGGGGTGGGATCCCACAGGAAATCTCATGCAGTGGTCTTTGGCCAGAAGGATGCTGGAATCGCACTTGGACCTCTGAAGTGGTCTGAAGAGTTAGGCAGAAGGATAAAACCAGCAGTGAATGTGTTAGAATGTCCTGCAAGACTCACCTCCTTTTTGGAAAAGAAATGTCCCTCAGTGACTGTTGAGTTTCAGGAGAGATGGAGACCCTGTGGTGTTCAGGAACTGCTTTTCCCAGTTGTGTGTAACCAGCTACTCAGTAAGTTCCATACCAGTAGGTAGAGAGGCAGCCCCTGGTTCTTAGTAGAGAAATGATATATAAATTCTCTACAGAGTGATAAAGATTCTGTTGAGTAACTTCAATGAATTTAGGAACTTGGAGTTCATGGAAGCTGTACCAGTAGGACACAGTGTAAGGAACTGGGGCCTTTAAGCTGCGGAGACGTCCTGTAGTGGAAGAGGAGCCATGGGCAGCACTGCAGCAGAGATGGGGTGGTGCAGGAAGCTGCCCTGTGGTGGCAGGCTTGGACCAGCATCCTGTGGCTTCCAGTGTCTGTGGGGCTGTGTGCATGCCCCATCCCTCACAGGTTGGTCACACTGACTGCCTTCGCACAGCAACCGTGTTGACTTGAGCTTGCTAGGTGTCCATTCATGTTTATTTAAATAATGAGATCACTCCTTGGAGTGAACAGGACCTATAAATACAGAGGGAAGACTGTGGAGAAAAATAAGATTGGAAATGCCTTCCGTCTTTTCCCATCTCATGGTGTGTTCCACAGGCAGCAGCACAGCCGCACACTGCCGATTGCCAGCATTTCATTACCCGAGAGATTACCTGACGAAGGTTCTTGGTTACTGGCAGTGTTCTCCTTCCTAATAGATTCAGATGTGCCCTTTTCAAAGGCAGTGTCATTTGCGGCTTGTCATTTGGTGTTATGAGGAGATCCCAACTCTTGGCACAGTGTTTTGTCGTCCGCTGTAGCAGGGGAAAGCTTTAAAATGCACTGCTGAAGGCAAAACTGGTGCAGACCCTGGGCAAATGAGGTATGGCAGCATTTTCTGTGTTCATGCTATGGAGTTTACATAAACTCTTAACAACCAATAAACTCTTCTTACGCACAAAGAGAGACTGCCAACTGGCCCCTGGAGTTCAACAAAGACTCCTCAAATATGTCCTTGATTCATTTGAGACCTTTAAAATGGTTCTCAAGCCTGGAGAAATGGCATTCGCAGCCAATCAAACACTTGCATTTGTATTTGATGAAATGAATTCAACATCATGCAGTCTGAGATTGTTGCCCTGTTAAAGAAAGTTAAAAGCAACATACATCTGATGAGCTGCTTACATCTCTTCAAGCAAAATTTGCTAGGAGAGACTGCAAGAGAAGGAAAGGGAGGGTTTAGCCAAAGTCCTTGGTCAAAGCTCAGTGAAGGGCTGTCTGGTAGTATGGATGTTAGAATGCATAAGCAAAGGAAACTATTGGAAATCAGTTTCATGCTAAACTCCTCCAGCTGGTACATCTTCCAGAGGCAGCAGAATTTGATGACATCATATGTTTAGAGAAAGAGGTTTCCCATGTTTTCTTAAGACATTACAGATGATACTCTGTGAATTGCGCTATGTCTGCCTGTTCCCAAGAGACGTATGGGTCACAAGCACAAAAACATCTGCAAGCCTCCTCATGCAAAATGTTCCCTAGATTTTGGGCCAGGGAAGAGGAAGGGGGCAGTATCCCTTCCAGATCGGAAGAAATGGACCATCAGAGCAGTGGCATTGTGTTGGCCGTTGTTGCAGGCTTGTCTTTTCTAGATACAGCTTTGTGAGACCTTGGCAGCTGTTTCTGAGTCTTTCATTTTCTCTTCAGTAGCAGATGTTACTTAAAAACATCAATAAAAGACCTTTCTGAAATTCATTTGAACTAGACAGGCTTTAAAATCTGTTGTCATGAATAGGATATGTTCACATGATTCTGTCTGTTGCACTGATGTCTGCTGCTGTTCAGAGATGCAAAGCTTTGCACACCAGCTGGAAATTTGCAGAGGCAGTGGCAGTACAAGCAGAGGTGGTATTAAAGGACAACCTTGTGATTGTGTGGCTTCTGGAAAGTAACTGTCTGTTGGGCTTGTGACTAGACTGGACAGAACAGAAAAATGCCAAAATACTCCAACTACCAGAGCCTGGGTTTGCATTTTAGAGGAACCTAAAGATCAGCAAAGCACAAGGTCATAAATTTGTTTCCCTTTATGCGTTCAGTCACAGCCCTGCATGCACTTCGGAAGGTGTCACCAAGTGTGCCTTGGGTTCTGGGTGATGTTTTATGAAGTCTATCTGCTATAGAACAGAATGTCCAAGGGACTGTTAGAGCAACCAAGTCCACTGCTAAATGGTGAGCGTGTTGTGTGCAGACAGATGCCCTAAGATGAGAGGATCTGGTGACATCCGTAACTAAAGATCCCTGAGGCACGATGTATGGCCATACACAGATGACTGCCAGCAGTGTGCTGAACTGCTTGAGCTGGTCTGCTGGGCAGCATGGCCTCACACTGGCATTTTGCTGGTGTGACAGAGTTCAAGATGTTGCTTATGGGTTGGTGCATGACAGAAGTGCAGAGCTGTGCTCCCTCCAAGTGGCATGTCTTCCTTTCTCTTGAGTGGCGTAGCTCTTGTGGCCCTTCCAGTCTCATCTATGTCAGTGTCAGGTTGAAAACATCTCTCAGTTGTGGTATTCTGTTTGACCTTTGAACCTGAAAATTCAAAGGAATTCTGTAATGCAATTACTTAACGTTGTCATCTTGAGCAAGCTCAAGCACCTTTTAATGAGCTGTGTTTGTATGACATAACCTTCCAGTGCTGTTACTGAGTGCTTGTCTGTTGTGGTGGAGAAAGGGCCTTTGTCCTTACTGCAAGCATATAGGTCACATTGTTTGACAGCAGGGGACTCCAATAAAATGTTGGAATGAACAAAGTAGGCAGAAAACATTGCCATGTGTCCTCTGGGAGCTGGTAAAACATGCTGCCACTCACATGAACAGTAGGCTGCATCTCTTGGCTCTGCAGCTGGCTGTACCATTCGGTTCAAAGCAGGAGCTCCAGGTGGATGCAGTAAGACTTTACCCAGTGTGGCAGTTAGAACCTGGTTGGCTTTTTCAGCATTCTTGTGTAGGACTGGGCAGCTTTTGGGAAGTTCCTTTTAGCTTTAAGTATACTTTCTCTTCCAGAAATTCACACACTTCATAAAGAGCTGTTACTAAATTGCACATGTAGAGGTTGCGTGGGTTCTTCTCTTGATGTTGCATTTCCTTGTGGAATTTTTGTCTTTGGATGTGGTGGAATTTTTGCTGACAAACCCTGGCATTTATTTCCAGATTTTCTTAAAATTGATCTAGATTAGTATTGCTGTTACTGCTATTCTTGTCGTTGCTCTTGTTGTTGTTGTTATTGTTATTATTACTACTACTACTATTATTACTATTATTATTTCAACAGCTTGACCAAGTTGTCCGCCAGAGAAATTTGCACAGCTTGGAACTTTTCCTCTCATGTGCTCAGAAGCAGTTAAATGTTTTACTGAAGGAGGAGCCAAGCACTGCAGAGGGAAGCAGAGACTGACCTTGGTACACTGTGGATTGTGAGGCTGCAAATCTCCACCCAGCAAATGGCAAATATCTTCTGATCTTGTGGGATTCTAATCATTGCTTCAAGACTGATCCAAAATGATACTTGATAGAAGTGTTTGTGGATGGTATTCCTTACTTATCTTACAACTACTGTCAGAGTACAGATATGAGAGGGGGGAAAAAAAATCCCTGGAAAACTTTGGATTTATTTATGTTTTTCCTTTCATTGTATTTTCTAGTAGCCCAGGGCTGAAGTTCTAGATAACTGCAGCAATGATCAGAATGGTTCTCTGTTCTGTCTGGTTTAAATTTGGCATTGTGTGTTGATGTAACTTATCACTATTTTCGATATTTTTTAAATGGGTGAAGCACTTAACTTGGCTTCCAAAGTGCATGCCCAAGGGCATTGCCTCAGCTGAACCTGAGGAGCTGATTGTTTCTCAGCGCTTGTCATGTGTAACAGAAGAGAGTCAAGACTGGAACGTAAGAATGTTGGCAGGCATTTCTGCAGTCATTGAAAAACAACCTCAGTTCTAGTAACAGAAAAGTTGAACAACTAAGCAGTGTGTCTTTTAGTGCCGCACAAAGTGTTTCTATCACCGATGGATGGCATGGGCTTCATTTCTGGTTTGCAGGGATAGTTTGGTTCCAGAACTAATTTTCTGATTGAAGTAGGATTAATGTGACTGCTCTCAGTTTCAGAAGATGTATGTAATTATGTGGAGACTGATACTGCCCTGCTGCAGTGGAATTTCTGACAGAGGAAGGAGTGCAGCTCGCTGACCTCAGATGCCCGTTTTAAACTCCCCACTGACGCTGCTGGACTGTGGATGGTGTTTGTAGTCTTGCTAACAGAAAGATGGAGGGAAATTTTTGTGCCTAAGCTCTATTGATTGTAGATTTGGGGCCTTAGTTATAAGAGTTGTAAATGAAATGAGGGAAAATAAATATTCATGCTTAGGAATGTAACTGTGAATGTGAATGTTGAATATGTGATACCATAGACCCCTACACGCTTCTGTTCTGTTTCTGTATGTTTTTGTTGGCTCTCTGTCTGCTTCCGTTACAGAACTCTAGATAGCTCTGAGGCTGTGTACAAGTCACGAACAACTAAGAAATAATTTGCCACACAATTTCTCTATGCTGCCTATAGACAAATATCTTAAGGTGATATTTGCATTTCTGCCTTGCTCCAAGAGTCTCACTGGCAAATGACATTTTGATTCCTTGAAGCATCGAATTCCTTCCCTCCATCATAAGAAGGAAAAGCAAAGAAGCAGCAGTAGCCCTTTCAGAGGCTAAGATTGCATTAGTATTTTGAGATTTTGTTGCACCATTACATTGGCATCTGATCAAAAGTTGCTTCATGTCTTCCCAGCTCAGTAAACAGCAGCATCAGTTCCTGACTGTCTGAAACGATCCATGCAGGCCTGTCCTTAAAGGGCTGCTTGCTCTTTACACCAATACTCCCTTTCAGCTCTCTGGACCTTCCTCTTCTGCTGTGACTGACACGAACTGTGACACTGGCTTAGAGTTTTCATATAGCTGTTCCAAGAGAAGATTTTGCAATATCTCTGGCATTCTCTTTGCATCAGTGGGTCCTAAATGTGCCAGAGAGATGTCTGTGTGTTGGTTTCAGCTGGCTGGCCTAACCTACCACCCCACCCTGAAGTGCTGGGGCTGGTACTGAGGCCATGGCAACCAGAATGTTACTGGGTTATCAATACCATGCTGAGGAAAGGGTTGACTGAGGGCAAAAGGGATTTACGGGATCTGGAGTTCATCCTGTAGCTTGTGAAGGTTCCTATTCTGGGCTGTTGAAGTTTTTCCACCAATTCCAAGGTGAGGGGTTTCCCTTTGTCCTTTGGTTTGCTTGTGCCTGCTGTGCACGCCTGGTGTGACTCCTGCATGCTGCACGCACCAGTGTTTGCCTTTCTGCCATTCTGTATTCTCTCAGAACATTTTCTGGGCTTTTCTCTTAACTCCCTAGAATTTCCTGCTATCCTCCTCCTGGATCCTCTTTCTCCTTGTCCCTGTCCCTTGTTCTTTTAAGGCTTTGAGGACTGGTGGTCCATCTGCTAGCACAGCTCCAGCACAGATCTATTTATTCATTTTGAAGCCCACATAAGAACTAACAGTGCTGCTGTGACATTAGGATCACAGTGAACAATTGAGCATCTTGGTAGCCCTGTGAGTTGCACTGTCTTTGTCTCCACTTTGATAGGTGCCTTTGAAAGCTAAAGGAGAACTTGGGAGATGTGTCGACATCAGCTAAACAGTTCATACAGTCATAGAATGGTCTGGGTTGGAAGAAACCCCCAAAGCTTATTTAGTCCAACCTCCTCTGCAGTCAGCAGGGGCATCCTCAACTAGATCAGACTGCCCAAGAGCCCTGTTGAGCCTCATTTTTAATATCTCTAGGAATGGGGCCCCAACCACCACCCTGGGCAACCTGTTGCAGTGTTCCACCACCCTCATGCTAAAGAACCTCTTCCTAACATCCAGTCCAAATCTGTTCTTTTCTAGTTTGAAGCCATTGCCCCTTGTCCTATCAACAAAGGCTTTTACAAACAGTGTCTCTTCATCCTTCTTGTAGCCCCCCACAGCTACTGGAAAGCTGCTGTTAGGTCTCCTAGGAGCCATCTCTTCTCCAGGCTGAAGAACTCCAGTTCCCTCAGCCTGCCTTTGTAGCACTTGCTATGTTGATGAAGTAGCTAAAAACAAGCCCATCGAAGGACCTAAGATGTGGAGCAGCAGGTCAGTCTTGCTTGACACCCTCTGCCACATGCCCCATGGTGGGTTCCAGTGTTTGCATTTCTGTGAGAAGCGTTGTTAGCATTCAATTTTGGAGACCTGGAGTGATGTTCTGAAAGTGCTCAGAGCCAACTGCAGGTGCTGGTAACAGCACAGGATTTAGCAACACAAAACACAGAGGACTGATTTATTTAACTGATTTTTTTTTTTTAATGTATATTTTAAACACGTTTCACCTTTCAATGAGACAACATTCCTATGATAGAAATAACTCTTGTTATTAGCTATTAGTTAATACCAATAATGCTCCCACCCATTTCTTGCGACAGCTGTGGTCTCAGTATTTTATCCATACTTTACATGCTATGTAACAACTCCAGAGTGTGAGAGAGATTCACATGGGTTTATATTGCTGGAATTCCTCCTACTTCAGCCATACAAAACCAGCATTTTTAAGATGCTTTCCTTTGTTTGATGTGGATGATAAAACACTCAAAGGATTGTTCAGCACTCAGTGTTACTGAAGTAAAAACATGAGCTAAGCTTAGCACATGTATCTTACAGATATCGTTATCAAAATGCTGCAGATTTATCTCTGGGTTTGGGTGGGGGGTTTTCAGATTTGGTAAAATCATAGAATGGTAAGGTTGGAAGGGACCTCAAGGATCATCTAGTTCCAACCCCCTGCCATAGGCAGGGACACCTCCCACTAGTACAGGTTACTCAAGGTCTCATCCAATCTGGCCTTGAACACCTCCATGGAGGGAGCATCCACAACCTCCCTGGGCAACCTGTTCCAGTGCCTCACCACCCTCACTGTAAAGAACTTCCTCCTAACATCTAGTCTAAATCTCCCCTCTGCCAGTTTAAACCCATAATGCCTGTATCCATAGATGCTGGTCCCCATCAGGTGATGGCAAGTCGTTGACACTCATTCTCTTTCTTCCAGTTGAAGTATTTTGTCTTCTCGCAAAGGCCGGAGGGCTTTTTGATTGCTTATTTTACTTGACAAAGAAAATTAAGTCATTATGAAATACTCTGAATCTCTTGGCAATTCAGCTGGCTGAAGTTTTAGGCTGGATATGAGTTTGATAAAAAGCTGGGTGAGTCTTAATTAGTTTGTCAGGGTTAAAGAGTCATACACATGAGAGCATCTTGCTTTTTTTGTGAAAGAGGCAAAATCTCTCCTGGAGCTTCACTGTCCAGGGATTTCAGCAGAACTACCTTTGATCTGTTTGAAACAGTAACAACCACATTAGGAAGATTTCAGAAAGCTGCACATCTCCTTTTTCCATCTTGTGTCTTTAAGGGCTTTCTGTCTGTTGTTCAGGTGTTCCTGTGGCAAAAGGAGCAGTGTATTCTGAAGCTGTTGTGGGCATGATGGTAAAACAAAGGAGATGTTGTAAGAAGTTCCCCATACTCTTTTGGCATTGAGGGCAAGAAAATTTAAAAGAACAGAATTACTCTTGATGCAGAAAACACAAAATAATAATATTGTGGTTTATGAGTTGAAGGGGACTTGATTGGAACAAAGAGGCAAAGAATTGTTCAGTTATGTGACCTTTGCTGTGTACAAAGAGAAAGATGCGATGCGATGTCATGGAACAGGGACGGATGACAGGCTGAAGGAATGAGTGCAGACAGGAGCTTCCGGTTCCTTTAGAAAGTGCTCTGCTGAACCTACAAACCCTTCAAATGTAGACAGAAAATTGAGTCAAGAAGAGTCTCGTCTCCTGTGCAGTTTGTAGAATCATTGGTTTCAGGACTAAGACTTTGCAGTGGTTCCTGTTACGACCTGGAGACTAGCCAGAAGGTCTCATCTCCCAGAAGATGGTACTACACAAGAACCTGTACGTCAAATTGCATCCAAAACCTCAAAATAAAAGGTTATGTTTTGTTAAGCTTGCAAATATTGCAAGGCTGCCATGCTGAGGCCTAGAGACATCAGTCTGTCAGGTGTCAGTAGATCTTTCTGGAGATCCAGAACATTTTGGGAGCTTCTCTGGAGGAATGATGCTCACTGCAGGTACCACTGTATCCTTGCTTGACTGCTGGAGTAGTATTAAACTAGTGCCAAGGTCATCTCTCACTGTATTGAAAGATTGTCGGGGCCAAATGTTTATCTCTCTACTGATGCACAGACGTCCGGAAGGATGTGCTGATTTTCACCTACCAGTCCTGAGGCACAGCTGTCTGTAGCCGTTCCACGTTTCACTCCCAGTTTTCCCGTGGGTCAAGCTTCCAGAAATCAAACTGGTGAGTAGAGTAAAGTCTTTTAAGTGCCTTGGATACTGTTGGTGTTATGAACAATTTCATTATGGCTGCCTCCGGGACAAAGCTCAGAAACGGCCACTGACAACTTTTTAGAAGATTTTCTACATCAGAGAGTTGATTTGCATGCCGAGCTCAGTGAAATGGATACTGGTTTCCTTTAAAGAAGACCAAATTGGTCTAGTCTTGAGGTCTGTGGTAAAGGGTTGGACTTGATGATCTTTGAGATCTCTTCCAACCTTGGTGATACTGTGATACTGTGAAATTGTGATGTCAGTTTTATTAATTCAGAAAGCCTGTTGGTCAGTAATGGTTTTTATAGAACACTGAAATAGTCCAGGATTTGACTGTCTCTAGCTAATGCCTTGCCTTCCTGACTATGGAACTTTGAGTAGCATCATCTCTACCACCCTCATCAAGGACTCTCTGACAATGAGAGAGGGGTACACTGATCAGCATTTGAGGCTGGAATCTAGCTGGGAACATGGTGCTTCCATCCAAAGTCATCCTCCTGACAATTTGCCTCAGAAAATCTATCAAACCTACTCAAAATTCACAGGGAGAACTCTCCCACTCACATTGATTCAAACCTGTTTGGAGTCCTGGAGGGAAGCCTTTTCTCACTCTTGCACAGTGACAGTGCATCTTGTACTCGGCAGTGGCTCCTGACATGCTGTGCCTTCTAATGTTGAATTTTATATAGCTGCCTCTTGTGCATTGTGCTAAAGACCCTTCAGATACTACACAGAGAACCTTACTGTGTGGAAAGATCTTTGCTTTTATGTCCTGTCACACTGCCATGTCTTTGCATGGAGAAGGAGATTGCTGGTGCAGGAAAACTTTCAGCATCCATTTAATGAGAGGTATTTTATCTGCCTTACTGGTGTCTCTGAGCAAGAGGCAGGGGCCTGACTGATCAGACAGAATTACTCAGAAGGTTTTCATCCTTCTCAGGTTAGGGATTTGATTAATTTCATAGCCAGTTTGATTGCCTCTAAAGCAGGCGAAACAAGTCCCTGTCAAAAAGAACAAGCAGCACAAGCACTTCAGGGTGCACCAGGGGAGATAGTGAAGTAAGTCTCATTCCTTTAATGGTGGAAGCCTTGAAGATCAGCTTTAGCCTCACCAACAACACTAAGCAGGGTCAGGGCACATGTAATAATATCCCTATACCACCCAGTCCTCTCTTCTGGCTTTTCCATGCCAGATTATCTTCTACAGACAGAATGCTGACAAGGTACTGCGATGGGCTGCAGCTGAGCTATGTGTTAGTTGTCACTGCTGCCAGACTTTGGTCACTTCTGCTGTGCTTGCCTCTCATTGGCCGGTAGACTGGTGTCCCAGTGCATGCGCTTGACGATGCTACAAAATCCTGGTCAAACATTATCATCAAATACTCCAAGATCTAAATTTCTGAAACTCATAAAGTGGTTTTTTTTTTTTTTTCCTTAGTAATTTTAATAATTATTGTGCTTTGTTGATGTGCCTTACAGTTTCAGACTCCTTAACATTCAAGTTTTCCTTAAAAATGCAAGTGCTAGAAAGCCCTTTTTCCTTCCTTTATGAGATCTTAGATGTACATGATCCCAGGAGGTCAGGTGTTAAGGAAAACAGCAAATACTGAGAATTCTATGACAAAATTACGAGGGAAGCAGCTGTGGCTGGGATTGGTCAGTGGATCACCTGAAGGAGAATGTCACACTTCTGCCCTGCTTCTCCCGTCCTGCTGTTAACCTCAGAGCTGTGGCCAGTGCTTCATTTTCCCCTCAGGTTAAAGGTTTGTAGTTAGCTCTCAGGTTGGCTTTACACTAATGCCATCTCCATGTGTGACTTTACAGCCTTCTGTTAGGAAATGTCAGGGTCCTACCATCCTGTCAGGCTGTTCTTCAGTATGCATCTTGAAACTCTTGGCAAACATATCTTAGTTAGATGATTTGGGAGAAAAGGGATCACTCTCCTTCTCTGAGCAAATGCCACCACTGTAGGATGCCCTAGAAAACAGAGGGACTTGTAAATCCCGGTACAGTCTGAGTTGGTAAACTGCTTCTGCTGCAGCTACCAGAGCAGGAACTCCTGTGTTTCTAGAGAGGATGGAGGCCTCCCTAGCTCTTGCTGACAGTCTGCCAGACATGTGAATAAGACCATGCAGACCTCTAGTTCATCACTCCCACATTACTTGACTTACTGCATACTGAGCTGACAGGCTGCTAGGCAGCTTGGATAAAGATAAGGCAAAACTTTGGAAAGCAGCAACTGCTCCATGTGTTGAGTTTCTGTCCGTGATCCTATTTACAGGAAAATTTCTTCACCTCAGAATCCCCAGGTCACTCTGATACACAGTCAGACATGGTAACGTGAGCAGAGCTGGTGTGAACAAAGCAGGTACTGGCAGCACTTCTGGCTTCAGTCTCAGCAGTTGTGTTGTAAAGATGATTGCCAGTAAGTAGAGGAGAGTTGAAACTGCTGAGTCGTTCTTTTCCCTATTGATTACCCTCTGGAGGTATCTAAATGAGGTTTAAAGACCATAAACAAAGATCATTAATCACAGAACCCCAGGAGAGGCACAAATTTTCAAGGTGTGTTGGATGCCTATAGAAGTCCATTAAAGAGAAGACAATGGAATAGGCTTGGACCTATCAGAGCACCTTGAGTACAACCTTTCCTGTCTGGAAAACTGATAGGAGATGACTGGTCCTCTTACAAATGAAGAAGACCAAAAGGCAGCTACTGGCTGTGAATGGATAAAGGGGGAAGTCTGTGAAAGAGTAATGATCCATCAGCATGGGAGGAAGTGTGATTTAATACCATAAATAAATATAGATCCAGTACTAGAGTGGGATTGAGTGAAGAAAGTTAAGGGTGAAGATTCTTTCCTAACTCTCTGGTGTTTAAGCTATGAGACCCTGTACAATTAATAGGCTGCATTCCAGGGTCAATTTTACTCCTGTGCCAGGAAACCTTGCTGCTGGGCATTCCCAAGAAAAGCCAGCATTGTGGAGAGCAGAAGGAAGGTGGTTCATCATCATTAGTGACCTTAACAGGGACTTAAAAAAGCTAGATGAGCTAACTCAGAACAATCAGGCTTCCAGAGTGTCCCCTGGGAAAGGCCTGTCTTCATTACTGTCAGATCAGCCCATGGACCAATGTCAGAACTCTGAGCTATGCTACACGTGTGAGGTCCACCCATTTCAAAGTGAATTCAGTGTTTGAGAGTTCCTTGGGCAGCAAGGCGGAGAGTGATGATTGCAAAGAGTGCTCTTGAGTTATCACAGGCTGTGCTTTCAGGGCTAGTGAAACCACAAGAAAGTAGTGTCAAGCAGTTGAGAGAAATGAAGAGCATCCAAGAAAAAAAAAATCTGCCTAGACAAAAAGACAACCCAAGAGCTATGGAATGCCACAGGCTGAAACTGGGATGAATGTGAAATAAACCCAGCAAGGTTAGACAACTGTGGCCAAAGTAAGAGCCATGCTGTTAGGCCTGCTTCAACAGACCTCTGGCAGGGCCTGTAAGGAGAACAGTTGTGAGAAATGGCCCTGTGGGCACCTAGGTCAGAAGAAAGAGGAGGAAGATCTCCATGTACTGGAGCACAGCTTCCCCTGTAGCTTATATAGAGACCATGGTGGAGCAGAGATTGCTCTGCAGACTGTGAAGAGGCCCCTCCAGGAGCAGATACTCTCACTGCAGTCATTTTACAACCCCATGCTGGAGCAGATGCTCTCACTGCAGTCCTTTTACAACTCTCTGCAGGAGCAGATGGATATTTCCTAAAGGAACCGAGGCCTGTGGGGAGCCCATACTGGAGCAAATTTTTGCTGAAGGACTACAGTTTGTGGAGAGGACCATACTGGTCCCCTGCTCCAGTATGGGAGGGGAAAGAGCAGCAGACAGGAGCTATTGTAGGCTGACTCCATAACCTGCTGTTCCTCATCTTTCTGCATTGCTTGGTGAGGAAATGGTGGAGGAATTAGGAATGAAGAAGTAAAGTAGAGCTTGGGGTAAAAAAGAGGGGGAAGAAGATGTTTTAAGTTTTGTCTTTGTTTTTGATCATTCAACTCCAACTGTATGAGGGTGATGAGACTCTGGAATGGGCTGCCCAGGGACATTGTGGCTACCTCTTCCCTTGCATGCTCAAGGCCAGGTTGGATGAGGCCTTGAGCAGCTGAGTCTAGCTGAGAGGTGTCCCTGCCCATGGTGGAGAGATGGGAGTAAATGAGTTCTGAGGTGCCTTCCAACCTGAGCCACTCTTAAGATTTTAGCTGACAATACATTAAATTTATTTTCCCCAAGTATTTTGCCATTGACAGTAAGATGACTTCCTTGTATTTACCTCAACCCGTGTGGTTTTTCATCTTTTTTTTTTCTCCCCTTGACCTGTTAAGGAAGGAGACTGAGTAGGTGGCTGAGTGGGCATCTGGTAGCTGGTCAAGGTCAGCATGCCCTGACACTGGGCCCTCAGTAAGAAGCTGTTTGAGTTGGTACACCCCTCAGGTGCCCATGGAGCCAGAAAAGCAATGCAAGTATCCCATAGGTCTTTCATCATCTCACAGTTGTTACACTGACAGCAGGAGCTGGAAACTTAAGAACATGGGGAAGAGGGAGAAAAAGCAGAGCCTGGAGGAAAAGGCTGGTGGGCAGTGCCTGTGGTGAGGAGAAGCGGCTCCCAGCACTCAAGTCCTTCCTGAGCAGAGTGCTAACAGTGCTAGAGAAGGGCAGAGAGAAAGTTGGGTGTACTCAGCTAACAGTGAGATACTCAGTCCTGAAGGTTGGAAGATGGAATGATGAAAGGTAAAATAAAGGCAGAGCAAAGCAGCTGATAAGAGAGGCAGGAGCAGCTTGCATTGGGAGCTGGCAGTGAAGTTAGCAAAAGGCCTGAGCTGGAAGCAGAGCATGAGGCTGCGGTGGTGGAGAGCACAGAGAGAGATACCCGAGTGAGTAATGCTGAAATGAATGGAGATGGTGGTCAGTGCAAGACTCCTTGAGGAGGAGAAACCAATTCTGATCATTCAGAGGCAGAGCTAGGGTTGGGGTGGGGGCAGGGAGGCAGGGGACCAGGAGGGGAAAATGAACTTGTGTGTAATATTTGCTTCCACTCACGCGCTATTAGAGCTGGAGAGTGGTGCTGAAAGAGATTTAAATAGAGTCGATTTCCTGAACTTGTAATGAGTCCACACACTCTGGGTTTGGCTCAGTCTTTTTCCATTTTTGTTTCTTTTTCTTTGTTGTTGTTGTTTCCACAGGAAGAAATAACATTTTCAAACTGACTGTAGTTCTGGTCCAAATCTGTTTTGAGGCTTTAGTTTGGGAATGACAGGATCAAATTCTCAGAAGCCTTCTCAGGAGATCATGGCCCAGCAAAGATTAAGATATTTCTGCTGTCTTGATCTGGATCCAGAAATTCTTTCCACTTCTGAGTCTGCTTTCCAGCCAGTGCTGCTAAGGTGTATTTGAATCGGAATATTAGACTCCAAGCAGTTGTTTTTCTCTTTCCTTTGTCCTCTTCTCCTCCCATGTCCTAAGCCCCTCCACTTGCCAAAGTCTCACTCCCTTGTGTCTCTACCTTGCTGCCAAAAAAAAGGAAAACAAAAACCTCACAACTCACCCTCTTTTTTTTTTTTTTTTTTTTTTTAAATAAGATCAGATTTTGAGGGTTTGACTCATGTCTATATGAGGTAAAAGCCACTCGACTTTCTTTCCCCTGGTCTGAAAAGCCAATATTGCTTTGGGTTTGTGGTAAAAAGGAGATCGATGTCCTTGTGTACTCTCAATAACAAACCTTTTCTTTTCCTTTTACGTTCAGTTTTTGCATTGGTTCTGCAGAATCACACAACCTGCTGGCCTAGATTGATAGCTGGGCTTAAGCCAACAGATTTTTTTTTCCCCCGTATGCTTTTTAGCATTTCTGCTGACTTCTGTTTTCTGATGTGTTTTCAGATTGCCTTGGTACATGCTCTCAAGCAGAAATGTAATTGATTTTTTTTCTTTCATCTACTGTCAAAATATTGCACAAGGTGGCTGTCAGCTTTCAAGGCAGGAGCCACAAGTACATACACATACAAAAGACACTCATTCATCTGTCTCAGATGTTGTCACATTGACCTAATCACAGAATTACAGAATGGTTTAGGTTGGAAGGGACCTCAAGGATCAGCTAGTTCCAACCCCCTGCCATAGACAGGGACACCTCCCACAGGAACAGGTTGCTCAAACCTCATCCAACCTGGCCTTGAACACCTTCAAGAAGGGAACAGCCACAACCTCCCTGGGCAACCTGTTCCAGTGCCTCAACACCCTCACTGTAAAAAACTTCTTCATAACATCCAGTTTAAATCTCCCCTCTGCCAGTTTAAACTCATTACTCCTCATCCTGTCATCACAAAACCTTGTAAATAGTTAGCCCTCTCGTAGGCCCCCTTCAGATACTGGAAGGCTACTCTAAGGTCTCCTCAAAGCCTTCTCTTCTCCAGGCTGAAGAGCCCCAGCTCTCTCAGCCTGTCCTCACAGGAGAGCTGCTTCAGCCCTCTGATCATCTTTGTGGCCTCATCTGGACCCGCTCCAACACTTCCATGTCCTTCCTGTGCTGAGGGCTCCAGAACTGCACACAGTACTCCAGGTGGGGTCTGACAAGAGCAGAGTAAAGTGGCAGAATCCCCTCCCTTGCCCTGCTGGCCACGCTGCTCTTGATGCAGCCCAGGACTCGGTTGGCTGTCTGGGCTGCATGTGCACACTGCAGGCTCATGTTGAGCTTTTCATCAACCCAGACTCCAAGGTCCTTTTCCTCAGGGCTGCTCTCCAGACATTCACCACCCAACCTGGATTTGTGCTTGGGATTGTGCCTACCCAGGTGCAGGACCTTACACTTGACCTTGTTGAATTTCATGAGGTTGGCCTGGTCNGATGTCATGTGGGACAGAGTCAAATGCCTTACTCAGGTCCAGGTAGATGACATCAGTTGCCCTTCCCTTGTCCACTGTCGCTGTGACTTCATCATAAAAAGCCACCAAATGTGTCAGGCAAGATCTGCCCTTGGTGAAGCCATTGCTGGTTCCCACCAATCACCTCTGCTTTGTTTTCCATTTGCCTTAGCAGAGCTTTCAGCAGGATCTGCTCCATGATCTTGCCAGGCACAGAGGTGAGACTGACTACTCTGTATTTCCCAGGGTCATCCCTTTTTCCTTTCTTGAAGATGAGTGTTCTGTTTGTCCTCCTCCAGTCAGCAGGAACTTCACCAGTCTGCCATGACCTTTCAAATATGATGGACAGTGGCTTGACAACTTCATCTGCCAGTACCCTCAGGACCCGTGGGTGGATCTCATCAGGCCCCATGGACTTGTGCACATTCAGATTCCTTAGGTGCTCAGAAACATGATCTTCAATTATAGTAGGCAGATCTTCTTTTTCCCAGTCCTTATTTTTGACCTCTGAGACTTGAACATTGTGTTTGGAGTTCCTGGCATTGAAGACTGATGCAATGAAGTCATTGAACACCTCAGCCTTATCCATATCCTATTGTCACCAGCTTTCCATTTCCCTTCTGGAAGGGTCCCACATTCTCCCTATTCCTCCTTTTCTCAGTAATATACACAAAGAAGTTGTTTTTGTTCCACTTAATGTCCCTAGCCAGATTCACTTCTAGCTGTGCTTTAGCTTTCCTAACCTGATCTCTGGCTGCAGGGACAATTTCTTTGTATTCATCCCAGGTTACCTCTCCTCACTTCCACTCTCTGTAGGCTTTCTTCTTGCATCTAAGTGTGTCCAGGAACTCTCTATTCATCCATGCAGGCCTCCTGGCATTCTTACCTGCCTTCCTCTTTTTTGCATTGCTTCTGGGCCTGGAGGAGATTCTTGAACAATGACCAACTTTCCTGGACCCTGCTTCCTTCCAGGGTTTTTACCCATGGCACCCTGCCAAGGAGGTCCATAAGAGGTCGAAGTCTGCTCTTCTGAAGTCCAGAGCAGTGAGCTTGCTATGCACCCTCCTTGTTGCCCTGAGGATCTTAAACTCTACCATTTCATGGTCACTGCAGCCAAGGCAACCCTTCGCATTTACTTCACTCACCAGCTCCTCCTTGTCGGTGAGGACTAGATCCAGCATAGCACCTTTTCCCATGGGTTCCTCTACCACTTGCACCATCAGTGCACTTCAGGAACCTCCTTAAATTGCTGGTGCTCTGCTGTGTTGTCCTTCCAACAGATGTCAGGGTGGTTGAAGTCCTCAATGAGGACCAGGACCTGTGAATGTGAAGCTTCTCCTATTAGTAAAGGACCTCATCCACCTTCTTGATCAGGAAGTCTGTAGTAGACTCCTACTGTGATGTCACCTTCTCGTGCCTTCCCTTTAACCTTTACCCTTAAGCTCATTGTTTTTTCATTGCACATACCCAGGTGGTGCTCCATGGTGTCTAGTCTATATTTGATGTAGAGGGCAACACCCCCTCCCCTTCTCCCCTGCCTCTCCTTCCTGAAGAGTCTATAACTGTCTATCCCTATGCTCCTGTCATGACATCCATCCCACCATGTCTCAGTGATGTCAGTGACTTCATAACCCTGTAATCATACAGTCCATTTAGGAAGCTGAAGGCAGAACTGGAGTTTTGCAAATCAAATCTTGACTGCAGACTCATTTGAGCAGTGACTCACTGAGCAGTCATCCTATACAAACGAATTTGTGCCTCAGTTTACTGCACTGTAAAAATGTCATGACAAAAGTGCAGAAGCTGAAGCACTACTCTCAGAATGTACTGAGATGCTTTCTAATTCAGGTGATTATTGCTGAGTGTCATTTTGACTGCAGTTCCCTGAGAAATAAACAAATTTGCCTTTGAAAGCTACCATTCCCAGCAGCCATGCACTCAGGACATTCCTGTTTCTCCACTCCACCACCTCACTTTGTAAGTGACTTGTTGGTTGCTTTCCTTAAGGTGGAAAATGTGAAGCATTAAAAAAGCACAAGGTAAAAAAATCTTTGCTAGTGGGTGCTAAGAGAAGCAAAACTGTCAGGAACTTTTTTTAGGAAACACCTCCTCCATCAAAAAAATCTGTGTCCTCTCTTTATGGGGGGAGGTAGAAAGCAGGGAGTCTGGGAGTGAGGGACAGGGGCCATGGGGTAGGTTCTATCTGAATGTTAACAGTTAAATGTCAGTTTTGGTTTGTGGGTTTTTTTTTGGTTTGGTTGTTTTTGGTTTTGTTTTCTTTTTTTCTGGCCTGCTAGGAGCTATGTACCATGGTGATACGTAAACAAGAAGTGACCAATTATTCATATGAAAAGAGGTTTCATGAATCACAGGAAAGTTGTAAATTATGTGGAAAAGCACATTTCACACTCTTTTTAGGATACAATTATGACAGCATGGAATAACTATGATAACTATGCACCGAGGCTTGGGGGAGGTGGGAGATTAGGTTCTGATAGTACTGGGATAATTTTCAGCAAAGTGTTCTTTTCAGAAAGTGAAAAAGTCTGCTTTAGCTACTTGCTGCAATAAGACTCATTGAAGTGTGTGCCAAGTGTGTAAACTAAACCCTGGCAGAACTGGCAAGCCCGCAAGAAGGTCAAGCCCTGGAGCGTGTTGTTTGTCAGCAGAAACTCTAGCAGAACACCAAAGGGACCACGGGTGCAGTGCCACCATGCAGCTGAAGGTGAAACAACTCCTTGGGCAGTGTAGCATCTCTGCCCTCAGGAATGATGCACAGTAAGAAAGGATTCTTTCCAAGTAGAGAGGAGAAGTCTCCTGCTGATAGAGAACTTGCTTTGCACGGGTTGTTGCTTCATTGAGGGGCTTGAATTCCAACCTCCTGCGCTGAAAGTCTGCTGGCATAAGCACCCTGCCATGCTGCTGACCTGATTTTGCACTTGGCTCTACCTGAGGACAGAGTTGTGCTAAGGTAGGGTCCCTTTGACTGCGTTGTCTCTAAGATAATGCATATGATAGAATCATAGAATGTCCACAATCCCAGAGGCTTAAGTAAGGAGCTAGTAGTGGCCAATACTTTTCAGACAGCAAGGTTTTTTTTTTTTTCCTTCTTCTTTTAATGAAACTGCAGCACTCCCAGTCCATATGTGCTTTCAGTGCCCAGAGCTACTTGGCTGTATGATGTGCTACAGAAACCCATCAGCTGTGTCGTTCCATGTGTATGTCTGCCTGGATGGAACAGAGGACTTCACCCAGTGCTGCAGCATCTTCAGCAGGGTCAGAGCTGCTTGCTTCTCAGGCATGTTGCTGGTTTAGTGTTGTGTTAGCCATGGAGATTGCTTGTCCTATCTGAAACACTGCTGCAAAATGCAGAGTCTGAGGAGCATGACTTGCCTGCTTGCTTGGAAAGCCAGGTGGCAAATCTGATGTAAGAGTTCATGGTTCTGGAAGTGTCACCTCATGGCAAGAGCTTTAGGAGTATTTTTTCCATTAGCACCTAGAATCACAGAATCACTAAGACTGGAAAAAACACCAGCCTCACCCCAACCTCCTTTCAGACAGCAATGAGATCTCCCCTCAGTCTTCTCTTCTCCGGACCGAACAACTCCAGCTCCCTCAGTGTCTCCTCATCTGATGCCTTCCAAACCCCTCACCAACCTCATTGCTCTTCTCTGGACACCCTCCAGTCCCTCAATGTCTTTCTTAGAATCATAGAATCGTAGAATGGTAAAGTTGGAAGCGACCTCAAGGATCATCTAGTTCCAACCCCCTGCCATAGGCAGGGACACCTCCCATTAGTACAGCTCACTCAAGGCCTCGTCCAACCTGGCCTTGAACACCTCCAGGGAGGGGGCATCCACAACCTCCCTGGGCAACCTGTTCCAGTACCTCCTGTTCTTGTCCTGTGGCACCCAGAACTGAACTCAGTGCTCGAACTGTGGCCTTACCAGGGCCAAGAACCAGGGCAGATCACTGCCCTGCTTCTGCTGGACAATACTGGGTTTGGTACAGGCCAGGACGTCCTTGACTTTCTTGGCCATCTGGGCACTCTACTGCCTCGTGTTCGGCTGCCCACCAGCACCCTCAGATCCTTTTCCACAGGGCTGCTTTTCATCTGCTCTTCCCCAAGCCTGTGACATTGCTTAGGGTGGTTGTGACCCAAATGTAGGACCCAGCACATGGTCTTGTTAAACCTCAACCCATGGATTTAACCGTAGATGGTATCCATAAGGGTGAGGTCAGAAGGGACACAGAATATGCAGGACTTGAGTCCCATTGCTTGCCACAAGGTGGTAAGAAGAAAAGGAATTACTTCAGTCTTACATCAGTGTCAGGACTACAGGACACACAGTTTCTGGATCTGGGAGCCCCTCCCAGTGGAAAGCTCATGTGCAGAGATGAGGATGCAGAGAGTACAAGGCTCCTGCTTGCAGCCTACCTGTGAATGTTGCCCTCCTGTCTTGCTCTTTGTGCACTGGGTGGCCAACCAGGGCTTTCAACAGCAGGGATAAAGTTCCTCCTGTCAAAAGAAATTAATTTAGAGTCCTTGTGAATTCTGTTGTATAGTGGCTTTGCCCAGGACAAAAGGATTGCACAGGGTGCCGGTGATTAGACTGGAGTATGTCCTGTGACATGACCTCCTTTGAACTCAGAGTGGGTGATGAGGAGAGAAATAGCTAGGTTATACTGAAGCGGGGAGGATTCCAGCTACTAAAGACACTTCTCACATCAATGGTGCTGACCCTTATGCCACAGCACACGAAGAACAACCAAGATGCCCACCAGTCCCCACTTCTTGTTCCTTATCACCATTCATCAGGTGCCATGTCACGTTTAATGTTTTCCATCTGCTTTTGGCCAGTACAGTCTGGTACTGCTCAACAGCAGAGACCTGTTGATTCTGGACTGCTAACTACTACTGGCTGGCACACCAAGATGCAGGGTGACTTAACTGTGGTGGAAGACAGACAGAATTGTTTCCAATGTACACCTAAGGAGGCCCTCAGTAAAGCAAACATTGATTTTGGAGAAGGGCTTTTTGATTTTTTTTAATTTTATTTTTTTTTTAACCTGCCTGCTGCCAGCAGACTGTAAATAGGATCCCTATATTTTCCCTTGTTGATACTAACCCATGTTGGAGCTCATCAGCAGCCTTGATGCCAACAGAAGTTGCTGAGCACTGCTAGAAGCCTCGTACACCTTGGAGCAGATCAGGTCTGTACCAGCTGTCACAGCCCAGTTACAAGGAGTGAAGGCACTGCAAGCAGCACCGCAGCCCATGGGTGGCCTGTGACTGCTGGTTCACTGGGTTCATCTCGCCTTCATGGACTGCATCCCACTCTAATAAATCACATAGGTATGAGTTTCTTCCTGGAGCAACTTGTTTGCTTTATTTATTTGGAAAATTTCAGTCACTGCCCTCACCACAGCTTCTTTCTTTGCTCTGAACTTGCCATGGCCGAGCTCGCGCAGGAATGCTCAGCACCAGCAGCGAGTGATTTCCCCTCATGGTTTCTGAACACTTAACAATAGCTGTGCTGCTAGGGCATGCTGAGAGCATTTCCAGACCAACTCAGGGTATCTCAGATCTGACCCACTTCTCTAGAGACTGAATCCTGATGATTTGAGGCAATGAAATGCCCTGCACATCCTGTCCCGTTCCCCTCCACCCCAACTTCAAGATCAGTTAAACATTTAGAACAGAAAACAATCTATTTTTAGTACAATCACACAGGCACTCTGGGTATTTATATTTAAATTAAAACCAGCTTGTAGGCCTTCAGCTAATCCAAAACACTCGTGTTGTTTAAGGAGGGAAGAAAAGAAGAAAAAGGAAAAAAAGAGGAAAAGAAAAGGCTTTAAATAGCTACACAATAAAATAATTGCTGTGAACCTGACATCACACAGAGAGAAGAAACCCTAGCAGCTGCTTAAGAGAGGCAGTGGGAAGACCTGTGCTGTGCATTGCTCCAGCCATGTCTGGCAGCAGTCACCTGTGGACTGTAGTGGCAAGGCAATAGTTAAAACCTTGCTTGGGCTGAGTCAAAGGCCCAGTGGTGCCTGTTTGGAACATTTTTCTTTGAGTCACTTGGTTTGAAATGTAATAAACGCCTGGTCAAGCTGTTGTTAGAGCCTCTGGAGTTGTTGCCTGGAATATTATTCCGAAGTGTTTACTGCACAGAGGTGTCTCCTGAGCGGTGCCTCTTACTCATATTTGTCACTTCTTTAGGAAGGGTGGATTGAACTTGTGCTATGCTTTTGCTCACATCTCACAGATATTCAGACAAGCAGGGCTTCCTTCAGGCACCCTGTTGCTGCATTTGCATTCAAGGTGAATTCAGGGCCAGATGTAAAAGTGACTGAAGTGAGCAGAAAGACAAATTGAAATTAAGTATATTCACAGTAAATGAATTTTAAAATTTCAGTGTAACCAAGGAGTCTGTGAAAAAGATTTACTGCTTGTCCTGACTGGTCAACAGAAGGGGTCCGTGGGAGGTCCAGATCTATTGCGGAAGATTTGTCATGGCAGTTCAGTGAGGTAAAAGCCTTGACAGAACAGTCTCTGGCATTCCCCAAACCCCAGCTTCCCGAGGTGTGAATGCGTCTCAGTGTAGTGTCAGGAAGGTTTGGTGTGTGTCTGAGGCAGAGGAGGCTCTGTGTGATTTATCATTTGCTAGATCTTTACACATCCATTCTCTGTGCTTCTTAAACAGCCAGCGTACTCCTACCACGAACCCTGAGAGTGAAGGGCAACTGGAAGGGACGTGGGGGTGATGCCTTAGACCTGAACCTTCAGAGTGCATGCACCGCCAAGTCCTTTTGGTAGGTGATGGTGAGGTGTGGCTTGTACTGCTGCACAGTGCCTGTTTGAACAGAGGAAGCGCTCCAGCGGCATGGAAAGCATCAAGACCTGGGACGCTCTTTGACGTACACAGAGGTAGGTCTACTCCTGAGTTGAGGCTCAGACTCCTTCTGTGAAAGCAAACATACATGCCTCACTGCCTGCTGGACAGGCTCTGGGATTGAATACATGACTGTTGTAGTCCTCCCAGACCTTCATTCCTTCTGCCTTCAGAGTGAGGTTGGATTTGCGATCTCCTCTTCAATGTATGGAGTTGTGTCTGTAGCTGTTTTGGTTTAGTTGTCTGCAGAGGTGTACAGGGGACTCTGAGAGAACACATTGCCCCAGTGTCCCTCATGCTACTCAATCTTCTGATGGCTTAGAAAAGCTCTTCAGTTCATTGCTGAAAAGACAGCCATTGTGCAAGGAGTGAAGTAGAATATCATCTGAGCTTTACTGTTAAAGGCAGGTACTGACTCTGAGCGATGATACTGCAAGGATTTTGTCCAGATGATTTGCTGTACCTGCAGAGAGGCTGGGCAGTAAGCCCTCTCTCCTCACCACAGCATCCCACAATATCTCTTCTGATTCAACTGATCTGGATCATAGAATCAGTTGGGTTGGGACCACAAGGATCATCTAGTTCCAGCCCCCATGCCATGGGCAGGGACACCCTACCCTAGATCGAGCTGTCTAGACCCTCATCCAGCCTGACCGTAAACACCTCCAGGGATGGGGCCTCAACCACCTCCCTGGGCAACCCATTCCAGGGTCTGGCCATTCTAATGATGAAGAACTTCCTCCTCACATCCAGTCTGAATCTACCCATCTCCAGCTTTGCTCCATTCCCCCTAGTCCTGTCACTACCTGATATCCTAAGAAGTCCCTCCCCTGCTTTTTTTAGGCTCCCTTCAGATATTGGAAGGCCACGATAAGGTCACCTTGGAACCTCCTCTTCTCCAGACTGAACAGCCCCGACTCTTTCAGTGTTCTCATAGGAGAGGTGCTCCAGCCCTCTGATCATCCTCGTGGCCCTTCTCTGGACATGTTCCAGCATGTCCACATCTCTCTTTTAACAGGGGCTCCAGAACTGGATGCAGTACTCCAGGTGGGGTCTCACCAGAGTGGAGTAGAGGGGGAGAATCACCTCCCTCGACGTGCTGGCCACACTTCTGATGCAGCCCAGGATCTGGTTGGCTTTCTGAGCTGCAAGTGCACAGGTAGCCAACAAACAGTTTGTCCATTCACTTGCTGCCAGAGCAGTTTTCGCTGGGAGGTTGTTTCAGGTTGTTTTGGAACCAGCATGGCTTCACCAAGGACAGATCTTGCCTGACAAATTTAGTGGCTTTCTATGATGAAGTCACAGCGACGGTGGACAAGGGAAGGGCAGCTGATGTCATCTACCTGGACCTGAGTAAGGCATTTGACTCTGTCCCACATGACATCCTGGTCACCAAACGGGAAAAACATGGACTTGATGGATGGACCACTCGCTGGATAAGGAATTGGCTGGATGGTCGAACCCAGAGAGTGGCGATCAACGGCACAATGTCCACCTGGAGACCAGTGACAAGTGGTGTCCCTCAGGGGTCAGTGCTGGGACCAGTGCTGTTTAACATCTTTGTCAGTGACATGGACAGAGGAATGGAGTGCACCCTCAGCAAGTTTGCAGATGACACCAAGCTGTGTGGCACAGTCGACTTGCTAGAGGGCAGGGATGCCATCCAGAGGGACCTGGACAGGCTGGAGAGGTGGGCCCAGGCCAACCTCATGAAATTCAATAAGGCCAAGTGTAAGGTCCTGCACCTGGGTAGGCACAATCCCAAGCACAAATACAGGCTGGGTGGTGAATGGCTGGAGAGCAGCCCTGAGGAAAAGGACCTTGGAGTCTGGGTTGATGAAAAGCTCAACATGAGCCTGCAGTGTGCACATGCAGCCCAGACAGCCAACCGAGTCCTAGGCTGCATCAAGAGAAGCGTGGCCAGCAGGGCAAGGGAGGTGATTCTGCCCCTTTACTCTGCTCTCGTCAGACCCCACCTGGAGTACTGTGTGCAGTTCTGGAACCCTCAGCACAGGAAGGACATGGAAGTGTTGGAGCGGGTCCAGAGGAGGGCCACAAAGATGATCAGAGGGCTGGAGCAGCTCTGCTATGAGGACAGGCTGAGAGAGTTGGGGCTCTTCAGCCTGGAGAAGAGAAGGCTTCGAGGGGACCTGATAGTAGCCTTCCAGTATCTGAAGGGGGCCTACAGGAAGGCTGGGGAAGGATTATTTACAAGGTCCTGCAATGACAGGACAAGGGGCAATGGGTTTAAACTGGCAGAGGGGAGATTTAGACTGGATGTTAGGAGGAAGTTCTTTCCAGTGAGGGTGGTGAGGCACTGGAACAGGTTGCCCAGGGAGGTTGTGGATGCTCCCTCCCTGGATGTGTTCAAGGCCAGATTGGATGAGGCCTTGACTAACCTGTACTAGTGGGAGGTGTCCCTGCCTATGGCAGGGGATTGGAACTAGATGATCCTTGAGGTCCCTTCCAACCTTACCATTCTATGATTCTATGGTTTTGTGTTTAGAATAAAGCTCAGTCATTCTTTACAAAGAAGCTCTTGCTTGTGCTTGATACCAGGAATTGTGGTTGATGAACTCTCCTTGTCAGGTAGTAAAATATTGGGGGAAAGAATGTTCCCTTTCCCATTAAAAATGTTGTGGATTGCTCTAAGGGACCTTTTGCTTGTGTCACTGAAAAATGCTATCTCTATGCATTTGGCTAGGATTTCAGCTTGCTGGCTCAGACACTGGAAGCACTGTGTTAAGCTTTGCAAGTGTAGCAGATGTCAGTGTTGCACCTAGCCTGCTCTGTCACAGTTACAACATCAGCTTGGTGGGGGATATCAGCTGGTTCAGCTGGAAAATGCTCTCATGCTCTTGGTGTTAAGGCCTGTCAGAGTTATGAACTGCCCGTCTTACAGAGGATGATGAGTTAGCATTGGGTTACACAGGAACTCTGGAGAGTAAAAAGAAGGTCCTCAGGTGAAATGATCCTGGAAAACATCAGTGGGAAAATGCTGTCCTGCTGTCTGTTCTGAGAGTAATGGGGTGCTGCAGTCTTTCCAGGAAGGGGAGATGTGAGTTCCCTGACTGTATCCCAGGGTCACACCTGAGGTCATGCTTGCAGCACAGAACTATAGTCTGCCCCTGTTACTTAGCCTCTGGGCATAAAGGTGTGAAGTGTGATACTGGGCGAAGGGCTTGTGTGAAGCCTGTGCTGTAGCAAGGGCTGTCACTGGGGATAAAACACCCTGAAAGCCTGAAAAATCCACACCTGAACTAGAACAGTTTGCTTAGGAGGTGTGGGGTGCTTAGAGAATCCTTAGGGGGTGACTGCTTCCCATCTCTTAATCAGTGTCCTCCTGGCTACCCCTCTCCCACACACATTCATTTGTAAGTGAAACAATCAGCAAATGACAGAGAGCAAGTGTGCTGACAGGCTTGCCTGATAGTAAACTGTCTAGTAACTGGCAGGAGGCAGTTGTGAGCTCATCTGGACATATCTGGAGACATGAAACCTGTTGTTAGAATGGTGTTTAAACCAGTGCCATTGAAATGGTAGCTGCCAGGAGGACGCACATGAGCTTTGAGTAAAACCTCATTTTCAGCATGAAGAACCTGGAGCTGTTTTGACATATTAATGTTGTGTAATGGAATTGTTAAACAGGAAGTGAGAAGTCAACTTTTGCTCTTTAAGATCTCTACTTATGTTTACATGTCCAGACAAAAATTAACACTGTGGTAATACCCTGCTCCTCTTTTCCTTCCCAGAGTTTTGTCTTACGTCTCTGTTGTTTCCCTTCCAGTTAATCTGATGACTGAAGTCAATCTCCTCGTTGTCCTTTCTTGTGTAAAGGCAACAGCAGAATTGTAAACTGCAGATTTATCAATGACATAGCTGAAACTCCCAAGAGCCACCAGCAGTCAGGATGGGAAAATGAATCCTGCCCACACTGCAGGATTACTTTCCATCTTTTGCATGCTGAGGGGAAAATGTCAGAAGGTGTGGGCACCATTATGGAGGCATACATCTGACGTTCTAGGAGAACATGCAGTGGAGGTAACTCCTAACTGCATATTGGGAGTTGGCTAAGCTGTACTTAAGACTAAGCTTGGGTTGTTAAAGTGGGAATTAGGTGTATCTTTTTTGTCCTTAAATCCCCTCATCTGCAACTGGTTCTTGTTTGGACGTAGGAATGAGTTTGGTGTGGACATTTATAGCAGCTTAAGTAAATACTTTGCTGAATTATTTGGGCCTAAGTGCCTTTTTGAACTGTTGTCTTTGCTGAGAATAATCAGATGGCAAAGCACTTTTAACACTTCTGCTTCTAGTCATCCACTGCTCTCTCCAGATGTCTGCACCTCGGTGGCTGTTTCAATAGATACTCTACCAATGCCTTTGTTTGGGAAGTTCTTGGCTTTCCTTACAGTAGCTCTGTTCCACTTGTCCCATGGTGGAGAAAAGTGAAATGGGACCGCTCTGGTTTGTTATTTAGAAAATGGTTTGGGGTCTGATCTGGAGTTTGAACTCCAGAGCAAAGAAAACTTTCTGAATTTTCATATTCAGCTGTATCTCAGAAATACCCCCATCACTCATTCATTATATTTGCATTCTTGTCCCTGGATTTTAAGATGAGAATCTAAAGAATGACCTCATGCCTAGAGACAAACTCAGATCTCTCTGACTAATGATCCCCTAATCATGGGCAGCTGTTGGTTCAAAGGGCCATAGGAAGTACATTAAACCTCCTTGCCCTTGTGCTGTAGAAAGCAGGGAAATAAAAGAGCTGACAGTTGTCCAGAAATCTCAGCAGGAGATAAAATGGTTGAGGCAGTTGCATGGGCAAGGGAAGAAACCACTGCTGGAAGCAGAGAGAAAAGCAGAGGCGTTGGTGAAAGCCCCGTTTCCGTTGAGAGCACAGGCTAGAGAACATGGAGAGAGCAGCCTCTGATCATGTCAGTGTGAAAAGAAACAAGGAGAATTCAAGATGTGACACAACCCCCACTTGCAGGGGACACTTTAATGAGTTGGATTCTGAGAACCTTTGCTGCAGTGCAGAGGTTTTTATCCAGGTAAAAGATAAATTCCATTGGCCAAACAAAGGTAGAAGTGCCAGCATGCCAGGCTGGGGCTGTGTGATGGGATGGTGCCTCAAAGCTGCACGCTCTGCAGAAACCTCTTCTCAGCTTCAGCTGCCATCTGAAGTTTTCAGTGACAAACACAATTGTGAGGTTATGAAACAGTTTCTGAAGGCACTCCCTGCATCACTGCATCTCTTTTCCTAGGTTTTGTTCAGAATTTATCACTCTTGTATGCTGTCTGGGATAGAACTTTTAAAATCTCATCGCTGCTTTGGAGCATTTTTTTGTGGAGAGTGGCTTCTGCTGGGGTTTTTTGAAAGAGGGAGTTCTTGTTGAGGTAGAATCACCAATTTATTCACAGCAATAGTGAAGGGAGTATGAAGTTAGTATACTTTTTCTTTTCCACGGGGGATTCAAGTCTTTGCTTGGCCCAATGACATCATGCTGTTGCTGAAGGGACTGAAAACTGCCCAAAGCCACCAGCAGTGTGTGGACATCCAGTCAGCACTGCACATATTTTCTCAGAAACGAATGTGAGGTAGACCTTGGCAGGTAGATTTTAAACCCTTCTTTCCATTTTGCCTGAGAGAGACTGGGAAATGGCATGCCACTGTTTGCCCACTCCTGTGGCAAATATGGCTTCCTGATGTCCATTTGGAAATTTCACATTCCAGCTAGTGCCTATTGCCCTCATCACCATGCAGCTTCAAGGGAAGCGTCTCTGTCTTAATCCAAACCCTCTAATCAGATTGTTGCAGACAACAATATCTCCCCCACACTTTTTCTTCTCCAGACTGGAGAAGCTCTCTGTTTCTCCTGGTGTGCCATGTGCTTCAACCCTGATGCCAGCTTCATGAGCTCCTTTGTCAATGAGGATCCCCAAATAGAGGGAAAGGATTTCTCTGGGCCTGCTGGTTGTGTTCCTTCCGATGAAGCCCAGGATGCTGCTAGCTTGCTTTGCCTCAAAGGCACAGTGCTTTCACCTTCAGCAGGCTGTCTGCTTTGAGACCCAGGTGCTTTTCTGCATAGCTGGTTCATAACAGTCAGCCATCACTCTGCATTACTGCATGAAGGTGTTCCATCCAACATGCAAGACCTTGTGCTTGCTCTTGCTGAACCTCATCACTTCCGTATCAGCCCATCTCTTCAGCCTGCCCCTGCTGTTCCAGTCTCTCCTACCCTCCAGGATATGGAGTGCTCCTCCCAACCTGGAGCAGTCTGCAAGCTTGCTGCGACCACAGCACACCCTATCACCCAGGCCATTGCTGAAGACACTGAACAGAATGGTCCCAGCACTGATCCCTGAGGGATGACCCTAGTTACTGATCATCAGCTGGGCTTCGCAGCACTGACAGTTCTTTGAGCCTGACAGTTCAGCTTATTTTTCACTCCACTGATCCAGCCCATTTGGATTTCTCATAAGTGATGATGTTTAGGAGACTACAGGAGAATGTGTCAAAAGTCTTATGAAAATCAAGATGTTCAGCATCTCTTTCCCTCCACTTGTCCACCATGTCAGACACCTCATCATAAAAGGCAATGAAGCTGGGCAGGTATCATCTTCCTTTGGTAAATCCATGCTGCTTCTCTCTAGTCACCCTCTCATTCTTCACATTTAGAAGTGGCTTCTAAGAGCATTTGCCCCATGACCTTTCCAAGTACTGAGGTTATGATGCCCACATCTTCCTTGGATACTTACCCTTTTTGGGGTTGATACAACATCGGCCTTATTCCAGCCATTAGGAGTCGTCTTCACTTGACTTAACCTTTCAAAGTTAGAAATGAGCCCCTCAGTGACATCAGACAGCTTCTTTAGCCCATCCTCTGGTCTGATGGGCTTGCATGTGTCCACATGTCCAAAGGATCCCCAGCTTGGTTTCCTTTGGAGATTGTTTCATGTCTCCAGACTGTATTGGAGGCTCAGAAACCTGGGAGGCCTAAGGACAAGTCTTACATGTGAAACATAAACTACAAAATGCTTGGGTCTTCACTGTAGCTTGTTACTAGGCCCCTTAACTGCCTGAGCAATGGATCCACAGCGTCTTTGGCCTTACTTCCACCAATGCACACAGAGAAACTGATGGTTTTTACCTACCTTGCTAGTTTCAGCTGCAGCTGAGCCTTGGCTTTGGCCTGACTGCATTCCTGCATGCCCTGTGGACATGGCATGAACAAACTTACCAGACTGTCATTTGTGAGTGACAGGTTTTGCTGTGTTCATTACCAGTGCTATCCAGCCACACCAACTGCCCAGAAACAGAAGGAAAAAAAGCCAGGTTCAGCTGATTCAGGCTTGGTTAAATGACACCTTGTTTACAAATGTAAATTAGTTTTGTTGGCTTTGGTCTCATCTGCTCCACCTCCAGGAGCTGAATCTACTCACCAGTCAAGTCACAGTGGGGACATTTCTCTGTATGACCAGAAGTGATGTACAGATCCTGACTGGTATCGTCAGAGTGCTCCAGTTTCTATAAGATGCTGTGAACAGTGTGGCTTTACTGGTCTGGCCCCTGAACTGCCCAGGTCAATCCTGAAGTGGGCCTGAAGAAGCTGAGCATCTTTAACAGAATCTATCTGGTTGCTTGCAGTCCCAGTCCATAATCCAGCATCCTTTGCAGTCTGGCTCTGAGTCATTCAAACCAAGAAGTTCTCCCCATTGTGGTAGAAGTCCTGTTTTGAATCAACTCACTGTGGTTATAGCAAGGGAGAGGGGTTGTCAGAGGGAGGGAGCTGCTTGACAAAAGAAGGAACTGGCTTGGAGGAGCAGATGAAAAGGATATTACGATGTGTCAGTAAGGCAAAGGAGACCCCAGGCAGCTCTGATTTAGGCTCAGCTGTTAATCAAAACTTCTGGAGGGAATCCAAGCCTCCAAAGCTTGAACAGACATAAGAAAGGCTGTTTCATATTAGACAGGCACATAAAGCTCTGCTGAGGGGGAAATCCAATTGGAAGAGGGCTTTTTTTCCCTCTGCAACCTTGTGCTGGAGCAGTAGGAGACAGTCTCTCAGACATTCTTCTGGAGCCTACAAGTGACCCTGCAGTCTGAGTGCAGAGACAGCAGTGCCTGTTCTCCTTGGGACCCCTTGCCATGACAGGCACTTTATGTTAGTCCTGCTCAGGCTGGTTGCCACTTCAGACCCCCTCCCCAGCAGCTGGTGTCTCTGAGCAGGAAGAACCAAGGTCTGCTGGTAAGTCAATGCACTTGACCCCCACAGAAGGGCTGGAGTGGTTTGCCTCCTGTAAACATTGCTTGTCTTCTGGGACTTTTGACTCTTGCACTCCAGCAGCTCTGAGAATAGGAAATCACCACTTCTGTCCACAAAAGCCTGGCCACACATGCTTACCACAGGAATGCTATAGGCCTTGTCTTTCAGGGAAGCAGCAAATGCTACCTCCTTACATAACAGCAGTGGTGAAAGGGAAAAGGAAGGAGACTGAACTACTTGGACAAGTCTGGGCTGAATCTCACAGACTGAAAGTGCCCATTTAAGTATCAGATGTCCACTTGGAAAAGAAGGTGGGAGGCTGTGGATGTTGTCAGTATCAGGGCAGGGGGGAAAAGGGAAGGAGACATGATGAGAGAGTTTCCCCAGCCCAAAAACTAGGGTAGTTAAGTCTGAGTAGAACTGATAGATAGTTTTAAGGCAAGTTTAAAGCTTGGAGCCAGGAGAATCCCTGTAGAGCCCTTTCCTTTATTGATGCTGTGATCTGGATGCTGGGAGCTTTTCAGTGAAGGAAGGCTGCCTTGTTTTGTTGATCCAGTGGTGCTCCCAAGTCTTGAGAGGGAAATGGCTTACAGGTTGGAAAATGGGATTGCTATCTTGAAATCATGACCAGCCCCAAAATATTTGGTCCTTAAGTTTCCATTCATGGTCTGTAAGACAGCACTCAGGCCACAGCAAAAAAGAAAGATCTGAAGTGTGGCTTACCACAAACACTCCTTGAAATCCCAGCTAGCAGTCTGGCACTTTTCTAGCTCACTTATGTCTCCAAGCCACTCATCTATCTGCTGATCATGTTAGGCATGAGCAGCATCCAAAACTCTCTCCATCTGGATTCTTACATATGATTTTTAGAAAGGTTCCAACACAGACTCTGCTTCTTTTCTGTATTTTTGTTTCTGCTTTGTTATTTTTTCCATGTCCAGATTCAGAGTTTAGATGTTGCTGTGGTTGCCTTTCTCACAATGACACTCTCGTAATGAATCTCTACACTTTAGAAGCAGCAGTGCCTGGATTAGGGCACACCAAGACCTCAGGCTTAAAATATTTACACGCAAAACTGCCTGCAGTTAAGGAGGCAGCACCACAATCCCTCACCTCCTCTTCATGCAGGGACTTGCACAGAGTGCCAAGCCAGAATTCAATTAGCTGCTTTAAGACTTAGATTTTCCCATGTTTTCTGTTGCTGAAATGTCATGATGTTTTTTAAAGGTCTCTGCTGTTCCTGGGCTAGTTTCTTTTGCAGCAACCTGTAGGGAAGTCATAGTGTAATGTTTATGGTGACATCCCTTCCGTGCTGCAGAAGGAATCTGAGTGTCATGAGTTCCACCTTATGGCTGGAGAGATGGACTTGAGCTGGAACATTTTGATCACACAACCCCAAACTAGGTGGAATCTGAATCCCCAGTTGAACTTAATGTTTTAGGAGCCAAAACTCTGTTTTCATCCCCCATCTGCCAGTCTTTGAAGAAGTTTAGATCTGGGATTCTCTGGCTCAGATACCTGTCTAATGGTAGCTTCAATGCCAGAACAAATGGCAGGGAGAAGGCAAGAAACATGGAAATAAATAGAGCCCCTAGAAGGAAAAAGTGGTAATAAGATCTATGGAATAACAATGGGCAATGAGGAAGGTATTTTTCTATCTGCAGTTCTGAGTGGCACAGCTTTTAAGACCTCACCGTGCCAATTTTTAGGCTTAGAAAAGCACCTGTGAGTTAAGGGCGGGCTGCAGCATCCCCCCTTCGCAAAACCACAGCGTGGGGACATTAAACAGCAGGCCTAAGGTCACACTGGGAGATTGTGGCAGGGGAGAGACTCTACCAGTCTCTTCACAAATGTCTGAATGATGACACCAACTCTTATGGCTTTTCAGATGAGAGGCCCAATGCTCACCTGAAGAGGGTAGGTTTTTTAGGGTTTTTTTTAAGATAAATGGACTTTGTGAGACCAAACAGATGACAAAATCGTGACCCTACAGTCACACTCTTCTGGATACTTCTCCACATCTCTCCTTGCACAGTCTTCCATTACAGTCCATGGTCAAATTCTTTACTAAACCATAACTCCAGAAAGTGAATCGCTGGAAGGACTTGCATTAGATTTTAACATTATTAAGAAAGGACTCTTTGCTGTTCAGACAGAAAGCAGGAGGGCCTTGCTCCTCAGCATTGGGAATACCCAGCAGTCCTGGGAGCTATTTCAGTCCAAAGTGAAGAACTGTAGCATGCTGTGCTGAGAGAGAAAATACTTCTGGTGACATCAAGTAGTTAAAGGTCAACTTCTACACCTTTAGGACTGAAATGTTGTAATCTTAATACTTTGTTCTTTTAAATTTTGTCTCTATGGTAGCTGCTTATCCTCAGTAACACACTGTGCCTCCAGGCACCCCAAGAAAGTGTGCTGCATTAAACTGCAAAAAGTTTCTTTTCAGACCAGTGGATGTCCTCGTGGCCCTGTATCCTGTGAACAAAGCAGCATTATTGTTGCCCTTTCAGCTTTTGCCTGTCTGCACCTATGTCTACCCTCTCTTAACAGACGTTCTCTCTAGACTAGTTTCTCTCACGGTTCACCCAGAAGATGGGCCTGGATCCTTCATCTCCCTTGAAGCCTTCTGCTCAGAAACACAGACTTTCTCTGCAAAAGAGAATTCTCTGAGGGAAACAGAGTACATTTCAATCCCTTAGTAGCCGTCTCACACTGACATGCACACCTCCCTTGCTGCACTGGGCAACACCATGGATACAAAGCCCTCCGACCCACAGTCTCCTCTGAGAGGCTGCCCCTTGGAGCTGCACACACACACATGCACACAGAGGAGAGAACCTGTCACCCAGAAGCAGTTGTTAGGGAGGCAAGACAAATCTGTGCTAATCAGGTCAGACAAATGTACTGACAAGAAGGAGTTTAGTCAGCAGCAGCCGCTTTTGGACCCATCAAACCTTTTGTCCTCTTGTCTCCCTGGTTTCCACATTTCCGTTTTTCCAAATTACTTTGGTCTCTCCCTTTTCCAGCTTTCATTTCCTCCACTAAACATCCCATAGTAAATTTTGTCCAATCCCAAGATGTTCTTCCCCTTCATCCTGTAGTTTCTGACATCCCCAGGCTGTGATCCACTCAGACTGTGAGGTGGCCGGGAGAGATTTCCAGGTGACTCATGGTGTCACCAGTGGACCTTGGAGGTGATGCTCCTCTGTTGCAGCCCTTGGAGAGACCAGACTGAGGGCTCATTTCTCTGACTAGGGTCTTGGGGTACTTTGATGTGTTGTTGTGTCTCTCTGCTCCTCCTTGTGTGTGGAGAAGAGTCACTGGTGGGATGGTGATTCCTGATCCATATCAGGGTATTAGCTAGGTACCCTACCTGCCTTTGTGTGATGGTTTGGGATTTACCTGCTCCCCCTCCTCCACAAACTCACCAGACTAGACTCAGTCAGCTGGAAGTTAAGGAAGTTGTATTTACAGCTTAGCACAATTTACAAGCATATATCTGTAGAATATTTACAGCTACATACAGTTACAGCAAGTATTTACAGTTACATACAAGTTAAAAGTAATACAGAAACACAAAATACCTCCCAAAACACTCAGACTGCCCAGGAGTCTCCCAGACCAAACCTCAGAAAATAACCAGATCAACTGCTGTATATCTCATGTGGTGAATCTTCAGAGCTCTGAGGTAAGACATCAGAAAGACAACAAGGAAGTTAGAGGAAAAAGGATCAGGATTAAAGAGCTAAGGTGAATGCAACCACACAGACCACCAGAGAGAAGAACAACTGAGGACTAACAGAGAAGTGTGTGAGAAGTGAGTGCCTTATCTATATTTTGATTAGTTGCTTCTCTCAGCAGAAGAATGAGTGATATAGATCACTGTTATTCTCCTTACAGCCAAGGATTTAATTTCTCTCAGTAAAATATTCCAATTAACCTCAAACCAGCACACTTTGCCTCTCTGTGTGCCTTGTGTGTGGAGATGACCTTTTGTCACAGAATCAACACCAGGAGTTTTTCGCGTTACCTCTCACCTAAAGCAACTAACAGCTCTAAGGTCTCAGATGCTTCCCTGACTTCCACTCTTGCAACTCTGTCTCTGCCGGGAGCTACAGAGGCCATCATGCTGCAGATAGCTGTACCACTGATGACTTGTGTTGGGGCAAGGTGATGAGAGAGACACAAGCCCTGTTTCTCTCCTAAAGCCAAGCGATGGTTCTCTGGGGCAGGCATTACCGGCAGTGTTATTGCATGTCTCTGTTCATCATGCCATGGTGATGCAGATGGGGGAGGCGGTTTGGGCCAGCTGCCCCAAAGAAGACCACAGAGACCCCCCAAGGCATGGACCTGCCCATCCCAGGGTACTGTACTGTGATTGTTGTGTTCCACTTCCCGGTACAACGGTTTGCTCAGCAGTGCCTGGCAGGCAGCACTCTCTTCTCCTCCCTGCTCCTCTCCTCAGGAGGAACATGTCCCTGCTTTCCTCGTGGTCCGCATGGGGCAGACAGCTGCTAACCAGCAGAGAATTTTGAGCCGCACCATGAGGCCTGCTGAGGTGGGGAGGGCAGTTTTGGACTACTCTCAGGCCTGTTGAGGTTGGATGGGGTGGAGGATTCGGGAAGATTTTGTTCTGGTAAGCTTGGCCTAGTTTGCAAATGTATTCATTCTACCTGACTGCCTTCTGTACATAGGTACTTGTAAGTAGAATCTCCCTTTAAACTTCCAACCAGTATGCAGCATTTTTAGTTTTGCTCTCCAAAACGAGTATCACAGGGCCACAGGATGTCAGGGGTTGGAAGGGACCCAAAGAGTCCAACCCCTCTGCCAGAGCAGGACCATACAGTCTAGCTCAGGTCACAGAAGAACACATCCAGATGGACCTTGAAAGTCTCCAGAGAAGGAGGAGACTCCACAACCTCTCTGGGAAGCCTGTTCCAGTGCTCTGTGACCCTTACAGTAAAGAAGTTCCCCCTTGTGTTGAGGTGGAGCCTCCTGTGCTGCAGCTTGCTGATTTCTGCTCATTTCTGTCCTCTGGTATCGGGTAGCTTTTGGCCCTAAACCTGCACGCTGGGACAGGCCAAGGTGTGGACAGGGTTTGCACTTCATTCATTTCCCGAGCTGTACTCCTTCAAGGCTCGAGATACATGTCCAGGTTCTGGATACATGTATTCTGGATACATGTTCGGACTGCACTGAGCAGATCTCTTGCAATGAAAATGAGTGTGGATACACACTTTTGTTTTATCCACCCTGAGCCTTTTGCGGTACTGGAGTGGCACAACCCTGTGCTTTACAGAATCGCTGAGGCTGGAAAAGACCTCTGAGGTCATCAAGTCCAGCCTATAACCTAGCACCATGACATCAGCTAAACCTTATCACCAAGTGCCACATCCAGCCTCTTCTTAAGGACCTCCAGAGATGGTGACTCCACTACCTACCTCCCTGGGCAGTCCATTCCAGTGCCTAATCTCCCTTTCCATGAGGAAGTATTTCCTAATATCCAACCTTAACATCCCCTGGCACAGCTTCAGACCATGCCCTCTTCTCCTGTCTCTAGTTGCCTAGGAGAAGAGCCTGACCTCCACCTGACTACAACTTCCTTTTAGGTAGTTGTAGACAATGATAAGGTCCCCTCTGTCTCTCAGAGAAGAGGAGACTTACCTCAGATTCCATTTTCCCAGCATGCCTGCACTGTAGTTTTCTAGTTCCTGGATCATAAAGATTATTGAAAAAGGGATTCGTCTTTCATCATGTTCACATTGCAGTGGCTTTCATGCTGCTTTAACTTTAATTTTTCCCTTCTCTGTTTTGTTTTTTCTGAAAGATGTAATTCATGTAGGACTCAAGTGACCTTTTCTTAATATTTTTTTTTTCTCTGTAAAATATCACACATGTTTCTGGTTTGCTCAGCTCTTTAGAAAAGCAGATGATATATTCTGATGTCCCTGGCATGTTACATCAGGCTGAGCTGTGAGCACAGAGATTCCATTTTGCAAAGCTAGGAGCATTCTCTTTCAGCTCACGTCTGCAGAACACCCCAGATGTGCACGCCTGTGTTTGCCATGCACTAATGCAGGGGTAGCTGTGTCCTCAGTAAATGCATTAGCAAAGCATTAATGCTTAGCACACATCACTGATGCATCCGTTAACCATCAGAGCTGGCCTCTCAGATGATTGTGAGTGCTTCCTTGTACAGAATGTTCCTTGCTTGCCTTTGGCGAGGGAGGCCAGCCAGAGGAACTGCCTGTTTATTTGTGAACCGATGTAAGAGCAGACCAGCAGCAGACACCTCCTGCTGCAGGGTAGACCTGACAAAGAGGTCATCTTTGTTGCATATGGCTAAGGAATCGCATCCCTTGTTGAAGATGAGAGCTATTTTTAGAAGCAGGCTAGAACTCTTCATTCTTGAAATTGTTTTAATTTCCATCTGAAGAGTCAGACTGCATGGCTAGAGGAAAACAGTAAAATAAAAAGTAGCAGGCTGCAGGGGCAGCATGAGCCGCAAGCCCCTGTGAAAGTGACCGGCTGAAATTACTTCTTGTGGTGCCTTGGCAGCACCGATGAGATGATCACTGTAGGCTCACAAAGAGCCGTTGCCCAAATGCAGCCTGTAACATTCATGTGAGTTTTACTTAAGTATATATGATTACAAAAATTGCCCTGACATTTAAGAGCCATTGTGCTACTTGTTTGTAGAGCAGTGTAGATTTACTGGCTCCACTTCTATACTGGAAATTGAAGCCTTGGGGCTTGGGAGCGGGGAGGTGGAAGAAAGGAACTGTTTGGGCTTCACGATATATAGCAGCCTCCAGAATCATTCTAATGTACCTATGAAGCTCATTCAGGTCTGTCACAGATGCAGTGGGTTCAAACAATCCAGTGGGGTGCCTTCCTCACCTGGCTCTTGCACTCCTGAGCCTGCAGCCTGCGCTTCAGGTGGTGGCTGCACCTCTGTTGGAGACCCAAGAACTCTGTTCCTGTTTCATGTGAGTAATCCGAGGTTGTCAGAGGTGTCAAACCTCACATGAGAAAACTATAAACTGCTCTTACTACTACATGGAGAAATTGTGAACTATTCTGGTTCTCTTAGTGCAGGCTACAGCATCTCACATAGAAGTTCTCCTTCAGGCCTGAGGTTCCAGGTAACTGATCCCAAGTGCCTAGGTCTGGGCTGAGATTTCCGGTTCTTATCTGAGAAACAAAGCTCTGTAATTCCAGTGTCTGATGTGTGGTTGTTAAAAAGGCAAACTCCTACTCTGGACTGTGTCTAACTGCAGCTTCTAGTCAATGAATCTTGTTTGTGTCTTCTGCTAGATTAGAAAACTCTCTGCTACCTGAAATGGCTTCCAGGCTGTGATGGTTCCAAACCAGTCTCACATTGTGTCATGCACCGCTAATCTCAGCTCGTTTTCATCACTCTCTGAGCACTGTCTGGGTTGACTGCTTTGTTTTGGCAGAGTCCACATCAAACTGGAGAGCTGACTCTGAAAAAGCTTTCCCTTCTGCTGGATACAGGGCTCACGTTCTTTTTCTTTTTTTTTTCTCAATAGTAACCAAAAATGATGTCTGCAAAGAGAGTCTCAACACGTCACCAGAACTAACAGCCGATGGCTTGTTAGAATCCTCATATTTTTCAGAGCCGCTGATTTGCAGTGCTTGCTTGCCTGTTCTGGAGGCATGATCTCTATGATTCATTTTTGGGTTCTGAAGCAAGGCTGCTTTGCCAACCAGTCTGTGTGGATGTGTGCCCAGGTTAATGTGACCTCTTTCTGATGCCACTGACAGTCCTGATAGCTTGTCAGTTACATAAGTTTCCGTTTTCCTGCCAGTATTTGTGAGCTCTGATATAGACGTGAAGTTGCTTTCAGTCCATGGGATAGCAGTTGAAATAGCACTGCTTGGCTGCTCCTTTTCTTTTTAGATTGCTGTAATCTGTTAAACTTTGATATATTTACAGCAACTACACCAATGGTCACTTCTACTGCATTATTTATTCTATTTTTAGGTGAAAAGCCAAGCCACACAGGACTGTATCAAGTGCTTTATAGAGTGCCAGAAATTACATCTACATGGCTCTGTCTAACCAGCAACCCCTTGAAAGAAAGAAAATCACCACCAGCATTTCCTGACAGCCTGTCATTCATCCTGGTAAAGTTTCTTCAGCCCCTTTGGACAGTGTCTCATAGCATCCCCTCTGTGATTTTTTCCTCATCAGAAAGTCAGGGTCTGGAGCAGCTCTGGACTGGATTACTCTAGCACAGCCTGGGTGGAGATGGCCCTCATTGGCAAGCCCGAAACAATGTGTGACTTTAAATTTGACATCTCAGTCATCACTTTTGCTGGCACAGGGTTGACCTAGCTAAAAATAGAATCCAGACCATTTGTATGTCAGCATGTACTGGTTTAAGCTCTTGCACTGCTGGAAGGGTATCCTGAGACCAGGGAATGTTTGGGATGCTTGTGGGGTGAGTTTGTCGGAGGCACTGTGGATAGCCCAGTGGCTCCCAGTGTCGCTCACATAACAAAGGCCTGCCTCAGCCCCATAGAGCAGTTGAGAAAGGAAGTAAAACAGTGTAAGCACTGTGAAAAGATAGGCAGAAAGAGCCCTGCAGGAGAGTAAGGTTATTTCAACATGACAACTAATAGCAAAGAACAGGATGATGATTATTCTAAAGTTATACACTCATTGTGGGAAAAGAGTGATTTTCCATCTCTCTCCAGGATTTAAGATGGGGTAATCACACTATTCCTCAGTATCTTTCTGCAGAAATCTCCCAGAGGTTAATTTAAGATTAGATCCCTATAACAACATGCAGTCTTTCAAAGCAAGAATTAGACTCCTAGTGTCACAGGACAGAAGTGGGGTTAGTGGTGCAGCAGTAAGGCTTAGGCCCTGCAGGTGCTGATATCAGTTGTGTTTGGCTTTATACTTCCAGACTTTGCTTATTCTCTTGCTATGTGTGCACGTGGTGCTGCTGCAGGAACCTTGGATGCTATCCGCCTGGCTCCCCTGTGTCATGTGTGTGCCACTGTGGTGCTGCTCATTCTGTTGGAAGGATTCCTAGCTTGGGAAGAAACCCCAGCTTGAAGGGGAAGGAGATCTTTTCATTTTCTGGTTATAATGTAATTCATAATGTGAAAGCAGCCCTCAGAAACACCAAGGTGCTGTTGTGCTGGACGTTCGGCAGTGTCATGGTAAAATATTCCTTCTCTAATCACGCCCCAAAAGAGATTCTGAAGTGAAAATTGTCCTAAATGAATTCCTTAAAAAATGAGGTTGAGTGAAGGTGACCTGAGGATAAAAGAAATTATTGGAAAATGAAAGGGAATTAGAGGCCACTGCTTCCTTTCTTTTGCCTAAAGGAACTCATTTATATTAGGCAGCAGAAACAGCTGGGCATTGATGCCCTAGTGAAGCTTTGGAACATCTCACCTATGTATAAGTTTTGTTTTGTTCTCTCCATATGGACAAGTGACAACCAGGAATTTCTGGAGGAGGAGAAGGTGTTGCAGCATAGTATATTCCAAGGAAGGATCTGATTTTACTTCCTGTGTATCAGTTTCCTTCATGAGCTACTGAAGAGCTACGGCTAAATGATTCCAAAGATTCTGGGTTCATGAGGGATTTTTAACTCACACAGATTTGAGAAGTGATTATTTGTGCACAGGAAAACGTGGCCTACATACTTTGAAGGTTTTGGAAGCCCCTTCATGATATTTTCTTTACAAATCTTAGACAATATATATAGGTGAACACATGATTGGAGCAAATCATACCAAAGCAGTAGGAAGGTGCCTTACCTGGTCTGCCTGCATCTCAGGCAAAGCTTTGTAGCTGGCACATACAAAAAGAAAGAATATTTGGGGTTGCTCTCCTGACAGAGTAATGCATCCACTGTCAGCTCCTCTAGAGTCAGTGAAGGGAGACAGGAGCTGCTAGAAAATGATTCATTACACTTGTTTTAGAAATCTATCTCAAGGGGACTGAATCAGCATCTGGAGGAATCCAATTCTTCCCTTTGATTAAAAAGATCATAAAGACAAAAATGACTCATTTATGTATACCCAGCAGATGATTTGTTGCCAAAAGCGAGTTATTTGTAGTGATTAAACCCATTTGTTTTGGTTTTTCTGTCTTTCCTTTTCATTAATTTGATCCTAACTCCTCTTTCCCTTCACCAAGGTCATTCACAGGCACACAAGACACTGACTGTTGCAGTTGGCTGCTGGTGTGTTGTTTTGGAAGGTGCAACAATTATATTCCTAAAATAAAAGAGACAGGATTTATAAGCCAGAGCACACAAGGGAAATCCACTTTCCTTGAAAGGCTTGGCTGCTGTTTAAGTTGCCTCTTGACACAGTTACATAAAAGACCTACTTTATTTTTCCACTTTCTGAGTCAGAAGAGCTTTGGAGAAAATACACAGTGACCCTACTAAATGTATGGAACTGGACTTCCAATGGGACTTGAAGTATACTCAGATATTTACATTCTACCATAAGATTTGTTTTGCAAGGGTTGGAGAAATAAAAGTGGCTTGAGATAGTAGTCAAAGATTCAGAAGCTGTGGATTCATGAATTAATTTCCTTGATCTGCCACAGGCTTCCTAAATGACTTAGTGAAACTCATTTAATCTGTTCTTATCGGTTTCCTGTGCTAAAACTTTCTGGATGTCTGTGAAGATAAACATATTAAGGCAGATCCTCTGAGAACAGAGCCCATATGTCTGCTGAAGAAAACCAGACAGTTTCTAGTCAAATATTATTTCCATATACAAATATTTGACTTATAACAAATGAGTTTAAAAGGATACCCCCCTCATACTGCCAACACCACAGCAGAGATGAAACTCTCACTTAAGCAGCCTTCCCCATGCACCAAGTGTTCCAGCTGCCATGGAGCACTAAACAATTACACAGCAAATCCTCCCCCTCCCTCCCCTTCTCCACAGCAGAGTCGCTTACCTCACCTGTATCCTATAAGGAGCATCTCATCCCCTTGGAAATCTTTTCCTGAAAGATGGCTGTTGCAGTAAATCCAGGAGACAAACAAATACTCACCAGGCTGAATCCCAAGGACTAAAGATTTCCAAAGCAAAACAGTCACTGCACAGCCCTGTGCCACCACTTCCCTCCTCTGGGCCAGTAGAGCCCAGCTTGTGCTGCTCTCAGCAGCCTGTGGATGGAACAGGAAGATGCTGTCTGTCATGTGGGAAGCTGCAGGGCTGCATGGGACCCGATCAGCTGGTCCTTGGGCACAGCTCTCCTGCTAGCTTCTGCTCCTTTTCAGCTCACATATGAGGTGTGCTCACTGTGTTGGAACCATTTTTATGACATGGAAACAGTTCCCATCAGGTAGGTCTCCCTGGCGTGCTATGCAATTTATTTTTTTAATGTTTTGGGGTTTTTTAAATTTTTGTTTCAGAAGAGCCAAACACTGCCTCTGCTGCTGTCTCAGACGACTTCTCCCTTTTCCATATGCTAATGACACAACAAACCCATGATCATGTCTGAAGGAAAATCAGCTGTTCATTGCACAGTGTGCACATTACGCACCTGTGGCAGCAAAGGTGAATCAAACTCCAGCCTATGCCTTTCCAAACCACTTCCCTGAAACTACCTCCATTCATACAGAAGGCAGATCTCTTTTCTTCAGGTGGCTCATGTTATTGAAACAGAAAGAACCGTGCCATGGTGGCCTGGGGTGCTGATGAGCAGACCTAATGTTCAAGTCTTTTATGATGCAGCCTCCTACCTCAGATGAAAAACCCAAGATTGTTAAGTGGCCTGGGTTATGGGATTGAAGATTTTGTACTGTTTTGTTTCAGGTTTCATTTAAACTAGAAGGCCAAGGAACCTCTGTGTCTTTCTTTCTAGAATGAGCAGAAGTGAAGGATCCTGAAGGAAAGATCCAGGATCCAGGATGGAAAAGCTACTCTATGGCAGCCTTTGAATATCCCAGAGGAGATCAGCACTAAGGATAAAGTGAATTGTCTCCCAGCAATACGTGTAGAATTGAAGTATGCACTCTCAGGGGACCATCATCCGGTTAGAGGATGGTAAGAATGGGACAGGGCTGATGGAGCATCAGCAGCTCTGTATGCCCACACAGTGGGGTCAGGGCCTGGAGGGGCAGTGCCACAGAAAGAAGTGCTGCAGGGCTTAGAGTACTCTGGGAATGCAGCACTGCAGCTGATTTCTGAGCCACTGATTGCCAAATCTAATGTTGTTTTGAACAACAGTTTGGACCAGTCTGGGCCTTCCCTAACACAAGAGAGACATGGATCTGCTGGAGCAGGTCCAGAGGAGGCCACAATACAGTCAGAGGGCTGGAGCACCTCTGCTATGGAGACAGGCTAAAAGAGTTGGGGCTGTTCAGCCTGAAGAGGAGGACACTCCAGGAAGACCTTATAGCTATATTTCAATAGCTGAAGGGACCTACAGGAAGGCTGAGGAGGGACTTTTTAGAAGGGATTGTAGTGGTAGGATGAGGGGCAACGGTTTGAAACTAGAGCAGAGGAGATTTAGGTTGGACAGCAGGAGAAAGTTCCGTGCAATGAGGGTGATAAAATATTGCCATAGGCTGCCCAGGGGTGTGGTTGAGTCCCCATCCCTAGAAACATTTAAGGTCAGACACAGTGTGGCCCTGGACAGCCTGATCTGGTTGGAGGTGTCCCTGCTCAGGAAGGGGTGATGGATAAGATGACCTTTGAGGGTCCTTTCCAGCCCAGTGCCGTCTGTGAAGCTGTGGACCACTCCAGTTCCAACAGAAGGTGGCTGAGCTTGAGAGTTCAAATGCTTGTGCCATAGCTGGGACAGGGCTCTGCTGCCTGGTTTGGCTCAGAGCCTGTTTGCAGCCTTTGGCATGTAGTGTGTTCATGGGCATTAGTGCTTCTGCTTTAGAGAGTGGACCGGGCTAAATCCTTCAGAGCAGCAGGCAAGAGCAGGAAACAGATTAAATGACAAAACTAACTAATATTGCTAATTATAAGGGGGAAATCTTCAAGGCACTACGAACAGTTAATTATGAGCTGGTTTCCCAAGGGGAGCAATCAGGAATCTATCAGTTGGGGCATGAACAGTTTGCCTCACCCAGTTCAGAGGCTATGGGTGGGAGAAAAGCCCTCAGCTGGCAAACAGAAAGACCTGAGACATTTTACTGTCTAACTTTGTTGATCTCATCCTATAATTTATTAGGCATGGGAGGGTGGATTTGGATACAATAAGGGTTGACCTTCCCATACTTTCCAGTGAATCTAAAGCCTTTTCACAGAATTCTGGTTAACTGTTTCCCCTCTTATTTTAATTTCCCACGCCTCTTGACTTCCAGGCCGTGCTTGTGACCGGAAGCCAAAATGCCATGAGAAAAAGGTCTTCCTGTGGTAACTTCAGCACTGCCAAGCATGAGGCCTACAAACCACATGGAAAGCTTGTTCACATACAATTCACTGCCCAAAAATATCCAAAACGTTTGGAAGAAGGATCCAACATTTAGACATTAATACAAACCAAACTTCTCAAATATTTCAGAGTCAGCCCTTTTAGCAGTTTTTATCCAGAAGTAAAAAGCACTTCCATTAACCATTTAAAATGTTTATTTGGGATGACAAAGTCATGAATCAAGTAATTTATTAAATGTATTCCTCTGCTTAGTATCTTTCAGAGCACTCAGTGTTTTAAGCAGCATATTTTTGATCCGTTTTGCATAGCTGTGGTGCTGCCAATGAGTAAATGTACATAATCTGAGTGCTGTGCCTGCGCGAGCTCCTTTCAGTCAAACCCTCTGTCCCTGGGCACTGTCTTTGTAGCAGTGTCACATCTTCCTTTCCAAAGAACCCAAACTGCTTTTTACGTTTGTCAGGTCACATAAGAACAGCTGTGCTAAAAGTCATCTGGTAAGCTAGCAAGGTCCATCTGTGGCCATATTGCATCTATTGTAGGTGCACTGTAATTACCTTCAAATAATCAGCACCCATGCTGCTTCCAGGGCATCTGCCATGGCAAGGATTGTAGCACCAGCTGGGAAAAGTTAAAAAGAAACCCTCAGCCTCACTGGGGGCTCTGGTGTGCCAGGACTACCTGGCTAGATGTTCTCAAGCCAACTAGTTACAGCTGGCTTACAGCTATAACAGAAGCAATGCTGACAGCACTGCTCAGCAGGTCTGCTCTAAAACAGCTGGTTTAAACAAGTGATAAAGCTTTCTTGGAACCTACCCCAAGCCAGTGAATTAATAATCAGATAAATAAAAAAACATTATTAACTTCATTGTATCCTAGTTCAAGTGCAAAATCCCCTGCTTTTATCTCTCAAGCAGCAGCTCTGTATTGAAAATAAAAGAGCAGAAAGTCTGTGAGTTAGTTCAGCTTTGCCTGTTCCCTGCTGTAGGAGCACTGGGCAATGCTCTTCAGGGCTTCTTCCCTATTACTTTGAACACGATTATGTCGGCCCCTACCAGATGTTTTTTAGACGTCTAGGAAATGTATCCTCCAACTCAGGCACAGCCATTCCCTAAGTCATTAATTGGTTAAATACAGAAGTTTTCTTATTCTTGGAGATTTACCTGAATGACCTCCAAATGATGTGCTTTGACTTGTCACATTTACACTGCTTCTCAGGCTTTAGGCAGCAAGTAGCTGATCCAAGACACGGTCTAGCTTAGGAAAACTGCTCTGAAGATTGCTCTGAGATACTGCTGGGGATGGCATGTCCTTTCCTTTCTCCTCTCTCCCCTCTTTTCCACTTCATGTTCTTTTATGAGAGGGATTCTAGCTTTAGGATCATGGAGGTGTCATTGCAGCAGCAGCTGTAAGGATTTGGTTCTTATTTCCTAGTTTTCCACAATCACACCTCCTATCCTACTGCAAAGTGACTGCTTGGGAGTGCCCAGACTACAAAGTTCCACTCTCATTCTTAAACAATGCATCTGCTTCAACCTTTTCAGGATTTTTACCAGGATTTGAAAGTCATCTGTCCCCTTCACTGGTCATAGTCCTGGACTCTGAATTTTCAGCCTGTTTGTAAAAAATAATTGATTCCTGATAGTACTCAAAGCATGAAGAGTCTAACCAGCTGCAGTCAGCATGGATACCAAAGGACATCTGATCCAGCTGAAGGCAGGCTCTCATGCAGGCAAGATGTCAGGGCAAGTACACCTAACTGCAGTACATCTACACAGCTTTTAAATACCTCCAGTGCTGAGGAGTCCCTGGGCAAGCTGTTCCAATATGTTTGAGAACTCTTTCAGTGAAAACGTTTCTTCTAATACCAAATCTAAATCTCTCCTGGTGCAATTTCAGGTCCTTTCCTCTCCTTCTGTCACTTGCTATGAGGAAGAAGAGACCAACACTCTCCCGCTCCAGCCTCCTTTCAGGGAGATGCAGAGAGCAGGAAGGTCTTCCTTCAGCTTCCTTTTCTCTAGACTAAACAACCCCAGGCTGCTTGGTTGCTCCTCCCCAGCCCTGTTCTCCAGACTCTCCCTCAGCTTTGTTGCCCTTCTCTGGACCTGCTCCATCTCCTCAATGTCTTTCTTGTACTGAGGGGCCCAAAACTGATCCCAGTACTCAAGAGTGGCCTCACCAGTGCAGAGTCCAGGAGCAGAGTAGGCAGAGAGTACTGGGAAACTACAGGTATTTCTGGTTCTAGCACCTTCTGCAGTCTTTGTGCTCCTGTTTGAGAGTGGAATCTGAGGTTCTGAAGTCATAGCCTGAAGTGCAAGTTGCTGCCTCATTCTGTTAACATCTCCATGTCCATTGTCACCTTCCTTCAGGGAAGAGGCCTGCTCAGTAAACAATGACTATGTCAAAACTAAACTGAATCCTTCCTGACCTTGTTCCTGATTACTATTTTCTGTATTACTTCTTGGACTCAAAGTCAAGAGGGGCTTAGGAGTGAGGGCTAAGGCAGAGCAGTGAGTTGCTGCAGCACTGACAGGTCCTTCCTGCTTTTTGCTTTTTTGGCTGGGTTTTTTTTTTTTTTTTTTCCTTTTTTCCTTAAATTTAACACTACTTTGGGCTTTCTTTATTCATCTACACTCAAATGTCCGTTGCTGAGAGATGTACATAACCACAGTGCTGAGCACGTGGCTCGTACTGCCTGGGTTGTTACTCATCCATACCTTCCACAGCACATACTGCTTGAGCTAAGTGATACAGCTTTTAGGGGAGGGCAGGGGTGGGGGTGTGTGTGTTTGTTTTTTTCAGTCTGGGGGACTTTTCCGAGTTGAATACCCATGTCCCCAAGGGTTTCTGCTCAGGACCATATGCACTGAAACAAGGCCACAAATATAAACTCATTCTGACCATGACATGCTTTAGCAATGTTTAATGGTAGTGAGCCACTCTATGTACTAGTTGTCATTCAGAACCCAGGCCAGGGTTTTCCTGTTCTGCCCCTGGACAGCTTCTCAGTGTTGCAAAAGGAATCAGACAGCGTCACACCTTATTTTTTGGTAGATTATTCTAGACTGGTGCAAGAAAATTATTCCCAAATGAGGAGTAATACAGACTGGCATGTGAATAAAATTAGTCAGATGGTTTCATATTTTCTGCACTGGAGATGTCAAGGTGGTACAGCCAGGCCCTTGAGAACAAGGCTTTGGTTTGGCTGCTTCAGTAGCTTATGTGTTTCTTGCAGAACCCATCAAATATTTTAGTGGATCATTCTCTGAAAGCAATTATATCCTTTAACAAAAAAGTAATTATACCCTTTAAAACATTCCACATTCTGGTGAGGTCTTGCCAGATGAAGCATGGATTCTGCTGGTGACAAGTGGAGGAAAAACTCACTAGTCTGCAAATGGCCATATGCATCCTAGCCCAGGGTAACACAGAGACTCTCACTTGACTAAGAATTAAGAACTGTACTGGACAGAACTGAAATGAATAGCCTTGGAAGATGCAGCATGCACAGAATGGTTACAGTGGGTGGCAGTTTCACTCTTCTGGGCTGTCAGGTCTGTTTGGAGAAGGTGTTGAGAAGGTATCATTCTAAATTACTGCTGCCAAAAGTATTCTTGAGTAATTTGGCCTGGCGTCTAAAAGAGAGTGTTGGATTCTGTGTAGGGAAATGTGGAAAAATAAATGAGCAGCTTAACAGTGATACCACAGAGTGTATCTCCAAGCCCACATCAGAGAAGAGAGAGAACTGCTAAGGTGGGAAAAAAATCCACTATGGATGTTGCTGACTGTGATTTTTGTCATGTGTTCGAATGGCTTGGAGCTGCAGAACAAGGCTGCAGTTGTCAGGATATGAGGTCCTGCTGCTTCAGAGGTGTCAAATTATTACTCCTCAGCTGGAATAAACAGGACCACAGTGCCAGGAGCCTGTAGACTTTGGCCTGTGTCTTATCCACTGCTGGCACGTGTTCTTTGTTGCTCTTGATTTGTTTGTTGGTTTTTTTTTTTTAAGTTTTCATTCTGGTGTGTAGAGAGGAGATTGTTGCTGCTGCTGCTATCAAAGAGGTGAAAACTGAAGGGGATCACACACGTCATGAGACCTGATAGGAGGTAAGGAACTTGTCTAGGCTACCTGGTTTTAAACTAGCTCAGGTGAGAGCAACTGGAAGTTGCCTCCATCTGATGGATGGTGTTGGCCTCCCATCTTTGAAACATCTCCACTCAGGTCATAAGTAAAATGCCCTGAAGCAAGAGGTGAGTTATACAGGTGTGATCCTTGCTTTGTCAGCTCTGTAGGTAAAGAAGGGCTGGGCTGTCCAGGTCAGTAAAATGTATGTTCAGATTGAAAGACCTTCTCTGAATTCAGCACTTGACTTAAACTTACCAGAACAGAAATATTTCTGTGTTGGATGTTTTCATCCTTGTGTCAGCTCCTGAGGTCATCCAGCTGCATAGTAATGATAGCATTAATGACATCTGTAGAAATAATTTCTAGTCATCCTCAGAAATCCATGGGCAGATGAACCTCTGCTGAAATGAGTCCAGGTGTTGTTAAAGCACTTCTCACTTTCAATTTCAGTCGCTGCCTAACCTAATCTCAATGAGGCCAGATAAATAAGGTTTTGCAGAACCAGCTCATCCAATATCATGAAGGATTTCCATTTTGTGGTACCTTGACCTCAGCTGGCAGTTAAACCCTCACTCAGTCACTCCTTCCTCTACAACGGGATGAGGAAGAAAATCAGAAGGATGGAAGTGAGAAAAAAAAACCAAACCAAGCTAACAACCTTATGGGCAGAGAGAAAAGCAATTTAGTAACTGAAGGAGGAAAAAAGTGGAAAAGAAAAAAAGTGCAGAAGTGGTCGCTCTCCAGTAGCAGATGGATGCCCAGTTGGCCTTAGAGCAACAGCTGCTTTGGAGAAACTGCACCCCTCTAGTTTTATTGCTGAGCATGATTGTCATACAGGATGGACTGTCCCTGCAGTTTGGGGCACCTGTTTTGGCCATATCCCCTCTCAATCCACTGCCCATCCTCCTCACTCATCGTGGCTGGGCAAGGGCTGCTCTGCAACAGGTAAAACACCTGGAATATTATCAACACTGTTTTGGTCTCTAGTACTCTGTGGCTGCTGGGAAAAAAACTCCATCCCAGCCAGACCCAGGATAGAGATATGCCCAGAGATCACCAGGGAGCAGCCTAAGTGAGTGCCAGCTTAGGGGATTGCTCACCTTCACTGGTCTGTCAACACGAAAGGCTTTGTCTGGGAGCTTTGCACTTTGGCTTCTGACTTCAGGCTGAAAATGCAGAGATCCGACAGTGATCTGGAGTCTGCTTTTTACGCAAATGTTCAGGCCTTCTCTTAACCAAACCAGTGCACTTCTTCCCAGCTACTCTGAGTAAAACCAGGTGGCTTTCTGTTCACCAGATCCAGCAGGCAGCAGTGTCTTTCATATCTGCTCTCCAGGCCTTTCTGGCACACACCCCATTTGAGAAAGTTGCTTTGTTGCACCAGCTGTGGGAAGGGGAGGGGATTCTGCACTGCACTGTGTTGGTTTTATGTGGGGAAGGCAAATTAAACTTCTTTGAGGCAGGTTTGCTGGAGACACAAAGCTAATGTTTTGTTGGAGGGAAATTGTAGAGGCTTTTGTATAAGTTTTACTCATCATGCACTGTTCCAGCTCTTACACTCCTAGAACTGTCCAAGAGGGGCAATGCTCCAGGAGTGAAGGTAAAGGGAGTTTTTACTGTTTGACCTCACCTGAGCTAAAGCTTTACTTGGAGGGTTTTCCCATCCTAGACTTGTCTTTGAAAGTGTTACAGTGAAAGGGATTTTTCTCTGCATTTATTGTGTCTCTTCCCCTAAACTTCCATTCTTAATGAGATTTGGGCTTGAAAACAGGTGTTTAGGTCATACTTCCAGCTTCCAAATTCAAACTCCCTGTTTCTGACTGCTATGAATTCATGCTTCTTGTCTTGGGAAATTCTTTGCTACTTCCATTCCTCTGTCCCTGTCTGAAAACTTCTCATTGTTGGCATTCCACAACTGGAAGGCAGAGAAGTCCACTTGTAACAAAAGGGAGATTTTTCACATCCTGTCCTTCCCTTGCAGGCTGCCCATGCCAGTACTATTTCATGCTCAGAACAAGCCATAAATCCAGAGGGGAAGCCTTTTCTTAGGTGACAGCCAACTGCATTTTGTACTTTCTCAGACATACTTTAGTGTTTCCAAACATTGTGTTTAAGCAATGGAGATAGTGGAGGCAGTGTGTCACTTTAAATTGCATACAGCACTGCTTCTGCAGCTTTCGGTGACAGACCTAGGGCTACTAAAGCAACTTTAATAACTAAAACACAGACAGGGTAAGACTTATTAAAAATTACATCTTTTGCTGTCTAAACATGACTTTAATGTGAGTCAGTGGTGTTTTCACAGCTTGCTTCATAGCTTGCCCATAGTGGTGGTCCAGTAAGGAAAGATATAAATGATTACCCTGTCTCTCTAAGTTGCCAAAAGAAGGCCTGCTTTGTGTCATGTTATGGCTCTGTGGCCAAGGAAAGAGAGCCATTGCAGTGTGTTCTATGAGCAGAAACATCAAGCTGAGCAGCCCTGTATGTCTGCAGGGCTCATTCTTTTATCTTTACTAAAATATGATTAGTTCAGAAAAGCACTAAATAATTATTCATTGGATTTACAGACAAGATGAAAAATCAGCTCTGAAACAAAACGTTTCTGAATTCATTATTTACATTTGGACGATTCTCGCTTGAAGAGTGCATCTTGCTGCCAGACTGAACTGGGGTTGGGTCATTGCAAGAAAGCAGGAGCAAAAGAGGTTGAGGATGGTTCTAGGAACAATCCACACGTTTCCAAGCATTTAAGTACAATTTTAAGGCATTGTGGTGGCTCTCCTCTGGATCCTCTCCAGCAGGTCCATATACTTCATGTTCTGAGAGCTCCACAGCTGGACTTGGGGTTCTCCAGGTGAGGTCTCAGCACAGCAGAGGGGCAGAATTCCCTCTCTCCATCCCTGGCCATGCTGCTTTTGATGTAGTCCAGACTGCCATTGGTTTCCATCTTCATCCTCTACGCACTCAGCTGTGTCACCATGCTGTGTTACAGCTGCACACACATGCAAGCCTTCTTACTTTGCTTCTTGTAATTAGCTAGCTCTAGGTATCAATCAGAGAATGTAGGTTCCCTTTGGGCATCTGTGGCATTTTAGCAGCCTGAGTTCCAATCTGCAGAAAGCTGCAATGTCCCATCCCAGCATACCATAATTCCATATGGTAACATCCCTGGACTATTTCTTATTCTCTCTATGGCCAAATCTAAATACCTGAAAAATCAGAACTTCATCCTCCCAGAACCATAGGATAGGGTTCTGAATCATGAGATTAAAAAATGTTTTCCACCATTCTTTTATTTGTCTGCTGGCTCTGCATATTAATATCTGCAGACCAGAGGAGGAGAGCAGGACTGGACACAATAGTCACAGAGAACTTCACATGGTTGCAGGAGCTGAAGTGTACCATGAAATCTGTGCTCATCAGCCTCAGCCACAAGGCAAAAACATGACCGCTAAAGACCAATTTATCCGTGCCTATGACACAAAATTAATATATGTAAAGCCTAGCAACATAATCACTTCAATTCTGAACATCTATTTTAATATTGTCAATACATCATAACTAGGAACCATGGAGAATCTGGTCTCCTGTAATTCAGTGGCTTTAGGATTTTACTGCTTTGAGAATCTGTGCCTGTGGGAAGAGCCGACAGATGATATTAGCTGTTTCCATTCAGCAGCAGTGTTTCACCAAAAAACAGAGCACAGCAATAATTTCTGCTGGACAGTGCAAGTGTCATGAGGCAAGATGTTACTGTGTCCCTCCCCGTGCAGTGTGGCACTCAATGGCCTCCCAGACCAGCCATTCATAACTGCCACTGCTTGTGCAGTTACTGACAGCCCCCACAAGAAGGTGTTTGTTACACCGGGCACTGCAGCACCTTGCCTCTTCACTCTGAGCTTTTTCATATTGATTCTATTGCTGCAGATTTATTTTATTATATGATTTCTTTCTTTGTTTGCTTAAAGAAAACAAAAATCTGGCTGAATTACACTGTAAATTTTCAGCTAACTTGGTTTTACAATGCTTTCTGATGTATTTCTGTATCTAGTCTAATGGAGGGATTGGAGAAGTGATGGAAACCACAAACTGAATCCGTGAGATTCCGAGTAAATAGCAGTGCAGCAGCCTCTTAGGCACCTTGTTTAACAGCAGAACTATTAGAGATTTGCCATATCTGAGGCACAGAGCTGTAGATTTTGTAATGGAGCCTATGAAATATGATTTCTGGGCTACAGTTTGCTTCTTTACCAATCATCCCTCTGTGACAATGACTAAAGAACAGAGTGAATGCCAAGAGTTGCAGTGATGACATCCACATTGCATCCAGTGGTGCATTGACCGCTAGCTCCTTTTGTTAAAGACTGTGAGAGGTATTCCCTCCCTTTCCTCATCTTTTCTTCCTTATTTCTAAGATCTCTAAAATATTTGTAGTTACAGGATTCAGGGGAAAAAAAAACCTTGACAGCAAATCTGATAATGCTGTTAACAATCAGAGTTTTTACATATTTAAGTGAAGACTGTGACTAGAAAGTGACCTAACATCGAATTAATTCATCAGAAAGAAAATAAATCTGTTTCTCTGAGGCAGCTTTTCATTAGTTCAGACTGACTGCTAAGCTGTAAACAGCCAGTGAATATTTAATGCACAAAACTATTCAGCTTACTCAAGCAACAGAACAGTGATTCATAGCAATGAGTAAGAATATGAAACTTCTTTGAAAGTGATGGGATTTAAATAATTGAGAATCAAGGGGCTGTGATGGAGCTAAGAATGATATCTAAGTAAATGACCTGGTTTATAGGCAGGACTTGATAATCTCAGAGGTCTTTTCCAGCCTCAATGATTCTGTGATTTGTATTTAGGAAATGAAAACAAAAAGGATGAAGTGAGCATCATGTGGTAATTCTTTACAGTATTTACTATAGAAATAAGACTTTAAAATTGTGAAAAGTAAGGTTGAAGTAGTTGTAATATTCCTTCCTGTATTTGAAAGGGGGCTACAGGATATCTGGGGAGAGACTTTTTACAAAGGCAAGTGATAAGATGAGGGATCATGACTTGAAGAAACTCAGTTTAAATTAGACGTTAGGAAGAAATTTTTCCCCATGAGAGCAGTGAGGCACTGGAACACTTTGCCCAGAAAAAGCGTGGAGACCCCAACCCTGAAAGTGCTCAAAGCCAGGCTGGATGGAGCCTTGAGCAACCTGGTCTAGTAGGAGGTGTGAAGTTTAGAACTAAATGATCTTCATGAACCTCTTTCAACCTAAACCATTCAAAGATTCTATGAATCCAAACCCTGTGGAATATTTTGAAAAATTGCAGACAGAACCTATCAAGAAAATGTAGACTACCACAAAAGTTAATGCCAGCTTTCCTAGCCACACTGACTACAAGTTGATACACCCTCAGCAAGTTTGCAGATGACACCAAGCTGTGTGGCACAGTCGACTTGCTAGAGGGCAGGGATCCATCCAGAGGGACCTGGACAGGCTGGAGAGGTGTGCCCAGGCCAACCTCATGAAATTCAATAAGGCCAAGTGTAAGGTCCTGCACCTGGGTAGGCACAATCCCAAGCACAAATCCAGACTGGGTGGTGAATGGCTGGAGAGCAGCCCTGAGGAAAAAGACCTTGGAGTCTGGGTTGATGAAAAGCTCAACATGAGCCTGCAGTGTGCACATGCAGCCCAGACAGCAACCGAGTCCTGGGCTGCATCAAGAGCAGTGTGGCCAGCAGGGCAAGGGAGGGGATTCTGCCCCTTTACTCTGCTCTCGTCAGACCCCACCTGGAGTACTGTGTGCAGTTCTGGAACCCCCAGCACAGGAAGGACATGGAAGTGTTGGAGCGGGTCCAGAGGAGGCCAC
>VWZE01015226.1:161012-198272 GCA_013396675.1 Eubucco bourcierii
ATAACCTGACTCCATTTGTTTCTCTGGAAGAAAGACGAGAGAAATGGATCCAAAGGCTTGAGTCTTGTGACCTAATGTGATGGTTTGGGAGTTCCCCGGCCCCCCCCACCCCACTTTGTAAAATGACCCAGACTAGAACTCACCTGGCTGGAAGTTAAGGACTGAAGCTCTATTTACAGCTCAGCACAATGTACAAGCAGAGATATACACTATAGACAGGAATAGTTACAGAAATAGACAAGTTAAAGGTAATACAGAAACACAACTCCCCTCCCAGAAATCAGAGACCCCAGGAGGGGCTCCCAACCACCCTTCCACCTTCTCCCCACCCCTGTACCTTACCCCAAGGTTTGCCATACGTGCAAGGTAAATTAGGAGGATCGGCCAGGGGGATTAGAAGAAAAGTGGTTAGTGAAAATTAATCGGCAGAAGAGTCAGAGCCAGAAATTGCTAGATCCCCCAGCAGCTGCTGTTCTAGCAAGAGACAGACAGAGACTGACTTTTGTCTATATGTTTTAGTTATTGTTCCCAAACAATTTCTTAGGAAGCCTATGAGTGAAGTAGACATCATGATGTTTTCCTTTCACAGCCTATAGTGTAATTTTCTCTATTAAAATATTCTAATTAGCCTCAAACCAGCACACCTAACAAGCTTTCCTTATCCAAAATACTCGATGCAGCCACAGAAGTGGTCAGCCATAATCCTGTGTGCTACCTTCCCATGAAAGTATCGAGGTTCAACATAAAGAGCTGCTTTAATGTAGTGTCTTGGCTGCATTCTGGGGATGAGTTCTCTACCATCAGTTATTATGAGTCTCAGCTATACCTGTCTTGGAAAACTGCATCAGAACCAACACTGACAATGATTTCGTTGCAAGCACAGGCAAAGGTAAGCCCTAGTCAATGTTTAGTCCAGAGCAGAGCTGCACATATGTTTTATTCTCATCAACACTTTTGTCCAAACAGCAGCCAGCCATCATCTGTGTTCATTTTGGTGCCAAGAGTGAGTGCAAGATAACTCTTCTGCTGTAGACAAAGCTTGGGCTAGACTCTAACACTTTTTCCATACTGAGATTTGACTTGAAGCCTCTAACTAGGATTTACTGTGATGTCATATTAATGGCATATTAATAATGCAGCTTTTGAAAGAAAGTGCTGAGATAGTCCACTTCTGAGACTTAACACAGTCATAAATCACTTGTCAGAAGTATCTAAGGAATGTGCTGAAACGCATGAGGGCATCAGTGGGTACTCTAAAGCAAAGCTGATCCTCCTCTCCTTAAAGATGTAGATTAGTTTTGGTATTAGGGGGGCCTTAATGTCACAGTTGACAGCTGTATTGGGACCATGAGAAGGAGTAAGTTGTCATCTTGGCACCCACCAGGAGGGGCTGAGAACTGCTTATTTTGCAAGAGAAGACAAAACATTTTAATAAAAATCCTCAGGAAGAGATGTGAGCATGACCTGGGGGGTAATTAACCTCGGGTTAGACTGAAGAATGCAGCTCACAGCACAGTCTCAGTCACTGCCTTGTGAAGCAATGTAAAGCACTGAAATCCCCTCTAACACCAGCAGGTGCTACAGCTATTGTATAGAGTCTGTATCAGGAATTTGACTTGAATCACAAACTGGTTCTGTCAGTTGGTGGATCCTTCCCATCCCAAGAAGAAGAAGGAAACCAAGCACTAACAAAGTAGCTTTAACTCTATCCTCCCAAATCTCTTCCCCCCCCCCCGCCACCGCGCAGAAATTGTGTCAGAATTCAGCATAAATAATGAATATTTTTGGGTTCAAATTAATATACCAGCCTTTGAAATGCAGCGTTATGAGAAAGAGGGAAAAGGAGCAAGAGCAAAGTCTTCAGAATGGAAGTAGGCAAACTGTTGGCCTTACCTGGGAGCTTTGTGGCTTTTGTTGTTCTTGTGTCACTATCCCACTATTATTGAAACATAAATTTGAGATTTTTCATGCAGAAGCATAAAGTGTTTTGATTGTCAGGCTTTTCATGCTGGCATTTGGAGCCTGGAAAACTTGTTTTTCTCCTGATTCCGCCTGTATATTTACTGACAAAATGTCTCAAGAACATGGAAGGAAGCAACCACGTTTTCTCTTTTTTTTTCTACCTGTTTTGCCTCAGCAGGTAGAGCTCCATTTGTTCAGATGCAGGGATATTAGAAGGTGGACCGAGCTTGGCTATCAGGACAAGCAATCACATTTCCGTGTCAACTTTGCTAGAGGAATATGTTTTGCTGTCAAACCACACAGCCCAGAGCGAGGGGAGTTGTCAATCTTGTGCACCACAAGCAGCACGGGTAGCCAAATATTTTCAGTAACAGTACGTCAGTGTCATTAAGGCTAATTATCTACAACTCCAGAGCTCTGCTATTGGCACAACAACCTGCTTCCATGACAACCTGCAACTCGTTTGATCTTCCTGTGTTTTGAAAGTGTGGGGAATTTAGCTTTTCTCATGCCCAGAGCCTGTGGAATAAAAGCTTTTACAGTTTTTAATTAGATAGACTGTGACCGTCTTGTGGACTCACATCAGAAGTCTTTCGTTTGGCTTCTGTGGCTCAAAAACTTCCACAGATGGTAAAATTGTTATGATTTCTTATTGTGAGAAATTCTGTGGGTTTCCTGTTATTCTGCAGGACTAGTAGTTAACTCTGTCCCACTCAGGGGAGGGATAGCAGGGGGCCTGTGGGCTCCAGGCCAAGCGTTCAGGAGAAGCACAAAATTCAACCAGGTTCAGCAGCTGCAATGAAAGTGGGCAAAGCGGTCTTGGTCATCATGTCTGGCCAGGACATATTAGTTCTTTCAACAAGACATGCCACTCTCAAAACAACATGGGGAAAAGGAATGAAAAATGTAGCTGTAAAGTCAGGTAGAAAGTGGTGTTCCTGGCCTGGCAAAATGCTGGAGGTTTCCAAAGTATTCCTAAAAGAGACTACAGGGCAGGAGACATCTCCTTGATGATGCCTGTACAGAACAGCTTCTACAACCTGATTTACTCAGTCTTCAAAACAATAAACATGTTGAGTGTCATGGCTTTGAAATGACACCAGCTATCACAGCTCATAAGAAAAATTACTAATTAATTAATTAATTAATTAACTGTTAATTTATTAACTGAAGTAATGAACAAAGTAGTGATGCCATTTCCCACACACGCACCATTATCGGCGTTCTGATAGCAGCAGTGCTATGCTGAGTCACCACAGAGTGCTGTGAATGCCTACAAGGCAGCATCCCTGTGGAAATCAAAATCTACCTTACCATGTGTCCATAGTGAGTTCTTAGAAGCTCTGCAATCTAGGCAAGGGGGTAGCGGTTTTTCACAAACAACAGAGAAGAAGATGGTTGAGCTGGATCAGTAACTCAGGCAGGATCCTGGCAGTAAAAGCTTCAGCTTAAGAGCATGTCCCATGGGAAGGGGACCAGTCCTGACCACCACTTTCCCAGCAAATTAGTCTAGGAGCAGCTCCCCAATGTCCTGCAGGGAAAGGAGCCACCCTGAACTGTCCTGTCTCTAGGCTAGCCTCGAGCCCGGGCAGCCCACATTCAGGTAGAGTAGAAGCTCTCTGGGCCTTCCCACCTGCCCACCTTGGCTCCTGTCACTGGTCTTGCTGATAAACAGGGGTTTGCTTTGAAAACTGATGGGGCCTTTTGGCATTGGAATTAGTTTCTTTGTAATTTCTCATTTCTTTCCCAAAGAGAGACCTCTGAGTAACTGATAGCTAAATAAGCATGAACATTGCTGTGGTTGAGAGGAGATCTTTGTAGACTGCTGGAGAGAATGATTACACACAGGATGCAGCAGAACCCAGATGATTGCCTGCTTCCCTGTAATTTGTAGAACCTTGTTTAGAGCCTGGCATTATATTCTTGCCTGAAAAGAGAACCTAAATCTGGGCCTGTATCTCCCAAACACCATCTGGGCTTGTTCACAGCTATCGTGGCCAGAAATTCTTTTGTAGAATCTATGAACATTTTCGCTAAAGCTAATACAGTTTTGATGTGTAGTTGTCAACAAAGAAAGTACTTCGTTGTCAGATTCCTTGTTCAGGTGTCTCTGAGAGTAGCTTTTTGAGGGCCTGTGTCTTTCTGAAAGCAGCTTTTGTCTTTCACCTTGTAGCCATGAGTTCAATCAAGAGTCACATATCTTCTGTTGCTATTAAATCTGGTTGTAATGTGATGCTTCAGATGATACAGAAACCTGCTGACAAACTAGGACTCACTTCAGTAAGGTGAAATCTTGTTGCTTCTTGCCAAGCTAAAACACTTCTGGGGCATTTTGCATGATGGCCTGCCTCCAGCTGTGTAGATCTCTATCCGTGTCTTTAGATCCTGTGTCCTGGCTCTTATAATCCTATCCAGAAGCTAGAAACTTGCCATTCTAGATCAGATTTGCTTGTTACACACTGTAGTCTAAAAGGTAGTGTGTACCCTTTAATTTAGCTCTTCTGAGTTGTACCTTCAATAAGTTTCTATGAATAGTATATAGCAATTACAGCTAAGAGAGTATTCCTCTCGCCCTCCTTCCTCCTTTGATTTAGACATCTTTGTCTGACAATCCCGCAATCATCTACCAGTAGGAGCTTGTGAGAGCCACCATTTGCTGGAAATACATGTGAAAATTTTGTCTTTGAAGGACAAGGAGGAGAATCTTTCTAATTTGGGTCCAAGGAACTCTTAAAGGTGGTAGCTGTATCATGAATTTGATTTATTAATGAAGCAACTTGCAGTACATCTAAGGACAGTGGTCATGAAGGTGTAGTGCATTATTCTGTCACTCCAATGCATGTTCATGAGCATGAGAAAGATTTCCTTCTAGGTCCAAGTAACAGAAGCGGTCGCCAAGTTACACCAAGTTTCTATTTCTTTAAGCTCTACTTAATTTTACTTTTATAGAAGGAACAAAAGTACCAAGCACTAGAAGCTCAGGCTGACTGCATCCAGTCACTGCTACTCCACAACATTTATGGACTAGTTGACTTGGGGATGTGGTGCATGGCCTCAAAACAAGGTGGCTTTAGCAGTGCCTGCAATTTTCCAGTTGTGTGAAGTTGTTCTAAGCTGTGAATCTTTTGTCTCCAGTTCTGCTTCAAGCCTTATTTTGCTGATTTTGTCTGAGTATAGATGGACATACTTGACTCAGCACCTAGTTTTGCCTTGCTTTAGGTTGTTGATGGATCCTATTAACAACACCTTGCTCTGACTTGGTTGTTCAGAAGATCTGGAACTATTGCCCTGGTTGGCAAGGGCACCGTCGCTGCCTGTGTTCTGGCTTTGGGCTTGTTCTGCCTTATAGAGTAGCCTCAGTTTTGCTGTTGTCTGAGACCAAGAGGTCTGACTCTGCTGACAGTGTTTGGTGGTAGAGGTAGAAGAGAGCACAGCTGGCTGGCTGTGTTTTTAGTGTGTATTTACTAGCTGTGTGTTGCATAGAGAGTCCTGTTATTCGTTGTGACTTGATGTAACATGTCAGCCTGGCCCTTCAGATCTTTTATGTCTTGAGACTATGCCAACAAATGAGTTCAAATGATCTCATCTTGTTGGTAGGAGGGGTTTTCTTAATGTACTGCTGGAAAACACACCGGGCTCCTGCATGCCTTGGGTAAATCAGGGGGCTCCGTCAGAGCTATTGGGGCTGTGCCACTTAAGAATGACTCAATGTGAGGACAAGTCCCTTTTATGCCAGGTCTTTATGTGAAGGATACTGAGCAAGAGATCCACAGCAGATCCTGAAGATCAAACTGGAAGATTACCAGATAGGTAGGGAGCAACTTCAGATTCTGAATCTTTTTTTGTCCTGTAATAATTTGTAGTTGATGCAGGACAAGTGTAAAACAACACAGGCACTAGAATGTCTATGTGTTTGGAGGTCCCTTTCCATCATCAGAAAAGACTACATCAGAGGAAGAGCAACTGAAGCTAGTAAAATCAGTGCTGATGTGCTGTAGAAGATTAGAGTGGACAACATTCAAGTAGACTTTTCTTCTCCAAATGATTCATGTGTTTGTTAGACACGAGTTACAGGGCTCAGCAAAGTGTTTGCAAGCAGCGGAAGCTACCACCCTTCCCTGAGACAGCCTCTGCGTTCGGCTGAGTGAGGTATGCCTCCTCACTGGCTTCTGGCTTTTCAACAGCCACAGTAAGGACAGAGCCAAACTATTCTTCTCAAGCTTAACTGTTCTTGGAGCTTTCTCTAGGGGATTCCTCTCTTGCAACTTTAAGTTTCCTCTGTTTCAACAACCCACTCCAAATCCTCTTATATCATGCTTGGAATCAAAAAGGTCTGTCTGCCAGCATGAGTCAGCCATCCCTGTGCAATTTGGTGAGCAGCTGAGTGGAGGGTGGCACACCACAAGCTCTCTCTATCTGTGTGTAGAGTCCTAGAAACTGCCATGTTCTTGGTGGTTTAGTTAATTTCCAACAGCATCTGAAGCTTGTTATTGCAGTTTTTCATTTGCTGTGTGCTTCTGGGTTGAGAAACTGCCAAGCTACCACAAGCGGCAATCCTTGTAGCCCTGTTCTCATGAGATTTCCTTTTTCCTTCCTTGATCTTGTGCAGTTCCCCACCTATTTTTCACATGCTGAGATGATCCAGGAGACTTGGAGAAGACCTGTTGGTTTTGAGTTTTCCTCCAGGATCACAAGACAATCAATATTCTTCACCCACCATTGTAGTGTCGTGTATGGAACCAACCATTATCTGCCACACAGACATTCGTTTCACTGCAAAAATGGGGTTTTTTTGTTCACTCACTGTATGATTTTACTGACTTCTTGAGCTCTCCTAGCAGAATCCTCATGGAAAATGCATTCTATCACAGGTTTGAGTTTTGGACTGTCCAGCAGAACCTGTAACTGCACAGCCAAAAGCAAGGTGACTTTTCAGTGCTCCACCCAAGCATGCAGTCTGTGGCGTCTGGTGTAAGCAATGAGCTCTGTAAGCTCCTGGGGAGGTGGTGTGCATTGCACACAATGCCCACAGCAGGGCAGGACAACTTGTACAACAGAAGAGTAACATTTCTACACCCTTAGTAAAACAAGGAGCTGTGGCTTCATCTGGAAAATAGTGCCTGAAGTGGCAGGCTTTCCAGAACTCAGTGATGGTTAGGATCTTGTGTCACAGCTCCACAGATATTTTTCTCAGTGACAAAACCAGTTTCAGCTGTTCCTTGCCTGCCCTTCCAACACCAACTGCTCATTTCCACTCCCTGACTGTTCTCTCAATGGCTCTGCGCAGTTACTTGTGGACTTTCTGGGTTGATAATTTTCAGTCAACTCTTCTTTTCCATGATGGATTCTTTCCAGTTTTTAGCTTTCTCCTAATTCGGTTCCTCTGTTTCATTATGACCCTGCATAGAGCTAGCAAGGTGGGTTTGAGGCAGCAGTATAGGCAGAAAGAAGTGAAGTAGAGCTGTTATTTACTGCTCAGAGTAAGTCTGATGAGGCAATGGTTTAAAGCACTAAAACTAATCTTTGGTCATTTCTAGACTCTCTTTGGGAAGGGTGGAGGTAACTTTAATACTCATCTGTACGAAATCACTACCAGGTTTGTATCTCAGGTGTGAATGCAACTTCTCAAGATAAAGAGGGCAATGAAAAGCAGTGATGCATCTTGTATAGAAGAGCATAACCTTCAGTGTGAGTGCTTTGAATCTAGCTTGGACATGACCTACTTCTGACACACAGCAAGTCTAGCTCATGCCAGCTGCAAAAGGCTCATGATAGTCATATCCAGTCCAGCACCTAGCGTGGAAATGTTACATGGCTGCTGTGGAACACAGAGAAGGATGGATGAGGAATTGCTGGTGAGAACATATTTCTGTGTTCAGCAGGTCGTAGTCAAGTTTATGGCTAAATTCCTTTTGGCTTTGATATTAAAGGAAATGGAATTGTTATTTTCCTTAGTTTGTGCTGGGTTTTGGTGGGAAAGGTTTTACAGACTTTTCCTTTGTTGACTGAGCTATTCCAATTTTTCCACTTATGATTCAACCTTCAGAGTCCTCTGTTCAGCACAGAAGAGTCTTCTTCAGGTCTCCACAGGACAAGTGAAATGTTTCCTGTGGTAGATGGGAGTAATTCCTTTAGGTTGAAGATAGCTGTGTAATACATATGCCTGGCAGATTGCTGAGTTGTGAATCTTCCCTGATAATAAAATAGCATTCCTACTGAATCAGTAGTATTCCTTTATTCAAGATCACAGAATCCCATAGATTCACATAGCAGAATTTATAACCCTGGTGATCAAAGGATGAAGTGATGCAAGGCATCATGAAGCTGCGAAGAGAGGCTGCTCTTTCATGATCCAAGAGTCACCGAAAGGCAGGCAGAGGCACATAGACCACCTACCAGGCAGCTGACCCACCATACCCAAACAGATACTGGGGCAGTAACCAGAGCCAACCAGTAGTACTGATTAAAAGTCCATATTGACAAGGCAGGTCTGAGGTCAACACAGAAAGTCAAATCAAGTGAGCTGTGATAAGAGCCAAAATTAGGGAAGTGTTCAGCCTAGTACAGATGTACCAGCAACATCACTCAGGTGAGTGACAAGGGCCTAGGCATAAAAGTGGCCCCTGGGCAAAGCAATGGAAGAGGTCCACAAGGGAGGACAGCTCTTTCTCCAGAGCTGCTGCTCTGCAGCTGTCTGAGCCAGGAAGCAACACGTTTTGGGCCTGGGCAGTAAAACAATTTGGGATGGGGAGATGCTCTCAGGGACCTGGCACATGATTTTTTGGGAGCTGTGACATTCATTTATCAAACCAAGTGATGATGCAAAGAGAAAACCATGCAGGCTTTTGTCTTCAGTTCTCCTGTGCACACACTGCATCTTGCTTTACCTCATCTCACTCCTTACAGCAGCGACTGTGAAATGTGGGAACACAGCAACAAAAGTGGTGTCCAGCAGACTGGGAACTTAAAAGCAGCAGCACTGTTATTAAATTGGTAAGTGAGATGGTTCCAGTATGAGATTATGATGATATTACGAACATCATAGTAAGATCTTATGAGATCTCACAACATTTTGTTTTGGAGCCTGCGTTTCGATCAAAAACCAAGAGACTGCTAATTCACTAGAAACTTTTGTGTGTGGAAACAATAAAGGAAATCATCCATCTCTCCCATTCCTAATTAAAGTGTGTAATCAGTGGAGAACATGACAAATGCCCAGTTAAAAGATAAAACATTGCTGTTTACAATGGCAAGAGAGACATAAAAATCTTCCCAGCCTTTTGTATATCTTCCATGTGGGTCTTGGCACCCAGGCTGATGCCATTTCCCCCAGAAAACTACCATCTGTTTCAGTGTGGCAACTGTGCCCACTAGCCAGAGATAATTTTGGAATGAATACTTTTTTTTTTTTTTCTTAAAAAAAAAACAAACAAAAAAACCCCCACCCTTTTAAGGCAGAGACAGATATTTGTTTTGATCAAATTGAAAAACTCACAGTGTGATTTCTTTGGGAAGTGCAGAGTTCTAATTGTTGGAGTGGAAACTATTTCAGAAATGTAAAAACCCATTTTTTATTTCACAGTGGTTCCCTGAGCCAGGTCACACAAACTTTTAGCTTTACCTTCCAGGGTTTGCCATCTTGTGTATCCTGGCAATTAGTTTGGCCTCTACAGTAAAACTCTAGGCCTGACCTTGGTTAAGAGAACATCCTCAAACAAGATGAAGGCCATGGCCAGAAGCGGGCCACAGTGGCACTGAAATAGATATGCTCCATGGTAAAGCTGTTGCATGGAACAGAACTGGTCCAGGCAGCTCTAACTCTTTACCCCAATGCAATCATCACTCTTCTTTCACAGTTTGCTAAGTCCAACTAGAAATTCCTGCATTTTCATTTCACTTCTTTCTAAGTGCAGTGGAAAGCCGTGGACACTGTGGCGTAGTTATGAATCTGGTGATATTGCCATGATGGATGAATCCTGGTTTTATATAGGGGGAGAAAGACCAACCTATTTAATCTCCCTAGAAAAAACAACTGGAGATTAAAAAAGGCAATTACCCACACAGGGCATCTCCTGCAACCCCTGCTCCCACTCATGTGACTGAGAAGCAAAGAGGACTCCCAGTCGGGTCAGTGTTCTTAAACTTTGCTAGCCATTTACTGCAAATGGTTTTCAGTCATTAGTGCTCTTTGTAACCCATCAGGCTGGCTACAGAGCTGGCTTCTTTGACAGCAGATAGGTTTAATTAAGCTGTACTTTCACATGTTGGCTTATTGGACAAATAAGTCCCCAGAGGTCCCAGTGGGCCACTCCCTGCAATCTGCAGCAGTCCTCAAATTTGTCTGACAGTGCAGAGCATAGGAGGTAAGGGTAAGGTGAGGGTGGTGATCCTCTCCAAGTCCGCCTTAAGTCAGGGGCACTGGCAAATATCTTCCAGAGAAACAGCAGCAAGGTTGCCATTTCCACAAGTCAGTTTCCTCCTTCTGTTGCACATTTGCTACCTTAGTTGTGAGGGAGCCCTTCTCAGACACTGCTGAATAATGCACTTTAGTGCCTGTTCCCGTGCTGTGTCCCCCCTGTGCTGTGCTGTGATCAGAGGTGTTCTGACAAAAGGTAGAATAGATCTTGGTACTGCCCTGATGGCAACATCAAATTAATCTGTAAAGACATGCTAGTTATGCAAAAAATGCCAGAACTACCTGTATCAGGGCAGGAGCTGTGTTGTAATATATGATACACAGCACTGCACATGAAAGATGTGGCTCATAGTGCCTAACTTGTGCCATTTTGTGCTAAAAATCTTTTCTGGAGTAGTTGCGTAGAGCCTTTCTATGCTCAGTGAGGAGAAATGGTCACTCTCAAGGGACCTTAGGACCCATGTCAGGTCTAGGAGGGCTCTGGTATGTATGTGCTTCACAAAGACACAGTGCTTCACTTAAGCACCTTACTTTCAAAACCCGATGGCAAGTAATCCTGCCCTTACTATGAAGGGTGAAATGAAGTCAGAGATCTCAGATGGGAGCCCTATAACAAACTACATAGATTGGGTTTTTAACAGGAGTTTTCCATCTGTCATTCCAGTAACCCACAGAAAGGAAGTGTGGTGACTCAGTATAGTATTAAGCAGGAACTGACAGATGTCTGAGAGGACCCTCTACTACCCAACATATAGAAGCTTCATAGCCAAAGAGTCAAAGTTATCTCAGGGCCATTTGTAATGCTTTGCAAACTCACCCATACCTGAACCTGGTCTGCCAGAACTGCTTCCCTTCAGGCACTGCCTTCAAGACTGTGATTGATGACTCTCACAACACTGTGGTCAAGTCCCCAGTTACTTGTCTCATTATCCTGCAACTACTTGCAAAGAGAATGAGAAGCTCTGTTGCTCCCATGGGCACACATTTCTGTACTTGTCAGCACAGCAAAGCTTTCTAGAAGCAGATGGAGTTCCTAGGGTTCTAATAAGCACTTCTGAGATGTGGCCCAGTCATATTCTTGCCACTCTCTAGTGGCTGCCAAAGGGAAGCAAGAGAGATGACTTTTATGTGCCAGACAGAGGAGCTGACAAAGCCAGGCCAGGCAGTGTGGGTGGAGGGTGTCAGAAACAGGGATCATTTTCAAGCTGTCTAGAAGATGGAGTTGCTAAGGGCCCCTATCCACAGCTCATTACTAGACTGTCCAGCAGCATTTCAGGGGGAGCAGCACAACACTTGTACACCGCACATGGTTAGGAGAAGCCCCAGAGACTGTTTGTTGCAGAGTGTGATGAAGCAGTAGCATATGTCCAGGGGGGAAATGGGTGAATCTTGTTGCAGAGCTTTAATTGTATACAGTGGGGTAACACCAGTCCTTCCCACGCTGCCACGTGGCTCTGAGCATTGCATCAGGAATGCTGCAAATACAGAGGAGAAGGTTGTGATGGTTTAACTCTGGATGAAGGCCAGGTGCTGACCAAAGCCCCTCTATCACTTCTGCTCTTTGTCTGGACAGAAGAGACAAAATATAACAAAAGGCTCATGGGATGAGCTAAAATCAGAGAGGGATCATTCACCAATTACTGTCATACAACAAAGCAGATTTAACTTGGGAAAAAATAATTTAATTTACTTCCTAGTAAAATTGAATTTAATTTACTTCAGTAGTCAACAGCTGCTTTTGTAGACCTGTGGTATCCACTGATACACAGCAAACATGCCAGAGTGCTTCTCTCTGGAGAAGTGTGCTGGGTTGGCAGCGTTGTTCTTCCTTCTCTATTCATGAATAGTGGTTGCTAAAGAGCGCAGCTTGCAACAGAAGAGTTAAAAATAGCAGCTTAGGCTACAAGGCAGCATAGTTAAAAAGCAGGGCAAGCTGGGGGTCAGAATTAGGACCTTAAGCAAGCTTCACATAAAATCCTGCTTTGCATCTTCCAGAGTGTGGATACAGTACACAAACAACAGTAGCAATAAATCCCTACAGAATGTGTCTTGAGAAACCTCCTAAGATCTTAACAAAGACTAAGCTTTCAGTAAATAATTTTTTCCTTACACATACCTTTCCCCAGACCACTTGAACGTTTTTGAAGGGCAAACATCCAGAGAGAAGCTACCCACTGACACGAGGGCTTAGAGCTTCAGCTTTATTTAGTTTCAGTCTTCAGCCCTTTCTCTGTGGAAACTCCTCAGGCACTGGTGACAACTCAGCCTTCTTTGCCTCCATTTATGGTACTCAGTCTCTTGGAAACAGCAACTTCTCAGCTCAGGTGTCTGAGTTTATTTTCTGGGTTTGCTTTGAGGGATCTCAGACCAGCTTCAGGTCATTGGCAGTTGTGAGTCAGCCAGCACAGCTGACTTGAGTTGGCTACAGGTATGTCCCAGACCATCAACATCACACTCAGTATAAAGGAAGAAGTTTGCTGAGAAGGGGAGGTTTCTTTGTTTTCCCTCTGCCTTGTTCCTTTCCTGTTCCTGAGGCCTGCCTTCCTGTTTAGGGTGAGTGCTGGGCTTTGCTGGGCTGAGCATGGCTTTGACTACTTTTTATTGCCTTTGGTGCCATCTTGGCTACCTCATTGTACTGTTTTCAGTTCAAACTCTGCATCTCTGCGTTTTCTCTCCTATTCCTGATTCCCCTTCTCTGACTGGGAGGGGTCATCAGGTTACAGCCTAACTGCTGGAGTTTAGCCTCAGGTTAGGGCTGAACCTAGCTAGGCAGCTTGGTGTGAGAGGACTTGGGTGAGAGTCATTAGCAGCATACAGCAGAGAATGGGTCTGTCTCTTGTGGCATTTAAATTTTCTAAATCTGTGAAAATCTAGCTGGGTTTATCCAGCCCTACAATTCTATCGTAAATCATTGTATCCATAAATAAGTGCTAGGGCTGTTATTCATACACAGATACATATAAATCTTGCTTGCATCTTGTGAAACTTTTTGTTTCAAGCATGTTCTGCAGCAGTGTTCAATTATGCACTAAAGCGTTTGCTTCCACTGCATTGAAGTGACTCAGCTTTTAAATTCCCTGTCTGTGATTATGATCCCTTTTCAAAGCGTCTGTCACAGTGTAGACTTTCCTCTTGTCCATTTTAGAGAAGCAGTAAAAAGGAAGAACTATATTCCTAAAATCATAGAATCTGAGAATTGTCAAGGTTGGAAAGGACCTTCGAGAGCACGAAGTCCAACCACACATCTTCAGCTCCTGAAATCCCATGAATTCTGCTAAACCACTATCACTGAACCCCAACCTTAAGCACCATGTACACACATCTTTTAAATATCTGTCAGGATGGTGACTCCACCACCTCCCTGTTCCAATGCTTGGTAAGCATTTTTGTGAAGAAATTTTCCCCAATGTCCATCTTGAACCTCTCCGGGCACAATTTGAAGTCATTACTTCTTGTCCTGTCACTTGTTGCATGTAAGAATGGGTGGATGTTGCTGGGTTGGAGGACAGAAGGGCTCTGCAGCGGGACCTCAACCGCCTGGACAGGTGGGCAGAGTCCAAGGGGATGGTGTTCAACAAATCCAAGTGCTGGGTGCTGCACTTTGGCCACAACAACCCCATGCAGAGCTACAGGCTGGGGTGGGAGTGGCTGGAGAGCAACCAAACAGAAAGGGATCTGGGGGTGCTGATTGACACCCACCTAAACATGAGCCAGCAGTGTGCCCAGGTGGCCAAGAAGGCCAATGGCATCCTGGCCTGCACTAGGAATAGTGTGGCCAGCAGGANGGATTGTTTAGCCTGGAGAAGAGGAGGCTCAGGGGGGACCTTCTTGCTGTCTACAACTACCTGAAGGGTGGTTGTAGCCAGGAGGATGTTACCACCTCCTCTCAGGCAACCAGTGACAGAACAAAAGGACACAGTCTCAAGGTATGCCGGCAGAAGTTTAGACTCGAGGTGAGGAGAAAGTTCTTGACTGAGAGAGTCATTGGCTACTGGAATGGGCTGCCCAGGGAGGTGGTGGAGTCACCGTCCCTGGAGGTGTTCAAGGCAGGTTTGGATGTGGCACTTGGTACCATGGTCTAGTCTTGAGGTCTGTGGTGATGGGTTGGACTTGATGATCTTTGAGGTCTCTTCCAACCTCGGTGATACTGTGAAGAGACCTTCCCCTGCCTTGCTCCAACCTCCTTTCAGGTAGTTGTAGCGGGCAATGAGATCTCTCAGCTTTCTCTTCTGAAGACTAAACAATCCCAGTTCCCTCAGCTGTTTCTTACAAGATTTGTGTTCAGGGCCCTTCACTAGCTTCATTGCTCTTCTTTGGACATGTTCCAGAATTTCAATGTCCTTCTTGGAGTGGCGGACCTAAAACTGAGCCACATATCCAGAGTTTGGCCTCCCTAGTGCTGAGTAGAGGGCAAAAATCATGTCCCTGGTCGTGTTATTCCTCATACAGTCCAGGATGCTGTTGGTCTTCTTGCCCACCTGAATGCTCTGCTGGCTCATGTTCAACCAGTCATCAATCAATGCCCCCAGGTCTTTCTCTGCTGAGTGGCTTTACAGCCATTCTTCCCCAAGCCTGTCGGGTTGTATAGGACTGTTGTGACCCAAAGGCAGCACCTGACACTTGACCTCCTTGAACCTCATGTGTTAGCCTTAGCCCATCTATGCAGAGCCTTCCTACCCTTCAGCAGACTGGCATGCACACCCAACTTGGTGTCATCTGTGCAGTTGCTGAGGGTGCCTCAGTCCCTTCATCCAGTCACTAATAACGATGTTAAACAGAACTGGCCCCAGCACAGATCCTTGAGGAACACCATGGGTGACCAGCTGGATTTAACACCTTTCACCATTCTTTTTCACTCATTCCCCAGGTCTGGAAGTGCTCAGATATCCTTGCTGAAGCAGATCTGTTTGCAGATAAGGCTGCATGTGGCACAGAATGATTTACTTGTGTCCTCAGGTTGCCCAGATTTGTTGTCCAATGGCTGAACAATGCCCTCCCTTGCTGTGAGAGTAGGGGCTGGGAGCAGCAACCAACCCACCCCAAGTATTTCACATGAACTCATTTAAAAGCAAAGCAGATGGAGTATTTGAATAGCCCTGACCACTATGCTTCAGTGTCAGAATTTTTGGTTTGTTTTTTAGGGAGTGCACCCACAGCTGTAGTGTCCAAGCCATCAGCCTGCAGGCTCATGCCAATCCATAAAGCATGTGAAATGCTGCTTTTTAGATTTATGATTCTTTGTTTGTAGAGAAACTTTTGTTTCCCGGCTTCAAGCACAGTCCCATCCCTACAGCATGCTGCTGCTTCAGAAGATAACATTACAGGGGAAAAAAAAAAATCTAATTGTATTAATCTGGGCTTTTTGAGACTTGGAAGCTGATTCTCATGAAAGAAAACGATCTTTTACATATTGGTATTTAGGGATGGGAGGGAAAAAAAATTTTTTTGCATTTTTCAAGACCTCTCTAATTTACTAGGGTGATTTAAAGTGTCCTCAGTATACTTCTGAGTTCAAGCTATGATGTAGAATAAGACTGAAAAACTGTACAAGTAAAATATTTTTCATTTCATCTTGTTTCCCTATGCATTTGGTTTGGGGTTTTTTCCCCACCCTCATTGAACTGCACTGTTGGTCATTAAGGGATGTGTGAAAGAAGATGGAAGTAGGGGATTATCTAGCAGCTGGAACTATATATTCAACTCCTTTCTTCTCTGTGATCTTCTGTTAAATGGTTGGCCTGTGATTCCAGTTTCTCAGATCATAGAATCATAGAATGGTAAGGTTAGAAGGGACATCAAAGGTCATCTAGTTCCAACCCCCTGTCATAGGCAGGGACACCTCCCACTAGTACAGCTCACTCAAGGCCTCATCCAACCTGGCCTCCAGGGAGGGAGAAGCCACAACCTCCCTGGGCAACCTGTGCCTCACCACCCTCAGTTGGGGTTTAAATCCATTGCCCCTAGTCCTGTCATTCAAGACCTTGTACGTAATCCCTCCCCAGCCTTCGTGTAGCCCCCTTTCAGATACTGGAAGGATACTATAAGGTTTCCTCAAAACCTTCTCTTCTCCAGGCTGAAGAGCCCCAACTCTCTCAGCCTGTCCTCACAGCAGAGCTGCCCCAGCCCTGTGATCATCTTTGTGACCCTCCTCTGGACATGCTCAAACAGTTCCATGTCCTTCCTGTGCTGGGGGCTCCAGAACTGCACACAGTACACCAGGTGGGGTCTGACAAGAGCAGAGCAAAGGGACAGAATCCCCTCCCTTGCCCTGCTGGCCACGCTGCTCTTGATGCAGCCCAGGACTCCTGGGCTGCATGTGCACACTGCAGGCTCATGTTGAGCTTTTCATCAACCCAGTCCCCAAGGTCCTTTTCCTGAGGGCTGCTCTCCAGCCATTCCCCACCCAGCCTGGATTTGTGCTTGGGATTGTACCTACCCAGGTGCAGGACCTTACACTTGGCCTTGTTGAATGTCAAGAGGTTGGCCTGGGCCCACCTCTGCAGCCTGTCCAGGTCCCTCTGGATGGATCCCTGCCCTCTAGCAAGTCGACTGTGCCACACAGCTTGGTGTCATCTGCAAGCTTGCTGAGGGTGCACTGATTCCTCTGTCCATGCCACTGACAAAGATGTTAAAACAGCACTGGTCCCAGTACTGACCCCTGAGAGACTCCTACAGTGCTTTAGGTTGGAAGGGACCTCAAAAGTCATCTAGTTCCAACCCCCCGCCTTAGACAGGGATATCTCTCACTAGAACAGGTTGCTCAAGGCCTCATCCAGCCTGGCCTTAAACACCTCCAGGTGTCCACAACCTTCCCTGGGCAACCTATGCCAGTGTTTCACCACCCTCACTGTAAAGAACTTCTTCATAATGACAGGATCACTGGTTCTCATCCATCTGAAGAAGTAGCACCCACCTGAGCAGGCAGCACATGGATTGCCTTAGGACCAGGAGCACTGCCCCAGCTGACTAAGGCATGTGGCATGGCGCTGTGGAAAGCGGAAGGAAGGGAGGTGCTGTGGATGTGACAAATATGGTGGGGATGGGGAATACTGACACAGGGGGCAGGGCACTAATCCATGGGAAATCAGACATCCAGAGCTGTGGGGCCAGGGAGAAAGAAGAGTATAGCAGGTGCTAAATTAAGCCTTAGTAAAACAGGGAAGCAGAGCCAAGACTGGTGCCTGTGGCAGTGATGGTCCGGGATGGAGAGAAAGCAGCTGCCCTGCAGGCATGTGAATTAGAGGTCTGGTTGGAACGGGAGAGAGGATATGGTGGCAAGCCTTCTATGTAGTTTGCGGGACGTTAGGTCTGCTGTGTATTTGGGACCCACAGAAAAGCAGCCAATGTTATCTGAGTGCTCTGCACTTTCCTCAGGGTGAGCTAAGGACAAGTTGCAGCCAATTATTACCGTGTTTCCCAGATCTTCTGAGCTGCAGTCAGCTCCCTGTAGTTGAGCAGAGGGGAGTCTTTTGGCTGCAGTTGGAGTGCTCAAGGAATATACTCTAACATACCATTGTCATTTTCCTGGGTTTGCGTGTTGCCCTTATTATGTAACCTTTGTTTTTGCCTTCCAAAGGCAAGGAAGTCCATTAGGCAGCCTGTAAGGTTCACCCCCTCTGTCTCATTTGTAGCCGTAGGGTAGGCAGGGGAAAGAAAAAGCTATTGTGTGAAGAAATGAGATGCTCAGTAAGATGTTGTGATGCATGCCACATTGTTGGAGGGGAGCAGTGGGAGCCCTGCTCCGAAGCACAGGAAACTCTTCGCATCCACTCACAAGTCCCTTCCCCACCCTTTGTATGGGCAGGAACCTGCAGAGGCAGCCTCTTTACCAGAGGGTCCTGGCTGCCTGAGACTGGTCAGCCAGAGGATTTTTTGAGTACCCAGCACTTCATGCTTCTTGTTTATGGATCTCAGGAAATAGCAGCAGTCAGCTCCTCACCTGGGGCTCGCTTCTCCCAGGTGCTGGCATGCTGCGGCAGCTGGACAGTGTGATTGTGCCTGTGCTGGCCTTCAGCAGGAGCAGAGCCATTAGTGCAGATTGCTCACTGGCTCGACCATGCAAATAATCTTGGAGGAAGGATGTACTCTTGCAGCATTGGGACTTCAGAATGGCTGTGTCACTCTAGCTGTTTCCATGGCACTGTGCACAATCTGAGGATCTAACCCAGAATTACCATTTCTATTACCTTCCCTCCCCACACAAAACATCACTTTTCTTTTTTAATCTTGGGAAGAAACACTTCTCAGAATCCCGTTTCTCTAAAGACATGAAACAATCCTTTTTCCATTATACTGGCATCTTTCTCCACAGGAATTGCAAGAGAAGGAGCTCTGCCAAACATTCTGATTTTTCTTTCTCTTAACACATTGCCTTGAATCAGTGAGAAGTCCCCTATGTCCAAACCTGATTAAAACTCGTATAAGTTAAGTCTTTTTGAGCTGAGTGCATGTTGTAAAAGCTGCTGTGAGTCAACAGCAATTTTACAGTCATAGTTTTGTGTGGTCCTCGTTTGGAGACTATTAGGCATAAAGTTGTCATACTGCATCTCTAATGGGTGCACTCAGTAGGTGTAATTTATGGGGCTCATTGCCTTTTGAGAATGAAGTCATGTAGTGTATCAGGGGTGCCCTGCAAATGAAGCAATTAAATTTTGTCATCTGTCTTCCAAGGTGTCCCAAGCGGGAGTAAGAGCAAACATGGGGGAATGTGAAGTGGGAGGTGGGAGAGAGGTGATTGGATTCTGTCAGTTGATCAACACTTACAACACTCTTTCTAAAGTCTTTAATTGAATTTCATTTGCTGAAGCCCAGTGCCATGTCTGGAGGCAAGCAGCACATCTTTTCCTTGCCAGTTCTATTTATATACTTGTGAACTAGATCATTGTAATGAATATGGATGGGCAATAACTACAAAGTTATTGCATAATTTTTCAAAATTTTATGATTGCCTTTCCTGCTTCCTTTGAGAATAATGGCTCCACTGTACAGCCTGCAGACCGTTCACTGTATCTTTCATACTTTTTACCACTTCAGCAGATTTTAATTTATTTGAGACACTCTAGAAGTGGTAGGTAAACAATCTACAGAAAGAATCCGATTTATAAGACAAGGAAGACTTGAGCCAGTATTAAGTTGCTTTGGAGATCACTCGAATGCAGGTCTAGGATTTTTCATCGTTCTGACTTGGCAGCAAAGGGCAGTGGATGTGTGTGTGGGGAGGAAGTCAACTGAAAGCCACCCACCGCCAGCTTTATAGAACGGGTTTGTAACAGGATGACTGCTTGGATGGAAAGAGGTTTTGTACCATTCAGAGAAATGTCCAGGCCTGTTAGGAGAAGTTCAGTTCTCTTTCACAGGGATGGTGCAGGCTTGCTTTGCATCCTGACACTAGCTGGAGTAGTCTTGACCTGTGACTTGCATTCTGTTTTCTCCTGGATGCAGTCCAATCCATTCTTCTTCCATTTCTGAAGTAATGGAGTGGAGCACTTCACCCTGAGCTGTGTTAATGAGTAAAATTACTTCTGAGAGCATGAGGCATCACTCATTGAAGTTGATAGAAGTGTTTGAGTTAAAAAAAATGAGTTCTGGAGATGTCCTTAAACAGGTTTAAATTCTGGCCATGCTGAAGCTGATGGCAAGAATAAAGTGGAACTTGGCCTCAGTGTCTATGCATTGGTCATCACAAAGTCTTCTTCCCCTTGAAGGCAGACAGGAGTGCTTTTGAATCACTCAAACTAGTCTCAACACAAGACTGCAGACCACCAGTAATGAACCATATCAATGCCAGTTAAGCTGCTCTTTGAAACCCATTTTGGGACTGGTTTATTGTCACATTTGACTCTCAAACCCAAAGATCTCGGACCTCAGTGTTCAGTAATGTGTCATCAGAGACACCATTCTCAGAAGGGTCCCTGTATCAAACAGTCTCGACTTCTCAAGTTGCTTCATGGTATGTAATAGAAAATGTGGCTACCCCAGCTGCTCTCTGTGACTGAAACATCCTTTCATTGATCACACTTTTACAGTGCACAACACCAACGAGTGCTTACACCACAGAATCATGCTTTGGGATTGCAGTCTTGTGTATATGTCTCTTTCTAAAGGAAACTACCAGGGCTGGTAACTGATTTTGGTGTAAAAAATGTTTTGGTAAGCTGGCTTTGCAGCACAGAGAACATTGCATCCCCATTCAACTATAAAGGATTGTTGTTGTTGTTGTCTACTTTTTATTTCAAACCTGGGTTGCAAAATACAATTTCTCACTGTTGCTTTTTGTTTGGTTGAGGGTTCCTTCCCCCCCCCCCCATATATTTTTTTCTTTTTATTATCTACGTTCATACTAAATTTGACCGATGGTACCCACTTTGAATAAAGGGCATCTGCTGTGTTTTGTTCGCCTTTCCCTGCAGCATGACTCCAGCTTTGCAGGCTGAATTGTCTGAGCAAACCACAAGTATGTACTTTGTCCTGTGCCAGCAAATTCATGGCACTATTGTGAACAGAGCCAAAATCTGTTTTGACGTGTCATTTGGTTTGTGTTGTTTTTCATTCTGATCAACAGCTTAAAAGTGAAAGAAGAATCAAAGCCACCATTTTCACAGTCCTTCAGCGGCCTCCTGTCCTCTGAGTGGAATCTTTCCTCCTTCAACCTGGACCATGCATAGGGCAGAGGAAGGTGAGTCTGCCTAATCTTCACTCCTCCAGACGCCAAACCCTGCGTTATCAGCATTTCAAGTCACATGTTTCCCTTTCACATGTAGATGACACTTTCCATCATACCAAGTCACAAGCATTTTAGATTCCAGATGTCTTCAAAAGATTGTCTTGCTTTTCCCTCATTTTCAGTGCTTTGGCATAGTCAGTTCTTTCAGCATATGGAACCACTTCTACCTCCTTATCCCCTGTGCACACTTTCCCACTCAACATGATGACATGTGACCACTCAACTCATAAACAGGAGTTAGGGAAACAGAAGTTAAACCACGGGCACCAAAAGTGGTTTTGAGAATGCAAATGTGGAAAAAGTGGGATACTGCACAGGCGTGTGGTTTGTTGCCATCTGCCTGGTGCTCTGCATGTGTGAGCAGAGTCACCCGAGGTTACAATTGAAGGGATTTGGGGTTTTCGCTGGTAAAACACTGCATTTTGGCTTGAAAAATATGCTCGCTTCCCTCCCCGCAGGCAGATTACAGGTGCTCTATGTTGCTATTATGGTTGATCTTTTGCAATAAAGATACCACACAGGCCAGGATACTAAACGGGCAACGGGGCTAGGTGCTGATGGATCGCCTGTGGTCCCACATCCATCTCCTTCCTCCTGGAGCCCCACCTAGTGGCTCTGTCCTTCCGCACATCGGCCATGCCTCCTGGCTAAGGACCTGTGCGCCTGAGTTACGCATCAGTAAGGGCAGTCACGGAACCATGGGTCGGAGGGGACCAACCCCCGTGCCGTGAGCAGGGACATCTTCAACTAGACCACGCTGTTTGGCGTCCTGTCCAGCTTGACTTTGAATGTTTCTGTGGGTGCTTCTGGGCAGTTGGGCAACCTGTGCCAGTGCTTCACCACCCTCGCTGTAAAGTATTTGTCCTTATCAAGCCTGAACCTCCCCTCGTTCAGTTTAAAACCATCCACCTCTGTCCTGTCTCGGTGTGTTAGCAATGCATCCCCCGGAGATGCGTGGCATAGGGCAGGTATCAGAAGCTGGCTGGCATTGCTTTAGCACTGTTTTAGTGATCGGTAGCTGGTGTGCACGGGCAGCAAACTCGCTCTGCAGTGCCAGGGAGGGACACAGCCGAGGCAGCGTAGTCTGATAGGTACGTGGGAGATATCACCTCCCGCGTGGGCTGCTGGGCTCAGCAACAAACCGCTCGGGGCGGAGTGCTGCTGTCGTTCTGGGGCTGTCTTAGAGCTGTCTGGTAGGGGCTGCTGAGCTGTTGGCCAGTTCAGGGGCTGTCTGCAGCACTGCTGTGCAGATTTGCCTCAAAATTGAGCTAGCTTTTCAGAAAGCTCATGACCACCAGATGCTGACTCTGTGGTGCCACCGGGGCTGTGTATCTCTGAAAAGGACTACTTCTGAAAAGTTGATGTGGACCAGAATGGTGCAGTGCATGCTAGGAGAGAGGAAAAAAGGGTAGCTGGAAATGGAAGGAAGCAGCTCCTCAGCTTCAGCATTTGGATTTTTTTTTTTTCTGTAGATGTCCATCCCATAGATGAGCACTGAGAGCTGAGTGCTTATTTCTTAACTGTTTTTGTTCTTTTATTAATTTAGAATTTTCATTGAGAATCTGTTTAAGGCTGTTGTTCACCCTGAGCTCGACCAAGACAGGCTCTGGTTTTCCTGCAGCGCTGATGCTCATGTCTGTCCACCACAGGATTGCTACTGGTGCCTCATAGGTGTAATGCTGGCATCAGCTAGACAGCAAGGTCTTCAGAGATGACTTATTTCTAGGAGAGATTCCATACCTTCCCCTCACTGTGCTTTCCAAATTTTGATGAACACACAATGATGGTTTCCAGCCTAGGACTAGAAAAATCTTGTATCAGGATCACTCTTACCATAGTGAAGCTTCTACTTTCTCACAGGAAAAAACAGATCCAGAGAGAGTGCATCTTGGTGTGGCAGCTGTGTTTGTGCAATGAACGTGGCACTCGTGGTGCATGTGATGCAGCCCCTAACAGCAAAGGAGGCAGCAAACAGGGAAACACAACCTGGCTGGGGGTCTTTGAGGACTCTGAGTTCTAGGGGTGTCTGCAGTGTTGGAGTGAAGGCTAAGTGCTAAGTTTGGCTTGAAGGAGAAGCAAATAATTTTCAGTAGGAATCTGTTTATTCTTGGATAGGGCTGTGCAGACTGAATTTTAGTTCACAGAATCACAGAATGTTAGGGGTTGGAAAGGACCTCCAGAGATCATCCAGTCCAGCCCCTTTGCCAGAGTGGGATCACCTAGGGCAGGTCACACAAGAATGCATTCAGGCGGGTTTTGAAAGTCTCCAGAGAAGACTGCACAACTTCTCTTGGCAGCCTGCTCCAGGGCTCTGGCACCCTCACAGGGAAAAAGTTTTCCTTGAGATTCATGTGGAACCTCCTCTGCTTGAGCTTGAGGCCATTGCCCTTTGTTCTGTCATTGGACAGAAGTTCTAAATGTTGAGTTGACCGTGCAGAGTCAGTCAATCACTGCAGAAAGAAATGACTGACCTTTTGTAACTCCCTGCTGATGTGCTCTCTTAATTTCCTCACCCCTGAGGTGAGATTGGGAGAAAACACTCAAGAGTTCCTACAACCTTCCCCTGGCATTGTGAGTGAGAAATGGGAGGTTCAGAACAAACAGGGAAATTTGATGCCTACACCAGTAAGGTTTTACCTGGTTAGTCTGTGCAGTAATAAACACTGCAGATTGCTCCTGAGGCATATTGTGAAACCTTGGCTTCTAATGGAGATAGAGGCTTAGGAGAAACTAGCTGCATTGCAGCCTTAGTCTGGGTTCAGGAGCTCAGTTCTACAGGCCAGGTCTTGAAGAATGGGGAATGGGAAATGAAGTCCAGTGAGCTCACTGTGCATGTGCTGGTAATTTTGTGTGACTGATTCAAAAAGATCCCATCAGTGAAGAAAAGCACAAATTGGGAAGGTGCTTAGAGGTTGCTTAGAGCCACTTCATTTCATTAATGAGTTCTGTTTGCCTCTGCCAACATTGCTAACCTGAAACTTCTATAAAGTGAGTCAGTATCCTCAAAAATAAGGATATTAGTTTAAAAATCATGGCATTTCTAGAATAAATAAGTATAACTTGAGTTTTTACTTCCTCTCCCAATGACCTTCTGATTTTTAAGTGTTTAGATGTCCTTTTCAAGCTTTCCTCAATAATCACACAACTTGCAAAGGTGTTTTTTTGGTTTTGTGATGTATTTGGGTTTTGGGGTTTTTTTGTGGGTCTCTTGTTAGTGAAAGCAGAGATTGTAATTTAATCAGATGCCTTTGTCAACTGAAGCTGTAAAAGAACCAAATGTAGAAAGACAGAAGACAAAAACACTGAAGGTGCCAAAACTTCACCCCATGCCTGTTGCACCCCATGTTTTGGATCCCCTACCTGCCTTTGATTCAGCACCAGTCCTGGGTGGGAACTCACAGAGGCAGAGCCTCTTCAGCACAGGGACACAGGAATGCGGGGCAGGATGGGAGCCCAGGGCTAACCTACTGACAAAGCATCAAGTCCCAGCTTCCCTCACAGCAGGTTCTGCCTTACTCCAGCATCAGCTGTGATGAGATCAAAGAGGCTGCCTGCAGAAGGAGTTATTAATCTGGGTAAGGCTGAAACAGATCTCAGGTTGCCTGTGAATTCAATCATAATTGAGCCAGTAAGGTCAGATTTGTCCTTTTCTTTGACTTAAGCCTCTTACAAAGCAAAAGTGCCCTCTGATGTTCATGAAATAGAAAGCCTGCATGCTCCAGCAAAGCTCCTGATAGCTGCAGGTGTATTTTTCTTGGGAAGCTAAATTGCTAGAGAAACAAAAGTTTTGGTTAGTTTAATTTGGCAAGACAAAAATGCCATCCTAGGGGAAGGCTTTATTTAGAAACTCTATTTTTCTCCTGTTAAATTATATATTTTGTTGAAAAAACTTTTGAAGGGTCAAAAGTTCACAAGAGACTTTTTTTCCCCTATTATAATAGGAAAAAATAAATTAATTCCCAGTTGGGCAGGGCACTGCATAGATGAATTTGTTGTCAGAGAGTATGCTGAACCCCAAAGTGATATCTCATTAGTTGCTGTGCTACAGTTTTCAATCTCCTGTATAACACATTTGACTAAAACTCAGCAACTCAGCCTGAGTTTGGAGACTCAGTGCAAAGGAAAGGGACACCCCAGCTTTGCTAGCCTGAAGGGTGCAACCTGTCATTCTATCAGTTCTCCTCTTCCTTTAGTGCATGAGGTCTAATGATTTTAATTGCTGCCATTTCCTTAGTCTAGTGAAGATATACTCAGGGATGCCATCCAGAGGGACCTGGACAGGCTGGAGAGGTGGGCCCAGGCCAACCTCATGACATTCAACAAGGCCAAGTGTAAGGTCCTGCACCTGGGTAGGCACAATGCCAAGCACAAATCCAGACTGGGTGGGGAATGGCTGGAGAGCAGCCCTGAGGAAAAGGACCTTGGAGTCTGGGTTGATGAAAAGCTCAACATGAGCCTGCAGTGTGCACATGCAGCCCAGACAGCCAACCGAGTCCTGGGCTGCATCAAGAGCAGCGTGGCCAGCAGGGCAAGGGAGGGGATTCTGCCACTTTACTCTGCTCTTGTCAGACCCCACCTGGAGTACTGTGTGCAGTTCTGGAGCCTTCAGCACAGGAAGGACATGGAAGTGTTGGAGCGGGTCCAGAGGAGGGCCACAAAGATAGTCAGAGGGCTGGAGCAGCTCTCCTATGAGGACAGGCTGAGGGAGTTGGGGCTCTTCAGCCTGGAGAAGAGAAGGCTTTGAAGAGACCTTACAGTAACCTTCCAGTATCTGAAGGGGGCCTACAGGAAGGCTGGGGAGGGATTATTTACAAGGTCTTGCAATGACAGGACAAGGGGCAATGGGTTTAAACTGGCAGAGGGGAGATTTAGACTGGATGTTAGGAGGAAGCTCTTTCCAGTGAGGGTGGTGAGGCACAGGCATGGGTTGCCCAGGGAGGTTGTGGTTTCTCCCTCCCTGGATGTGTTCAAGGCCAGGTTGGATGAGGCCTTGAGTAACCTGTACTAGTGGGAGGTGCCCCTGCCTATGGCAGGGGGGTGGAACTTGAGGTCCCTTCCAACCTTACCATTCTATGATTCTGTACTCTTCATCGCTGGAAGCCTGATCATTACACGAATTTTTATGCACAGCTTGAGTTCACAGAAACAAAACAGTTGGTGTATCTGATGCCTTTTAATGTGGCACTAACAGTAAAATTCTTCTAGCACACACAGTTTGTCTCATACTCGGTGCTTTGGCTGTAGCAACATTGCAAGACAGGCTTTGGCAATCCGGTGAAAACCCAGAAAGGACAAAATTTGGCTTCTTTGTGACTGCCTTAGAGAACAGTTATAAAGAAGCCATCATCATTACAGGTGCAAGCTGGAGCAGAGGAGATTCTGTGTGAATATAGGGAAAAACACTTTTGTTCTGAGGGTACCAGAGTCCTGGAGCACTCTGCCTACAGAGCTTGTGGAAATTTTTCTCTGGAGACTTCCTCTGGCAGAGGGGTTGGACTGAATGACTTCTTGAGACCCTTTCCAACCCCTAACATTCTGTGGTTCTGTGATCTCACTATGTGAGATAGACCTATAAAAGCAAAAGAGAGCCTAGAGGAAAGGTGAAAAGCATAATATAATGAACAAAGAGCTCCAAACCAAGTCCACCATGTGGATTGCAGCAAATATTGCTTTGAGTGCCACACGTGCTTGCCAGGACAAGTGAAAGTGATATATCCCAGTTTGCTGCTTCTGGCCTGGATTTGGAAGGTCTGTTCTGGGGGCAGGCTCACTGCACAGATCATAGCAAGAAGATTCATCAGAGCATCCCAAACTAAGCCTGTTTATAGAAATGTAGTGAGCACTTGGAAAGCCAGTTAAGGAGAGTGCAGGGCAAGGCTTTGCAGGAATCGTCTATGCCACCCTCTGATCAAACTGGGGTGAATGTCATGGGAAGCTGTTCACTTGGGAGAACCTGGAGCTCTCTCAGAGAGAACTGTGACCTTTGGCGGGCAGCTGGGAGGTATTGCTGTGGGTGGTTCCTCAGTTTATATTTCTTCAGAGAATCCTCAGATGCTTCAAGCAGCTCCAGCTAGCCTGGGTGACCTGCCAGCCTTTGCAATTCCCACTGTACAGCAGGTGAAACAATACAAAAAGTATCGAGTAAGGAATACTAATCTGTGTGCGGAGCTGCTTAATCAACGGTAAATAAATAGGGCTGCTCCATTCCTTTGGATCCCACCCGCTGGTGTTTAGCTCTGTGTTTTTAGTGGCAGCACAACTCCATGAGCTCTGGGCCCAATGAAATCATGAGATATTAAAAAAAAAAATAAAAATAATCTGGGCTGGGATTTCAAAGGGTGTGGTGGAACAGCCAGGGTGAAAAGTTTTATGGTGTACCAACAGGCAAGTGGGACCTCCTGGAAATCCCTTCAGTGCCTCATCAGTGAACACAACGTTTTCTCAGAGGTGCTTTCTTGCTGCCTTAGTTTTTCAGCTTCCTGTCTCAGACCTAGTTTCTGCATTCTCCCAGCAAGAAAGCTGAAGGTGTCCCATTTTACCTCTCATCTTCTGAAGGAACTTCTCTTGGCACAGTGGGTGAAGCAGACAGAATGCCCCAGAATTTTAAATGTGAAATGCAATTGTTCCCTTTGTTAGGTTTAACGCCATGTGGCTAGAGGGGCTGGGAGGACATTTTCAAAGTAGAGTCTGGCCTGCCTGAAGCACAGTCTGAAGAAGACATGGTAATCTGCAGAAGGAAAGAATGGTAGAGAGGATGTGAAATTAATAGAGGGAAAGCTTCAGGGGGAGATAGGGTAGGTAAGGGAATAGAGCATAGAGGATCCATCTGATTAGGAAGGAAGAGGAATCCTGAAGCAAACCCTTAGACACAAAAGCAACCTCACAGCATGGATAGGCCATTTCAAGCTCTGTTTTCACTCAGCTCCACCTGGGCAAGGGATGATGTGAGTGCTGTACCAGCCATGCAGGACAAACCAAGGTCAGCAAACCAGTACAACCCTTCACTGCTTTGCTTGTGGCAGTTTGTGACCAGGTTTCATGGCCACGACTCCTGCCCTGTCTCCTTGAATGCTGTGTTGCTGTGGGAAGTATTTACCAATCAGTAAATTCAGTAAAAATGTAGGGCTTGGTGGTTCATTTCTTTGCAGTCTGTCTTCCTTCTGTATTCTCACCTCTTTTTACTTTGTTGGGGTCTTTTTTGTTGTTTTGGTTTTTTTTCCCTGAGCCACGTCTGTGAGGCTGTGCCCTCATACATAGGCATGGCAAAGTCCAAAGCAGAGGCAGGAAGAGTGATAGCTAGAGGGATGACATTTTATGAGTGAGAAGGAGAGAATTTGACATTCATTTCCATTTTACTGCTGTTGTGGGAGAGTGTCTCGTTTTTATTTAGGAAGCATTCCTAATGTGCAGCATTTTTGTGTTGGCTGATGTTGGTATCAGTGAAATTTGATGCTGTTGCTTAAAACACTTTAGCTATTTTTGGTGAATCGGGCATCATTTTAGTTTTAGGGGGGAAAAACCATAGTGGTTCCAGGCAGCTATTTCTCCTCAATTCCCTGGAGCATATTCTTTTTCTCTAGGCAGGAAACTCTAACAACTCCAGGTGAACGGGCCAAAGGAAAGCAGTGGTTTTGTACACTTCCCTAACATTCATGTGGCTTGGGCCATTCCAGAAGCTTGGAAGTCTTGCTTGGGGACTCTGAAACTTGCATTTTCAGAGCACTCAACAGACATTTTGGATAGATGACAACCCCCTCTTTTCCCTAAAGTCCTTCTTTGTAACTTTTCCATTAATATTTACTCTTTGCAGTCACCACATCTCACAGCAGGGCTGGGCACATTCCCTCGCTGCCGAAGCTGTCAGTCAGAATTGCTGGCTGGCTTGCTTGTCGCTACACTGTCTCTCAAGTCCATCCTGCAGTCTCCAGACGCACATTAACAGGCTACCCTGAGAGGTTGTAGAGTGCCCTTCTTTGGAGACTTTCAAAACCCACCTGGATGCATTCTTGTGTGGACTACCCTAGGGGATCCTGCCTTGGCAGGGAGGTTGAACTCAATCTCTGGAGGTCCCTTCCAACCTCTAAAGTTCTGTGATTAAAGCTGGTGACAAGGCTTATGCCCTTCAAGCACTGCATCTTTTTTTCTGCGCAACCTCTCTGATACTGATGTCTCCCTTCACATGGGGCAGGCCTTGTTTGTCTCATATTTGGCTTTCTTCATGGTTTCTGACCTTCCAAATCTAGTTACAGATCTTTGGTTTCTTTTTCACACACCTATGGCAGGTAAGTGCTAACATACTCAAATCCTGGGTGCAGCAGACAGAAACTGCCTATTGCCACTCAGGAAGGTCCTGGTCTAGCAGGGCAGATCAAAATAAAATCTTGGGCACTCTTACTGAATACATCCTATTCCAACTCTCCCTCTTCAGTGTCAAAAGTAACACACTTTTTTCCCCAGGTTCTTACCTTATTCCAACTGTCCTGCACACAACACTTCTTTCTTATGAAACTGATGATTTAAAGAAAATGTTCAGAACTAATTTCTTAAGGATACAAACCAGTTAAGGAAACCTCCAAGCTTTCTCTAGTTTTATTTTTTTTAATTAAGCTGTGGTGGCCTGAGGAGAACCGCTCTCAATTCAGTTTAAAACCATCAAGAGAAAACAGAATGCCCTCAGACTGCATCTTTAAGTAAACCTTCTATGAACTTGGGGTCTCAGAAAAGCTGCAAGATTTGGCTGTGATTTCTCCTGCACTTTGATTAACCCTTTTATTCACCAGGGCACCTCATTTCTTGGGTAACTGTCTCTCCTACCAGCTCTTTCAACTACTGTGCATTCTCCAAAGGTGCTTTTGCAGTCAGAATCTTCTTCCTTTAACAAAGCTACAAGCAATTTAGAAGTGTGGACATGTGATGCAGTTCCAAAACGGTGACTAATAACAAAACCATTGTCTTGGTTCTGTCATCTTGCTTCACTCAGCTGTACTTGGGCCACTTGTTGGCTGGCACAGCATAACCTGTCTGGGTCATGATTAGGACTCACTTGAGCACAAGAGTCACGTGTGTCTAGTAGGTAACCCCAGCTCTGTCGAATGTGCTAATCCCTCAAAGGCCAGAGGATTGTGTAAAAGAATGGAAAAGCAAAGATCATCTTAAAACCAGCTTTCAAAAGTTACATTGATGTTGTCCAGGGAAGGACTTCTTTCTCAGTATTACTCTAATGCAGATGTGTGGGAATACTTAAGCCACATGTGGCATCTGTTGAAAATAAAGATTTATTTTGGCCAAACTGGTGGTATTAGCAGATAGAGATCCAGCTTTGAACTAGATCTTAGTTCATAGCCTGCTGCTACCTTGGGATTAATTTCAGAATTTCTGTTTGTTTTTAATGTGCAGAAATTACTTGCAGCTGATTTATTCAGGTTTTCATATTCATTAAACAAGCACTACTGAAAAGAGATGGGAAAGTCAGAAAAGACAAAAAATTACAATGATTTTAGATTATATCAACTAAAACTCTTTGGTTTCAGTTTTAAAGAAGGGTTGTCCTGATCTGGCAGACATTAACAACTGTCTTGACCAAAGCTGGGGGTCCATGCATGCTGTGTCTTCACTGCAGAGTGCTGTTTTGTATTGTGGATGTGTTTGGGCCACACTACTGTCTTCTCAGAAGCTTTACTGTGACGATGCACAGGCACATTTTCAATCTATGTTCCACTAGCTTTTCTGTGACTCTCCTTTCTCAGAGCATTCTGTAGCCTGTCAGGCCATCTTAGAATCATAGAATGGTAAGGTTGGAAGGGACCTCAAGGATCAGCTAGTTCCAACCCCCCTGCCATAGGCAGGGACACCTCCCACTAGTACAGGTCACTCAAGGCCTCGTCCAACCTGGCTTTGAACACCTCCAGGGAGGGAGCAGCCACGACCTCCCTGGGCAACCCATGCCTGTGCCTCACCACCCTCACTGTAAAGAACTTCCTCCTAACATCCAGTCTAAATCTCCCCTCTGCCAGTTTAAACCCATTGCCCCTTGTCCTGTCATTGCAAGACCTTGTAAATAATCCCTCCCCAGCCTTCCTGTAGGCCCCCTTCAGATACTGGAAGGCTACTATCAGGTCTCCTCAAAACCTTCTCTTCTCCAGGCTGAAGAACCCCAACTCTCTCAGCCTGTCCTCACAGCAGAGCTGCTCCAGCCCTCTGATCATCCTCGTGGCCCTCCTCTGGACCCGCTCCAACAGTTCCATGTCCTTCCTGTGCTGAGGGCTCCAGAACTGCACACAGTACTCCAGGTGGGGTCTGACAAGAGCAGATTAAAGGGGCAGAATCCCCTCTCTTGCCCTGCTGGCCATGTTTCTTTTGATGCTTCTTTGTCCAGTCCACACAATCCCAGCCATCCTGGGCTAGTCACCGGCTTGTTGGTGAAGAGATTTTCACCCTTAATCATTTCTCAAGCGCGTTTTTAGATTGTTCAGATGGCCCTGATAACTGGTCTGTTTGAAGATTTGCCTGTGTGGTCTGTATGAAATCAGTTCATGACCTCACATTAGCTCCATATGAACATATGCAGTTTTATTCAAGCTACCCTTTGGGGCACATGCAGGAAGGTTGTAATGTGAGAGTTAGGCTCAGCTGTTGACAAGATTGTCTGCCCCTTTTCAGGATACATTTGCTGAGGAGATAGAAAGGGTAAAAAGGTTTATGTGTAGAATGATGAGAGAAGGAATATGTTGTAAGGCTATCATTTCAGTCAATCATCTTGAAATGCAAAAACTAGACTTGGTCTTGCTAGAGGACTGACCTGCCAGTCCATCACTCCTGACCTGACATTTTTAATCAATAGCATATTCACAGTACATTAAATTTATCAAGACATCAATGAAGGACATTGGATACTAAAGAAATACAAGGAATTCTGTTCTACAAAGCACTGTAGAGACAGGTGAGGTGAAGATCATTGGGTAAGGTTTGATTGAGAAGGTATGGGAAGGATGGGTTATGCTTTGCTCTTTAGCTTCTTGGCTGCTTTGTTGCCTACAAGCTATTTCTAAACGGAGGGTACCATGGAGTCTGGAATGGCAGAGAGGGGTCTTATTTTAATTTGCATTTACATTTCAGTAGGCAAAGTAAGACACTTGCCATAGTCCTTTTCATGCTAAAAGAAATCTCACTGGCAAACACTCGAAGTGATCAAACAGATTCAGCAGTCTCATCTCAAGCTGACATTTACAGCAGTTCATAACTGTTAAAAGCAAACACAGAACAGCCAAGAGACTTAGTAATTTACTGTTTTATTCTCAGTCCTAAAATACTGACTCCATTTCAATCACAGCTGGGGACAAAGACAGCCAATAACAACACATCACTCCTAGCATGATACCTTTTTATGTCCTCTTCTGGGATGCATCAAAAGTTGATGACCAAATTATGACCCTTTCCACCTCCCTTCCTGAAAGTGTAGCCTTTTGCCAATAGCCATCTGCCAAGGCTGTAAAAAATGTGAAGCTCAGGATTATGCCTAAAATATTAAACACCTTCCACACTATCAAACGAGATGGTTCAGCTGCTGCTGACCTCAAAGCTGTTCAAGTACTTGGCACCTTAAAATGAAAACGGCAGTTAGGTATTGGTACAAGTTGAATGTGTCGGTGTCGGGTTGCTTCTCTTTGAAAACTTCAGGCTGGTGGCCTTAACCCTACCTTTGACTTTCTTTATCAAGGGGTAGTAGCATTTTTAGTAAGTGTTCCCTGCTTTTAATGGCAGCAAATCTACACAGGAGGATCAGAGTCAGATTTTTAACAGAGAAAGTGTGGGGCACTGTTTAGTTTCCAAAATTATGGTGTAGTTGTGGCTCAACCAGTGGCATATTTAATGTTCCCCAGAAGAAAATGGGACAGGAGGTACCACTGAAGTTCACAGAACTTTGACTGAGCTTTTGGGATCTATTTCATTCTGTTCTCATAAGTGGCCAAGCAGTGATAATGAATGATCTGACAAGAATTTAGAGGTAGAGATTAAAGAATCACTGAAATGCTCAGTTCAATAACCTTACAGTTTGTTCAAGCCTTCCAACCTTCCTGGTTCTGCAAAATTGAGTGGGGTGGTTTATGGGAATAAATTTCTTGATATACTTCCCCCAGACTTTCTCAGAACAGAAGTAAACCACTCTCCACCAAGGGATCTCGTACAACCATGCAATAGGGAAAAAGCAATGACAGAACAATGTCTAGTGTCTGGAGAGTGCAAAAACCTCTTTGTAAATGAGGAGTTGGTGCAGGCTGCTCTTTTCACTCTGGCCGCTTCAGAGTCTGAAAAAAATCTGTGATATCAGCAAAGCTTCCCCAGCCAGCACTAGGAGGTGAATGTCCTTGCATGCTGGTGGTGTTTTGGCTACTGAGACCTTTACTCACTAATGGTGTGGGGAATCACAGGATGTTAAGGGTTGGAAGAGACCTCCAGAGATCAAGTCCCACTCTCCTGCCAGAGCAGGACCATAATGTAGTACAGGTCTCGCAGGAATGCATCCAGACAGGGCTTGAAAGTACACAGAGAAGGAGACTCCACAACCCCTCTGGGAAACCTGTTCCAGTGCTCTGTCACCCTTACACTAATACTGTTCCTTATGTTGAGGTGGAATATAAATATTGATTAGATCCCCTCTAAGTCTTTTCTTCACCAGACTAAAAAGCCCCAGCCCTCAGTCTCTCCTCTTAGGGTACATGCTCTAGCCCCTTAATCATTCAAGGTTGTATTCTTGATGAAATAGCTAATGGATTTTTTCAGCCTCAGCTGTTCTATAGCAGCCCTTGGCAATCTTGAATCTGAAATGCCTGTCTTTATCAAGATGTTTTTCTCTCAATGAGATACACATCAGTCTGTAACTGCAGTGTTGCTCCAGAAACAGTGAGCTGCTCCCAGCTCCTGAGCTCTTCAGAGCAGCTGTAACACTGCTCATTCTGCACTTGAGTGTGGAGATCAGTTTGGTTGAGGGACTGGTTACATGTGCTGAGATACATGACACATTAGCTGGCACTGGTTTTGATTTAAAAATCATAACAGAGAAACCACTAACAACCTTGAAGCAATGCCTCTACTATTTAGAGTGCATAAAAAGAAATTACAGAAAATTTGTAAACTACACAAAGCCCCACTAGAATATTGGAATTTATTATAGCTGTGGGACTAGGAGTCAACTGCTTGAACTGAAAAACTAATGACTCAAAAGCAACAACATATGATGGCTGTCCAGTAAACTATCTGCAATAGATACTGGCACAATCACCCTAGGGATAGGTCTCTTCTTAGCATGAAGTATGTAGAGCAGATCACAGTGTCAAAAGAAATCTGGAGAGCAAGTGCAAGAATAAATGGATGGCATCTGAGCTGTAGACCTGCCATTGCAGGGAGACTCACAGAGGAGGTAAGTTAGCATCGGTTACCATCAGTTCAGCTTCTTTATCACGCACTAAAATAGAATTGAAATAGAATTATTTAAATTAATTTGACACCTGCTATCCCTTTCATGTCTCCTCCCTTTGAACATGATGTTTAGCTCTTTGCTTTGCATGATCAGGCACACTTCTTCCATGCATCCAGAGATTGCAGGATGATATTGATCTGGTGTTACCTCAGTGCAGTGTAAGGGTTCCAAAGGAACAACAGAATGGGACTAAGCTACCATCACCTTCATTTCTGCTGCAGAACAATATAGCATCAGATCTATTTATGAGCATGGATCAGATTAAAGAAACTCAATAAATAGGGCATGGATTTAAAGTAGTGTACTCTGCTGTAGCCAGAGGAGAAACATAGCACAGAAAAGTGGATCAGTCCTGTGTTTGGATCATCTTATGGAAAACCATGGCCCTTCCATTCCTTTCTGTAGGAGCTCATACAGACATGAAAAGTGAATGTCTTAAGGGAAATTTTTTGGACAGCTGAGCTATTTGACTCATTAGGTAAAAATTTCTGTGCCCACCCCAATTTCCTCCTCTCTTTCTGCTCCACTCCCCGTTTTTAAAATGGCATGCTGAACCTAAGAAGGAAGATACCTCCTGTTAAAACACAGCAAAAGGGGCAAGATCCCTGCAGACTCAGAGGTACTGTAACGTATTCCAGGCTGCTGTTCCTTGATTCATTTTGTTTGCTTAGAAGGTGGTGCAAACACTTGTAAGCTTTTCCTCAGGTGCAAACAGAAGGAAAATAACTATTCACTCAAAATCTGATTAAGGATATAAAGTCATCCAGCCATCCCACGCTAGGCTGACTCAGCCTGGTCTGTAAAATCCATGCATGAGCTTAAGGAAGCCACAGACTTACTAACACCCTAGTCCAGAAGCTTTATCTAAAGAGAATGTTGTTTGGTTATTTCAAAACCATTCAATCTTTTTTTCCTATTCCCTGTGAAGTATGAATTTCAGAGGACATGAAGGCATTTCAGGGTAAGTGCTTGATCTAAAGGCCAGATCTAAAAGGCATTTAGTCCCCTAACGGGCATTTGAATACTTTTCTTCCACTGGGAGATTACTGTTGTACATGCTGAGCGGTAAGCCAGTGACAATATCAGTAGGAGAATTTTAAGTGGTTTTTACATGCACAGTTAGAACCTTAGATTGTTGTTTGGGGTTTTTCTTGCTGAGCCAAACTTCAGTAGTTACCTTCCTTGTCTCCTAATCTGCAGCTGCTCAATGGCCTATCCATCATCTTAATTACAATGTCATTTCTATACGTCATTCTCTTACACTAATCAGAAGCAGACCAAGTGAGAAGTAAATTGCTCCACAGGGATGAAGTCTGTTGCTGTGAATGATATGTTGAATAGGAGTGGAATTCAATACAAGAGACACGATGCTTGTTTGCACATGTTGAACTGATGTCATTTATCTGTAGGATGTATTGCAGCTCTTTCTTGTGGTCATTGGTGGCCACAATCCAGCAATGCTCTGCAGAAAGCCTGTGAGCAGAAAAGAAGTCCCACTGTTTCCACTATTGTCATTGACTTGCATGAAACCAGTCACCCACCATAGTGCTGGGATGAGTAGGGACTTAGCAACTTGAAAGCAGAAGCTGGTCTGTTGAGCGCTCATCCTGGTGGTGCTTAGTTTCTTACAAACACACATTCCGTGTGCCCTGTCTCCTGCCTCCTCCACCACCTTGAAGAATTTCCCCAAATACGAGAGTAACTGATTCCACCTTGCTCAAACCACCCCTTCCCATGATACCTTTTCAATTCTTTCCACCTCCTACCAATGACTGAGAGCCTTCCTAGCTCAGCAGGAGATGGACAGTGTCATGAGAGCTTCAGACTCTTGCTTTTCTGGTCACTTGACTGACTGCTACTGCTCACTTTGTACATAGAGCAAAGACAGCGTGTAAAGGCAAAGCCCTTCCTTTGGGGCTCCGTCTGGGTGTCAACCCTTCATCCTGCCCCTGAGATATCCATTCTCACAAGTAACAGTAGCTTACTGTCTTTGAGACCATTATTCCTCTGTCAGGTTTACATGACGGACTCAGCCTGTGGGTTCAAAAGTTAGCAGAAAGATGCAGATGGTCCAACAGATGTCATGAACAAAAAGACCCATTTCTTTAGAATATCATGCTTCATGTTTAAGTCATGGTGTTGTTAAAAACAAGGATCAGCAAGGCCAGACAGGCTGTTGCTGAAGAAATGGAAAGAAAAGTCAACAAGGATTAGGAAGAAAAGAAAAAAAAAAAAAAGTTAAACATAATAAAACTCTTCTCAGTGATGCCCAATGCCAGGACAAGGAGCAATGGGTGGACACTGAGGCATAAGTGGAGTTTTCAATATGCAGGGAGATAGGGAGGAGCAAGGACAGAACCCTCACCTTGGACTGCCGGAGGGCAAACTTCAACTTGTTCAAGAAACTTGTTTACAAAGTCCCCTGGGCATCAACCCATAAGAACAAAGGGGTCCAGGATGGTTGGACCTACTTTAAACAGGAACTCTTGAAGGCACAGGAACTGGCAGTTCCCATGTGCAGAAAGGGGAGCCGGTGGGGAATGCGACCAGCCTGGATGAACAAGCAGCTCCTGAAGGAATTAGGGGAGAAAAAGAGGGTGTATCACCTTTGGAAGGAGGGGAAGGCTTCTCCTGACATGTTTAAGGATGTTGTTAGATTATGTAGGAGAAAAATTAGAGAGG
>VWZE01015227.1:3737-14230 GCA_013396675.1 Eubucco bourcierii
GTAAAAATATATAAACATTAAATCTCTTTCTTGCGCAGTTGATTTCTTCACTTGTTCCCATTATCTGTTACCAACTTATGGCAATTTTTATTATTTTTCCCGATGTTTGCTTTTGTCATCTGAACCTCAATAAATCCCAAAGTATCAACAGGCCTGTTTCACGGGTCCACATGTTTTACCAGAAGTTTGGCATAACAAAATGCTACCCCTCAGAAAAAAATTATAAAAGGTTTCATCTTGCATAGGCAACCTCATACTCCGATAGCAGGCCCCTTCAGCAAGGGACCCTTGAACTGCTTAACTGATCTAAAGAGCTAAGAACAACATAACCATGTCCATTACAGAAGAATATAAAGGTACAAAAGCATGGGGAACAATTTGTATTTACACATGAGAACATCATGGTAAGAGAGACACTCAGCTTCATATTTTTCATTTCTGGGGAAACATGTCAGTAGCTACAAAAAAGAAAAATATTCTATTCCTTGTGAAGTTAAAAAACAGTAGTGTGTACTGCACTTTAATTAATATGGACGTTGAATAACTTAGAATATAAGTCATTGGAAAAGCTGTCTGAGCAACGGAAGATAGGATGATAATGATTTCATTTGCAGAGATATTCATGGAGTAGAGAGGTAAAAGAAAAGCATTTAGCTAACAAACAGAAATATTTGCAACCCCTACTAAATGCTAATTCTGTATCTATTTAACTAAACACTGAGGTCAAGAGTCCTGGATGAACCTGAAGCACAAAACACTGGCTGTATTTCAGAACAAAAATTTGAAGGACAGTCCACATTAAAATAGTACTTTTCACAGTTGCTATTTCTAAAACCAGCTATGATATGGATGTTTCTAACACTGTTTATCATTGTTTTTAAAACTGGCATGTTATCTATTACAGATCTGTGAACTGTTTGAATATATCTATGAATCAATGCAAAGTGACGTGTGAATTTAACATTCTGTACTTTCACAAGCACAAGCGCATGCTGGTATTTACTTAACAAGGAAGTTCGCAGATTCCCTCCCACCAAAAGCCCTCCCTCAAGCCATCCCAATGGCCTTTCCACAGCCCTTTAGCAACCTGAAGCCCTTTAAAACAAGCAGAGAGGAATACTGAGATTTATCAGAAGGCAAGAGTCATGAAGGGGTTTAAGATTTATTCTCTCAATCCATAACAAGTGTGCATAAAGCAGTTTGCAGCCTGACAGTCTTCTGTTTCTGAATCCTCTATGAGAACAAGTTTACCAAGGTCTGCAGGGCAGAGTAGCACATAGTGAAATACAAATGGATCCTCTTTGGGGGAGGGACGGACACAGATACAGGGTGAGCGAGATAGGAGGATGCAAGAGAGATTAGTTACATTAACTTTTTGCTTTTTGCTATCAGTTTTGTCACATTCTCAAACACAAACATTTGACTGAGAGTGTTTGCTTTTTAAGCAAAAGTTTTATGAAGAATCTCATTTAAGAAAACTGGAAAAAGAAGTACCAGTTTTACATTATTTCCTAATGAATATTTTACTTCATGTTTTATAGGGCAGCAAATACGTTTATGCAAATTACTTAAGGCACCTACAGGGAAAGTAATTAAATATTTTGTGTTCTTACCAAGGCTATGTCTGCATTGACTTCTAAAGGGGACTGAAAACTCAAACAAGTAAAATTATCTTAAGACTGTTGTAAATTCTCCACTTGTCACTGGACAATTATCCATTTTATTGAACATCTAATTGTACTCATAAATGTTATCATTAATATAGTTATGATTCATATATGTTTTCATAGATAATTACTCTTGCTTTGCATCTTGTAATACTGCTTTAAGTTTCTTAATTCCTTGAAATTATTTCAGGTCTCTTCTTGCACTGTGCATTTTATTTTTTCTATTCTTTTCTGCTCAATAATTACTGAAGTGTTCAGGCTATTTTATAAACAAATGTTTTTAGAGAAATCTGACACATGTTACTTGGTACTAGTCAGAAATGTAAAATGTGAGGTAATAACTTCTGAGTTTCTGCTATCTACTTCTTAATATTGGGTGACCAGATTTTAACTCTTTGGTTATTTCATATAACTAAAGAAGTTAATTAATACAATGAGATATGACCAAGGAATCAGAAAGAATCTGCTCTTAGTATTTCATTGCCACTATTGCATTTTATTACTTTAAGAGCTTCTGAGTACTAGGACCCATTAATAGTGCAAGCTTCTTACTCTAATTAAAAATTGCTTAAGCAAGGAAGTTCCGACCATATTAGTCAAGGCTCCTTAGCTGATATTTTACCCACAAACAAGCCTAGAGTCTTTCTTCAGAAAAAACATCTTTCCATCTTTTATTTATATCCCGGAGTTGATGTTGATCAACAGATAGCAAGTGTTCTGCTGAAGCACTAAGGAAGATCATGGGTTTTGTGTCTGGAAGCTCTTTATGATCATGTGGAAGAAGTTACCCTTGGTGTGTGCATGCTATTTTTAAAAAAACAGTTGTCATTCAGATGAAGAAATGTGATTGTGCTCTTGTGCAAAATTTCCAGAGGTGCAGTTTCTGGTTTATCCTAACCTTAATCAAGTAAAAAGCAAAGGTGAGTTGATCCTGTTATTTATTTCAGCTTTTTTTAAAGGTTGCCAAAGACAGAGTTGCATAATGCCATTTTGCAACTGGTAAACGTAAGCACAGAGAAGATATATTTTAAATATTTGCACTTGGCAGGCTCATACTTTAGGACCGCTGAAAGATTATGATCTCTAATGTTCTCATCACTACACTAATAAATTAATATGATGCTTTTAATTAACTCAACGTCCATTGGAAAATCAAGTTATACAAATCAGATTAATCTGTGGGCAGCAGGTATATTGTTCTATAAGAGCAGGTGTTATAAAACTGCATAATTTTCAGATGTTAATACAATGGAAATTCTAAATTCCACTTGCTTCTGTACATCTATTAGTTAAAATGTTACCATGTTGTTCTTTGATAGAATGGCTGTTACGACAAAATGATATGAGATAATGGATCCTTTCTATGTCATCATTGTGTTAAAATACATCAAAGTGATTGTTAGTAGCACCTGAGATTTCTCAGCTTCCCACATCATTATAAACTGTCATTTAAATTATAAAGACCTACCCAATATATTTTAAATCCAAACAAAATGAAACACTGAAAATCATGAAATGAAAAATTAACATTTCCTTTACAGATTTAATCTGATCTCTAGGCATATGCATTAGAATATAGTTACTGATGTCTCCCCAGGACATACACCTTATTTAGCAAATAGGTTATTATTTCATTTACACTATTCTTCTTAGTGCTCCACTTACGGTTTTTCCTAAATCCCCTCAGTTTTTTTCTTTTATTCTTTGTCACTCTAGATCTTTGCTCTCACCATTTGCTTGTTCCATATAGATAATACTAACAGTGACCAGCATTTCCTATCACCTGTGGTCTGTACAGTAGATATTCCAACCTGCATTTTTCAGCTTTTTGCTGCAGTCTCTTTTTTCCAGTTGCTCCTTGAAGTCTGAGGATTGCTGCTTCTTCACCTGAGTTGGAATTTTTCTTCATCATACTGCAACACGTAATAAATTTCTGAATTAGTCAAGTCTCATTATCTTCTTAAAATGTCCTGTTAAGAGGTTAAGTGTGTTAGTGCAGCATTTCACTGCACCAAGATTGTTGCATGGCTTTTTAGCCACAGTGGCAGAATCATGGCTCTACAAATCATGTGCTCTCACTAAGGGATTCAGGGAGTATAAGTGAATGGTAAGTCATAGTCAGATCTCAGCATCCCAAGGTAAAGCATGCTTACTGTAGCTGGAACATGTAGAGAAGATGTGACTGAGTCTTAAGAACTCAGTAGTGAGGTCTAGTAAGTAACTTTATCTTCTAAAAGCTTGTATTTTAGACACAAAATTATAGTTTTACTTTCTATTTTTTAACAGAAGTGGCAAAAAGACTAATACCAAAACTAGGCCATTGCAACATTTCAACCTTTTCCTAGGTTATATATTAACTAAAATATTATGTAATATTAAGGTATTTATTCAGTTTTTACTTCAGAACCAGATTCTTCAGTGCTAATTCAGTCTTAGTCTATATTTAAGTGTTCACATAGCTGTGTTTATTAAGAGTTTGTAAAATATCAAGTGCTCGAATCAGTTACAAACATACTGCAAGAAGACAGCTGAACTGGCCTTAGCAGTTGTGGGCTGCTTGCCAAAAGCAAGTTTTATTTCATTCCCCCATCCTGGTTGTGAAGTCATGCATCCTGCCTTGTACTGTTGATAAGCCTAAGCAAGCCAAAATACGCTTATACATGTCCTGGCCTGCCCAGACATGTTTTTCTGCTCTCCCTCCTAATGCCCCTCTAATGGCTTTGAGACCACTGACAGCAACCTCACCTCATGCTTTGGATACTATCCGATAATATTTTGTAAGTAAATACTTCAAGCCTCTTGTTATTCACTAATTGCCTTCTGCCATAAGCAGAAAGGAGCTTCCTGTGTCCATCTAGTGGATGAGCAGGATAACTAACTGCAAATGGTATATATTGACTGCACAAACCTTCTCTTCCAGTAAAAATGTTTGCATTTACTAGTTACCTGTTAAAGTGTTCCAGTTTTGCCTGTTCCCTGTATGTATAAATTTCCAAACTGTGCGTTCTGAACCTTGTAAATAATTTTTCTGGTGAGATTTAATGTTAATAAACAATTTTCACAGTTACTAACAATCTCTGTCTGGATATAAAAATTATGCATAGATTATTAATTTTGAATCATTTTGCAACATGCTTCAACACTGATATTTATCTTCTATGCTCCTTAGCAGGCCAGCTAAAATTACTCAGTCAAGAAACCATTTCCATTTTCAGCCTGGCCTTGGTGCAATGAAATCTTAGATCGATTCAATCAGAACATTAAATTTCATCTGCAGTTACATGGTCAAATGGGTGTATATGTAGATACAACCAGCCTACAATCAAACAAAATGCCACAATTAATTATAGAAAGCCTAGAATGTGATAGAAATTATGTTTTCATGGGATCACTTATTTCATTTGCAGAAATGGTTTAAGTAGTCTCTTGACATTATAAATTGAAGTTTATTAAATCATAAATCCCTACAGCTCTGGAAGCAGCACCCGTCTTTAAGTAGATGAGGACTCAGAAACTCCCCTAGAAGCTTTGTAGTGTAAAGAAGTGTCCAATTCCTTCTTCCAAAAGATTTTACTTTGAACTGCAAAAGGGAAATAGGCATGCCCTTACTGAGATTCTGTGAACCTGGGGGTGCTCTTTGACAGCTGGCTGAACATGAGACAGTAGTGTGCTCAGGTGGCCAAAAAAACCAACAGCATACTGGTATGCATGAGGAATGCATGGCCAGCAGGAGTACAGAAGTGATTTGCCGCCTGTACTCAGCACTGGTGAGGCTACACCAGTTTTAGGACCCTCACTACAAGAACGCTAAGGTGCTGGAGCATGTACAGAGAAGGGCAACAAAGCTTGTGAAGTATCTGGAGAGCACGACTTAAAAGGAGCAGTTGAAGGACCTAAGGGTGTTTAGTATGCGGAAGAGAAGACTCTCTGCAACTGCCTAAAAGGATGACCCTGGGAACTACAGAGCAGTGAGCCTCACCTCTGTGCCTGGCAAGATCATGGAGCAGATCCTGCTGAAAGCTCTGCTAAGGCAAATGGAAAACAAACCAGAGGTGATTGGTGGGAACCAGCAATGGCTTCACAAAGGGTAGATCTTGCCTGACAAATTTGGTGGCTTTTTATGATGAAGTCACGGCGACAGTGGACAAGGGGAGGGCGACTGATGTCATCTACCTGGACCTGAGTAAGGCATTTGACTCTGTCCCACATGACATCCTGGTCACCAAACTGGAAAAACATGGACTTGATGAGTGGAGCACTGCTGGATAAGGAATTGGTTGGATGGTCGCACCCAGAGAGTGGTGATCAAGGGCACAATGTCCACCTGGAGACCAGTGACAAATGGTGTCCCTCAGGGGTCAGTGCTGGGACCAGTGCTGTTTAACATCTTTGTCAGTGACATGGACAGAGGAATGGAGTGCACCCTCAGCAAGTTTGCAGATGACACCAAGCTGTGTGGCACAGTCGACTTGCTAGAGGGCAGGGATGGCATCCAGAGGGACCTGGACAGGCTGGAGAGGTGGGCCCAGGCCAACCTCATGAGATTCAACAAGGCCAAGTGTAAGGTCCTGCACCTGGGTAGGCACAATCCCAAGCACAAATCCAGGCTGGGTGGTGAATGGCTGGAGAGCAGCCCTGAGGAAAAGGACCTTGGAGTCTGGGTTGATGAAAAGCTCAACATGAGCCTGCAGTGTGCACATGCAGCCCAGACAGCCAACCGAGTCCTAGGCTGCATCAAGAGAAGCGTGGCCAGCAGGGCAAGGGAGGTGATTCTGCCCCTTTACTCTGCTCTCGTCAGACCCCACCTGGAGTACTGTGTGCAGTTCTGGAACCCTCAGCACAGGAAGGACATGGAAGTGTTGGAGCGGGTCCAGAGGAGGGCCACAAAGATGATCAGAGGGCTGGAGCAGCTCTCCTATGAGGACAGGCTGAAAGAGTTGGGGCTCTTCAGCCTGGAGAAGAGAAGGCTTCGAGGGGACCTGATAGTAGCCTTCCAGTATCTGAAGGGGGCCTACAGGAAGGCTGGGGAAGGACTATTGACAAGGTCTTGTAATGACAGGACAAGGGGCAATGGGCTTAAACTGGCAGGTGGAAGATTTAGACTGGATGTTAGGAGGAAGTTCTTTATGGTAAGGGTGGTGAGGCACTGGAACAGGTTGCCCAGGGAGGTTGTGGCTGCTCCCTCCCCGGAGGTCCAGGTTGGACGAGGCCTTGAGTGGCCTATACTAGTGGGAGGTGTCCCTGCCTATGGAAGGGGTTGGAACTAGATGATCCTTGAGGTCCCTTCCAACCTTACCATTCTATGATTAATTGGTCTCTCCTCACTAGCATCAAGTGATAGAATGAGAGAGAACTGCACCAGGGAAGGTCTACACTGGATATTAGGAAAATTTTCTTTACTGAAAGAGTGGTCAGACATTGGAATAGTCTGCCCAGACAGGTAGTGAAGTCACTGTCCCTGGAGGTGTTAAAAAATATATTGACATGGCACTTTAGGACATAGCTTAATGGCCATGGTGATACTAGATTGATGGTTGGACTCCATGATCTTGGAGATTTTTTCCCAACTGAAACAATTCTGTGATTCTATGATCATCAACAAAAGGGGATGTAACAAACCTTTACTCAAAAAAATCAGAAGAAAATTACTTTGTAATTGTAATTGCTATTGCTGAGAGATCTTACTCAAACTCTGGAAATGACAAAAAAAAAAAAACCACAGAAAGAGGAGGATCTGCAACTATTGCAGAAGCGGGACAAGTTTTATTCAGTGTTTTTCAAGATAATGTGTGGCTTTGTTAATAACTGTTGAACTTAAAAATCGAGACAGACATCTGGGATGTGAGATCTTTTTGGCTTCAGTTCTTGATGAAGTCATCATCTCTACACTTTCTATTGGTGTGCAATCTGAAGTTCAAAGGCTGTAATTTCCAATGCAAAAATAATGAAGTAAAGCCTCTTATATATGTATCTGAAAACCAACCAAACCAAAATCTGAGTACTCTGTTGCATATTATCTTTAACTCCTAGATAAGAATGAGAGAGGACAGATGTTTATATCCCAAAGAGTATCTCATTACCTTGTCATCGTGATACACCTCTTAGGGTCAGTAGTATGCATTTTCTTCAGTGCCAGAGGGAACATTTTATTGCCTAATAAAACTAGATTGAGCAAGAGAAACTCTTGCAATGCAATATCTAGTACATAGATATTCGTAATAGATAACATCTACTGATACAAAGTACTTGCATAGGCAATACTCTAGTCATATAGCCATATTCACTATTTAAAAGCCAGTGCACACAAATAACATGATAAGAGGTTTAATGTATCCAGTATTAAGTAACTGGACTTGCATTAAAGGTTTATCAAGCTTACCTTTGAACCAAGTCTAAAAAGTGCAAGTGACAAAGAAAGATTTGAAAATCACCCACTCAGCAGCAAATAATTCTGACTGTTAGAATCCACTGTAGATCCTCCTGGCCTTCTCCTTCAGAAAATTTACAGAGAACAGTTTGTAAGAACTGGTAGTGAATTTTGATAAACACATATGTTAGAAGTTGCAGTGATAACAGGACAAAACCAAACAACTACACCACATATTTGTAATGCTACAATTTTGGGGTAAGAGACATTTGCCATGGGGACACAGCAGGAGCTACCCTGCTTGGCCATATGTCACATAGATGTCTGGCAGCTCAGATACTAGCAGCATTAGAGAGCAAGGTGTCAACTGGAAAACAAACCATCAATGTTTGGAGTAAATCCCCTTTATCTCTCCTGTAGATATTGCCAAGTCCAAACATAAATGGAGATTAGTCAGGGAAAAGGTTTCATTTGTGTTAAAGAGTTAAGAGACATTTTGGCCAGACAACTGAAACCGTTCTAGAGTTTTTAAAACAATCTACACGTCTTAGTGACTACAGAAAGTCGCTATGTAACCACATGCTTGTTTTAGTTGTCACGGGAGAAAATCAGGGCTTCAAGTGGACCTGCTCACTCATGCCAGCCTCACCAAAATTGCTCAAGCACCATCCATGAACCTCAAGTCTCCATTTCACCTCATATCCAGGCTCTCAACTTCGGTATTGGCCTCCAGATTATTCTGTTCCTGCTGCCTCAAACCTACCACAGCAGCTGGCCTGTCTCCTAGATGGGTAATTCAGATGTCCATTGCCCATGGTCTCTACCCTTGTTTGCTGAAAAGACTTCAGATTCAAACCAAAATTCTGTCTGAATTCCCATCTGTGGTCTCATCTTTGGACCTGGTTTATCGCTTGCCTAGAACTGTCAGTGGATCCCACTACCAGAACATGATTCACACTGCTGTGACCAGACTGTGTGGAATCATGTCCTGCCAGGGACACTCTTGTTTTCTCTGGAGTTACCCTTGAGCCCTGGTGCACTTGTTCTGAGAGAAGAGGCCTTTGTTGCCCTTTGACAGAAGGAACAAAGAAATCACACAAATGACTAGCACCTTAAAAACCTTCAGATATTTGCTTCCCTCAGCCACTTGCCCACACAAGAAATCGAGTTGGAAAGACTTTGCTCCAAGGTTCATATTCAAGGGTATTTAGGTATTTTCCTTCCTTTCTTCACAACCCTGGACTTCCTTATCAGATCTCACTGTGCCATTCTCCCTTGTCAAAAACATCTTTCTAGTAATTTAGTTCATAAGAGAAAGAAATCTAATAGGAAAAAGCAGGACATTATGCATCCATCCGTATGTGCATATCCAAGAAATACATATAGCACCTAAACAGTCTTGCTTACGACATTCATTTGGAAAAGAAGAAATGCATATGGTTCAAGTTGTCGCACCAATTATTATTACTTTGAGATTTTACATAAACTTTGAGATTTATTATATGGAGTTGCAGAATATTCTAGATCTGCTCTGTTGATTTAGCAAGAGTGGAACATAGCAGATTTGTGACGAATCACACTTCCAGCACTGCAACTAAAATTAAAACGTCATCATTCCCTAAAGATGCAGAAGATACGGATGTATATGTGAGGAAAACCACTTCCTTGTGAGGAGACACAGTTCAGTTTCACTGTGGTTCCAGTTTATGAAATACCTGAAAGCAAACAAGATTTGAAAATACATGCATCAGCTCTAATAAAGGTGCAGTCAATTCTCAATTCAGAATAAATAAGAGGCTGGATCACTCTGGGACTGTCAGTTAAATAAGGGACTGTCAGCTGAAGAGCATATGCTTAAAAGCTTGCATACATACATCACACTGAGGAAATCTGACTATAGCTCCTGAAGAAGGGATGTGATATTCCATTACCTGATGTGATGTTACTTGGTCTTCTGTAGAGGCCAGCAGACCTACCCTCAAGCCATTATGATCTATGAGAAATCAACTAGGTCAAAACTGTTACCACAGAACCACAGAATGTTAGGGGTTAGAAGGGACCTCTAGAGTCCATATCCCCACCAAAGCAGAATCACCTAGGGTAGGCCACACAGAAACAGGCTGGGTGGTGAATAGCTGGAGAGCAGCCCTGAGGAAAAGGACCTGTGGATCTGGGTTGATGAAATGCTCAACATGAGCCTGCAGTGTGTACATGCAGCCCAGACAGCAACCGAGTGCTGGGCTGTATCACGAGCAGTGTGGCCAGCAGGGCAAGGGAGGTGATTCTGCCCCTTTACTCTGCTCTTGTCAGACCCAACCTGGAGTACTGTGTGCAGTTCTGGAACCCTCAGCACAGGAAGGACATGGAAGTGTTGGAGCGGGTCCAGAAGAGGGCCACAAAGATGACCAGAGGGCTGGAGCAGCTCTGCTATGAGGACAAGCTGAAAGAGTTGGGGCTCT
>VWZE01015229.1:2062-28307 GCA_013396675.1 Eubucco bourcierii
CTGGAACTAGATGATCCTTGAGGTCCCTTCCAACCTTACCAATGATTCTATGATTCTATGATTCTATGAAGTTTTGCTCCTAACAGTCGATTTTTAAATCTTTTTTTTTTTTTTTTCCCTTTCCTTTGGAAATTTGGTCAGAAGTGTTCACTGTCATGTATTTCTGAAGCACATATCTTAATCTTTGAAAAAAAGGATGGTTTCTCTTTTAAACTGCCAGGTCATTCTAGACACTGGCAAGAGTGATGTTGATTTTTTAAAAGATTAATATACTGAAATCGAGAGATCATTTCAAAAGTATCAAATAAAGGAGCAGATCACTACTACAGTAGTGCCTTCTGCCTTCAGAACCTTGAAGTAAAACCAAACAAGGTATACCAAGGAAACAAGGTTTTGCACATTTTTTATAGACAAAAAAAAAAAAAAAAGGCTAAATTTTATCCAAAAAAGAGTCTGTTAGAGAACTTCATTTACCACATTTCTTTACCAAAAGACATGGTTATCATGGAGGACTCAAAAATCAGCTCTTTTGTGGAGACTAAATATATATGAGAGTGCATTATAAATCAAAATTTCAACAACTTTAAAACTGTAGCAAACAAATCCTAACTGAATGATGATAATTGCAAATTTTTAGTATAGTAGCAAAGCTAGTTCTTAAATAGCTTTGTCAGAAAGTTTTACAGGTACAAATTATGTATGGTAGTATGTTGTTATGGTTATAACAAATCCATCTTGATATATTCCATGCTGTATTCCTGGCAGCTCATAAAACAGTTTATCATACAATGTATCAGAGACACTTTCTGAAGATTAGAGCATTTTTAGGTGTGCTGAAACAAGTCAGTGTAGGAAACAATATATAACAATAGAGAAGTCATAAAGAAAATTCTTCAGGAGGTTTAAAATGCTTGCAGAGGCTTAAAATTTTGTTGCAACAAGAGACAAGGAACTTCATATTGCAGCCTGCATTTTACTCCCAGTCCACTTCTATTGTCCCCCCAGACATTATCTTCCCAGCCAACCATTTGTTCTCACAACTTTCTGTCGTCTTATTCTGGGTGCCCAACCTTGGCATAGTGCATCTCCCACAGTCTTCACTCCACAAGGCCCTACTGGTCACCTTTCTTCAAGAGGAACACTTAACACCATACCTTCTCTGCTATTAACAAGCACAGCCTAAGGCCTTGAAGATGTACATCCTTAGTAGATGCCCATGAGTTTGTCATCACACAAATCTCCACAAATCATGTGTAATAAAGTGGATCTGGATGAACTACCATGGTTCTAAGCCACTCAAAATTACAGCTTGGAAGGTAATTGTAGACCACCAGTGGAGGAAAAAAAAAAAAAAATCCTAATGATACAGCTAAAATACCTACAAGGGATATGAATTCTGCAAATTGTTTCCCTTATAATTTTGTGTCAGTTGCTAAGAAACCCTTTCAAGAAATGAAGAATGTAATACTCCAAATCCAATAGATGATAATAATGGATCTTGAGCACTTTTGATATGACACAGCTTGAGGTTACTCATATCATTAGCCTTTTAATCACCCTACATATGAAAGAGGAGTCACGATTTCTGGTCGCTGAAGAGGGGAGAGCTCCTAGAGAGCAATCCTTGTTCTCCATCACTGTCTAGACAAAGCCTCCCTCCTCACTACTTGTAGAGACAGGAGCCAACTCAGTGGGACGCAAAATACAAGTACCTCACATGTTACAAGACATTTTTCATCTGCTCAATACCCTTGATTGCCCCTTGGATACTTCATCTAAATTCAAAGTTTACAAACTCCTTTCCCACAAAAATGCATACAGCAAGTGGAATTATCACTAAGCAAGTATATGATTGCAAACTGGATTCTTTTAAATTCAATAGGCCCTTGTTCCTTCCCTCATTCTTCCTTTGAATATCTTCCCATAGTTTTCTAACTTCAGTGAATTCTTTCTGGTGGCTAATTTCCCCCCCTCCCTCCCCTCAATTATCAGTTTTCCCTGCCTTTATTTTTTTTGTTCTATGTTTCGGTTGCAGAAACCATGTGTGTGCAGTGTGATATATCAAAGAAAATCTACTGGAAAATATATTGAGCTAGGGTGCTCTGGCCAAAATAAACCTTTTTTCTTAAAAAATCTGTCAACAAATCTTCAGGTATTAGAGAACCATTATGAAGCTAAAGATGTTTAAGGAACAGTAAGTATATTTCTTAATATGAGGTTAGAATTTCAATGTTGGGTCCATGGAAATTTTCTTGTACATGCACACACAGAGAGATACTTATATATGCATATATAGAGGTGTATGTATACAAATATATACACATACGTACATATATAAATAAAGATGGTCCCTACTACAACATGCTGATGGAGAAGGAAGAGATTCCATGTCTGACTCCACACAGGTATGTGTATATGCATTTATACATTACTTTTACTTTCTTACACAGCAAGATCACCATCAACAAAACCAAAGTCAAGCTACTAATGACCATGATTCCTTCAGATATCTCTGTATTTGCCATTCAGTAACTAGATTCCTTAGAGGGATATATGAACATTTGGAATTACAAAATCACAGAATGCCACTTTTCTTTTTTAAATTTCCTCTCCATATCTTCTCTTTTCCCTCATCTTCCTCTTTTCACCTCCATCCTTTTCCTCTCCATCTCACTCATTCCAGCACCACCTCCCCTTTTCCCACCATATCTGTCCCTTTCCTACCCCACACTTCATTTTCCCCTTTATCCCCCAAACACAGAGCATCTGGGTTCTCTTGGAGTCTCCTCCCACCACAGGTGTTACCACTTTGCCCTCCCTGCCCACTCCCCTATTTAATGGGCCCCAAGAAAAGCAGCAGCCCCAAGCTTGCCCAACTGGGCAGAGGGATCCTCCTCCTGTTACCACTGGTGAGTCCTTGTGATGCACACTGGGTGAATGGGAGTGGGATCTAAAGGCCAGGGGGCCTGGTGGCCCCCTGGTTAGACAGGAAGGCAAACTGATAGTTGCTTTAACATCACCCCTGGGTGTTGGCTGGGCCTCCCTGCTTAGGCTGAGTTTCTCTGTGTTTAACTGCTTCTTCCTGTTCACTTAGGATGAGTAAGTACTTGGCTGAACTGGAAGCTCATGGGTAAGTAGTACTGTGTTGTCATAGTGTACTTTTGGTTGGAAAACCCCTTTAAGATCATCTAAACCCAACCTTCAACCCAACACCACTGTGGCCCTTAAACCATGTCTCAAAATGCCATGGTCACACATTTGTATGTTAATTTATTTCAAGAGACTGCTCTCAAATTATGCTTACCAAAACATACACTTTAAATGCACTTATCTTAATCTCTATTGCTGCACAGCCAAATGCTCAGATTGTATTTTGTCATTAAGGTGATGTTGCTCATACATGATTTAATTAGAAAACTAAATCAGTGTGGAAGATGCATAATTCATTATTTTTAATAATAAGTTGTAATTTTTGCTAGTGTATAGGTAATACATAAAATACAACAACAAAGTGATTTGTTAATGAAGTTATTTTTATTCTACCAAGAACAAAAAGCCAATTAAGCTGCAATTTGCCACATGACTGTATATAATATACTTGAAATCAAGTATATGGACCTTGCTTTAACCACATACCTTGAGACTTAATAGCCTGATTCAATTTATGATTACAAACTGTGGCTTCAAGGTCTCAAAACAAAAGGAGGTAACAAGTAAGGCTGTCAATCAAACTTCAACACCATTGAGAAAAATCCCTGACAACATGGAGGTTATGTCTCCTGCTAATTAAAAAGCCAGAAAGTCTGAGTACCTTTCTGCAATGTAGAAAGTGAGCAAAATTGGAAAATCCCTGAGATGTCCACTGTTTATCAGGATGCTTTTATTAGCACTTGCTATACATATGAGTTATAACTTGGAACAACTCTGTTATGGTTGCCTGGCAAATACTCTCAAGAAAGCAAAGGTTTATTGGCTTACTTATTTTTATATGCTTAGTTATTTAATTATTTTCTTTGTGTTGGAGTGACCAACATAAAAATGGTAGTTGGACTGAGAAACATAGAGACAAAGAAGGACTTTTTGGCAATTAAGTTAATTCATAGTTGCAAATGTAATCCATTTGGTATCAGAGTCATTTGACACTGTCACAACAAGGAGGCATCAATTGACCTGTGGGTGCTGAATCATGGTTTGTACCTCTACAATCCTCTCACTGCCATCTCACTATTACTCAAATTCAGCAGCACAACAAGGGAATACTGGACTGAAATGCAAACTGCATTTCTTCAGCAAGGAGCTTACAGAGTCTCTTTAACTACAGCTTATTTTGGATTTCCTAAATAGACTTAATTTATTTGAGCTTTTTTTTTCTCAGTTAACCATATTAAATCCGTATATATTATCATCATACCCTCCCCCCTTCAAAGAAGGTACTGCTATTGGGAAATCCAATTTAAAAACAAATATTTATCAGCTATAATGAATTATTTTTCCCCCTTCTCTGATCTGTGGAGGTTTAACTGATACTGGCATGTTTTAAAATGTGGTCAATAGTTCTACCAGTGATTTTTGATGAGTAGTGATCTTGAGGAACAGAGCAGTGATTTAAAAACTCTATATGAAGGCTGAAGTACACTTTATGTAAAATTCAACCATGAGTTCTGAGAGAGTGTTGCATGAAGTGGAGTGGAGGGTAGACTTAGTAAGATATTAATCCCCTTGTGCTCTAGCCCAGTCCTCAGAGATCAGAGTAGCTGGAGGCAGTTAGGCTTACCTCTTAATAGGGCTGCCAATTATGCTGGGTTACTACACATCAGACACACTAACAGTCCAGTTTTGCTGCAGGTCCTGTTCCCTTCAGAGGGAGCAGTTGGATGCATGAATAAAATCACTTTTCCTGTGGTTATAGATCCAACAGCAGATTTGCTGTAGGTCTGGTTGCATTTAAGCAATCAGGTACATGAATAGCAGAGTTTATTTACACTCACAGACCTCTATACAGACTCTTTCCAACTGACAGTGGTGGGAATTGAACTGCAGAAATTGCTATTCAGCTTGAAGAAAGTATAATTGTAGCTATATGCATAATTACATGGGATAAAATATATTGGTAGCAACAAGGTTACAACTTCCTGAAAGGGCATCCCTTCTGGGGAAGGTGAGGAAGACTAAGCCCATCAATGTGCCCATAGGACTTTGTTGGTTCCCCAAACAGCTGAGTTTTATACCTTGTTTTTCTATTGTGTGAAGTGTGGGGGTGGGGCTGTAGCCATACCTCTAAGTGTGCTTTCCTGTTGCACAAGCATTTCTTGATGGACCTTTCAGATTTGGTGTCTTCTGTCAGGAAAAAATCATTTTCTACAGAAAAAAAAGTCAACTTACAGGAAAAAAAGTGTGATAGGCAAGATGAGTTACACCTGTCTCCAACTAACATTCCTCTTTTGATACCATCACAGACAGCTGGGCCTCCACCCAGTTGCAGTGTCTGTTCTATACCTGGGTGCTAATCAGGAATCTTGCTTTCCTGTTTCCAGTATCTGTGCTTCCAACATACAGCTGGCTGATGTTGTTATTCTAACATTCTCCATCATTTTTAATAAATCACAGGGAATGGAAGAGTTGTTTGTGGATTGGAGGCAAGCAAATGTTAATCTAACCTTCAAAAATGTCAAGCAGGAAGACCCAGGAAACCATGGAGCAGTCGGTCTCACCTCGATACCTGAGAAGGTGATGGAGTAGTTCGTTCTGGAGGTCATCTCTAAGCACATGGAAGAGGAGAATTGTAGAAACATAGAATGCCAGGTTGGAAGTGACCTCAAGGATCATCTGGTCCAACCTCTCTAAACAACTGTGTAATTTAAATGAGATGTGCCAGCTCCCTGTCTAGCGGAGTCTCAAAACTGTTCAAAGGAGTGGAGTTCACTGGTTCCCTTGGAAGGCTCTTACAATATCTAACTGTGCTCCCATTGAAAATCTTTCTTCTAGAGTTTGACTACAATCTCCCCAGGAGTTACTTTCACCTATTATGTCTTTTCCATGTGACTACTTGCAAGATAGAGTCTTGATCTTCTCAGTGGCTACCCTTTATGTAGTGGCACATGGTAATAAGGTATTTCCTAACTCTCCTCTTCTCAAGATAGAGAGTAAGGCAAATGAGAATGCAAGAGAGATACCACTGGGGAGGTTGCCTGAAGCAACTCAGTCTCTCTCCTCTCCAGCAATTTGCCACTCAACCTGGAGTTGTGCTTGGGATTGTGCTGACCCAGGTGCAGGACCTCACACTTGGTCTTGAATTTAAAGTCATTTGTCCATCTAAACATGGCGCTATAAAAATCTTTTTCAGAGGAGACAGAAGGCTGATAAATGCTACTTTGTCCCTCCTTATGCAAAGATTCTTAAGAGGGATGCATGTGAAAATGTAAATTTTTAATGATTTTTTTGTGACTCTGTAAATGATTTGGGCTCTTTACCTCAACATTTAAAAAAGGACATAAACCATATCTCAACTAGGACTGGGAATTATTTAAAGAACAAAGCAATAAAAAAAAAACAACCCCAAAGGTGCTGTCAACCCCAACCAACCTGAAAAACCAAAACTACAGATTTGCTGTTCTCCCACTTTAGCATATTGGGCTTTTACTGCTCTGGAAGAAAGCGGTGGTTTTCTTTTTATGTAGCATGATGGTTTGAGGCTATTTGGAATATTTTAATGAAAAAAAAAAAGACTACAGGCTGTGAAAAGAAAGCAATGGTGATGTCTGCCTCATTGGCTTGCTGCGATGTATAAAGACAAGAGCACAAATATAGATGAGACAGAGAGTCTTCTCTCTGGGAGTGGCTGTGTCTTCTGGCTTTCTGCTGTGTAAACCAATTAATCACTCTGCTTCTAACCCCCCATGTCAATCCTCCAAACTCACCTAGCGTGTGAGGCAGACCCTGGGGTAAGGTAGAGGGGTGGAAAGAAGGTGGAAGGGTGGTTGGGAGCCCCTGTTGGGGACTCTGATTTCTGGGAGGGGAGTTGTGTTTGTGTATTACCTTTAACTTGTATATTTCTGTAAATATTCCTGTCTATTGTGTATATCTCTGCTTGTGTATTGTGCTGAGCTGTAAATAGAGCTTCAGTCCTTAACTTCCAGTATGGGTTTTTTTTTGATTGTGTGGGAGGTGGGTAACTCCCAAGCTGTCACAGCCAGCAAGGTTCCATTATGCATCTTCTTTGATTTGAAGATATCTACAACACAACCTAAAACTTCTTTGTTGAGATCACAAACCATTTGGAAGTTCTTTGTTCTTAGATATTTTAGTCCTGATTTAGTAGCAGTGCTCAAATGTTCGTGGCAGATACACTACAGGATCTTTATTAAGCCCATTTTTTCCAAGTGCCTGTTTTCTCTCTCCCTTTATGAGAAGGCACTGCTTTATTAAAAGTCGTTGTTGAGATAAAGGTGAAGAGAAACTGAATGAAAGAAAGTTTTTATAAATACATACTATTTTATTTTCATGACACTGCCTTCTTCTGGTAACATTTATAAAGGATAATTAATTTAAAACCAAAATGAGCTGTGTACAAATGATATATGTAAGCCAATAATCTTTAACAGTCTGGAGAGGGAAATATATTAAAGAATTAATTTTTTTCTTTATTAACTTCAATGAACACTTTTCATCTAGTCTTGGGCATAACAAAATTATAAAGAACACTGATCAAAATGAGGTAATATTACTGAACTAAGAAACATTTTTCTGCATCAATAACACCAAAAATTTCAGACCACCCAAGAGTAGATAGAGGAGAAAATGTTTCCACTTCCATGATCAGAAAAGGTGTTACAGCTGTAGGAATAAATTCTGGATTTTTCAAGTCAACAAGTAATGAAAAATACATTGGGGCTTACACAAATAAGGTACAGCAAAGTTCAGCTGTACCTCTCCAATCTTTTTTTCCTGTGGCCTAGCAATGACTCAGTTCCAGGACATAATGTGTGTACATGCCATTATTAAAACTTACAAAGGTCACATAAGATGACTGATTTAGTGCATGAAGGAAAGGTTGTGCATGTTGTTCACTGGGGCTTCAATAAAGCCTGTGACACTGTTTTCCACAGCATCTTCCTGGAGAAATTGATTGCTTATAGCTTGGATGAGTGGTCGATTCACTAGGTAAAGAACAGGCTGCATAGCCATGCCCAATGAATGCAGTTAAACGCAGTCAGTTGCTCAGTATTCCAAATTTAGGACTCCTGTAATGCCATCCTTTACCAAAGCTGTCTACTCATGTGCTTCATTTTCTAGATTTTTTGCATTATGTGGTGAAATAAATAGATGTTTTATTTATAAAACTAGTAGAAGTAATACTATGAGCAGTATTTAGTGCTACAGTCCATAATGGTGGCAGAGGCAGACTGTAAATATTAGAATATTAGGAACAGCTGCTCAAACTTTCCACATGATGAGATTTAATCATAGTCCTTTTATAATATTGAAATCATTGTTGATTTAAACCTCAGAAGAAATGTGCTGGTTTGAGGCTAATTGGAATATTTTAATGAAAAGAATTAGATTATAGGCTTTGAAAAGAAAAACAATGGTGATGTCTGCTTCACTCATAGGCTTGCTCATAAGAACAAGGACGCAACATAGGTAACACAGAGAGAGTCTCTGTCTCGCTGGCTGCTGGTTTGGTCTTGGCCTCTCTGCTAACTTAACTAATCACTCTACTTCTAACCCCCCTGGTTGATCCTCCAAACTCACCTTGCACATAAGCCAGACCCTGGGGTAAGGTAGAGGGATGGAAAGAAGGTGGAAGGGTGGTTGGGAGCCCCTCCTGGGGTCTCTGATTTCTGGGAGGGGAGTTGTGTTTTTGTATTCCCTTTAACTTGTCTATGTCTGTAACTATTNTTTTCTCCTCATTATACCTCTTTAAACCAGTTTTTATAGAAACACCTGAAGGCAAACATCTTGTCATCCTTAGCTTTTGAAGCAGGCTGCAGCTCCAAACAAATGTCCTGTGATCCATTTCCTGCTTACTTTAGACCATGCTCTTGAAGATGACTAGCAGCACTGATATTAAATATTCTCATTTTTATCACATGAAACATAATAAATCCATTTTTCATCTCTGGAGATCTAGATGACAGTTTAAAAAAATAAACCCTTTTAATGTTGGAGTGATCTCAGTGTGGGATAGCAGCATGTTTATGCTGGGAAAGTGTGCCCTGAGAGCAAATAGTAGAAGCAAGCTTATAAAGCACAAACTTACTGGGACTGTGGTGGAGTCAAGGTCAGAATGAAAAGAGAAAATCCATGCAGTAAGAGATTAGTTCCTGGGGCTGTTCCTTTATATGCAGATTGCAAAAAATTTTTATAGGTGTAGCTCTGGGGATTTATATATAGAAGGTTTTTAATTTTCTTTCTTTTCTTTTGCTTCTGCCAGAATCTTTGTGAGCTTCACACTCAAATGAAAACCTTAGCAGTACAGAATGGATTAATACAGGATTACAAGAAGAAGATTATATTTCTAGATCCCCTTATCTCTATTTTTAAAATGTCTATCCCAATATTACATTGCATGTATTCAACATGATTCCTTTATGCAGACCCAGATGATACATACATAAACTGTCAAAGGAAAGCAATTTTTTAAAGGAGCTGAGATTTGTAAAGAATTCTAAGAAGACTGACTTACCTTATAAAGAATGTTAACAAGACTTTTCATTAAAACTCTAGAATAATTTAGTATTAAAACATGTCCTTGTATAGTGCACACTTTGTATTTGGATTTTGAGATCCAGTATTACCTGACACTGTATTTTTTATCCCTTTCCTCCTTCAAATGCATTCGTTTCCTCTATTGTTCTTGTGTAATAGAAATTCCAGCACAAAATATCACTGACTTTCCATAGAATCATAGAATGGTAAGGTTGGAAGGGACCTCAAGGATCATCTAGTTCCAACCCCCTGCTATAGGCAGGGACACCTCCCACTAGGACAGCTCACTCAAGGCATCATCCAATCTGGCCTTGAACACCTCCAGGGAGGGAGCATCCACAACCTCCCTGGGCAACCTGTTCCAGTGTCTCACCACCCTCACTGCAAAGAACTTCCTCCTAACATCCAGTCTAAATCTCCCCTCTGCCAGTTTAAACCTATTGCCCCTTGTCCTGTCGTTGCAGGACCTTGTAAATAATCCCTCCCCAGCCTTCCTGTAGGCCCCCTTCAGATACTGGAAGGCTACTATCAGGTCCCCTCGAAGCCTTCTCTTCTCCAGGTTGAAGAGCCCCAACTCCCTCAGCCTGTCCTCATCGGAGAGCTGCTCCAGCCCTCTGATCATCTTTGTGGCCCTCCTCTGGACCTGCTCCATGCTCCATTCATTCTAAGAACAACATTCCTGTGATCTGTGAGCAGATCACATGTGGTGGTCTGAAAAGTTTTGTTATGCTCTTGCTGAAGTCAGTTGAAAAATATCAAATAAGAGTCAAGCAGGCTCCTCAGCTCTCTGTTCACCTTTTAACCCAAAATATAAATAGAAAAAAAAAAATTAAAAATCCAATGTTCTTAATAGCACCTTTCTGAAAATTCAGGCTTCCAGAAAATCACATTACAAAATGTGAAACACTTCCAATATTTCTGTATTTTTTTTAACTTGTGTGGACATAATAGACATTGAAGTTTGTTTTTCATCTGAGACATGCCATAAACTACATAGCAGAAGTGGCTGGTGTTGCAGTTTTGTTAGATTACTTTCTGTCTCCAGGAAACTGGCCTGAGACCCCTGCCCCTTTTTGCTTGCACTGTGCTGCCAATCCAAAAGTGAATGGCTACTGCCTTGCAATAAGCAACTCACCTTGTTACCTGATGAATTACTAAAATCACAGTATCACCAAGGTTGGAAGAGACCTCAAAGATCAGCAAGTCCAACCTGATACCACAGACCTCAAGACTAGACCATGGCACCAAGTGCCACGTCCAAACCTACCTTGAACACCTCCAGGGATGGTGACTCCACCACCTCCCTGGGCAGCCCATTCCAGCAGTCAATGACTCTCTCACTCAAGAACTTTCTCCTCACCTCCAGCCTAAACTTCTGGAGGCTGCTGGTTGCCTGAGAGAAGAAAGCAACCTCCTCCTGGCTACAACCACCCTTCAGGTAGTTGTAGACAACAAGAAGGTCTCCTCTGAGCCTCCTCTTCTCCAGGTTAAACAATCCCAGCTCCCTCAGCCTCTCTTCACAGGGCTTGTGCTCGAGGCCTCTCACCAGCCTCGTTGCCCTTCTCTGGACATGTTCAAGCACCTCAATGTCCTTCTTAAATGGAGGGGCCCAGAACTGGACACAGGACTCAAGGTGTGGCCTAACCAGCGCAGAGTCCAGGGGGTGAATGACCTCCCTGCTCCTGCTGGTCACACTATTGCTGATGCAAAATCAGTCATGTTGTTTCACTCAAAAACATCAACAAACACCAAATTCTAACAGAAGATTTAACAGGATCAAATCTTCTTTTCTACTTCTATAAGCACATACAACATAAATTTGCTGGATCCTGGTATGGGTTTGTGCTGGTTTGAGGGTAATTGGACTATTCTACTGAGAGAAATTAAATCCTTAGCCGTGAGAAGAAAGAAAAAAAGAAGAAGAAACAAACAAGCAAACAAACAACAGTAACCTACATCGCTCATTCTTCTGTTGAGAAATGCATTTCATGGAGTGGGGGGGTGGATAACTCCCAAACTATCACAAGGTTAGACTTAATTTCTCTTTCTCATATCTATGTCCTGTGGAAACAGGATAAGTAATTTATACAGGAACAAATAAAAATGTCACAGAAATAAAGGTTATGGAATGTTCCTGGTGTTCATTTCTTCAGTGTGTACCATGCCATAAGTGTGTAACACTGAAGGTCAAGAAAAATACAGGGGGTCATGCAGGCACTCCATGCTACAATAGTTAGTAGGATAGAAGATATTTCTTTTTTGTGATAGAGAAATGCAGAGAAAACAGGAAAAAATTCAGCACCCACACACCCCCACTCCACCCCACACTCCCCACCCCAGGAATCAGCTCTTTCAAAGTTCTTTTTGTCTCTTATCCTAATTCTGCCAGTCTGCACTCAGATTAGTGTCTCAAACTGGAGTTCATCTGCCAGGCTTTCTGCCAAAGTTGTTGAGTAAGTGGGGATGAATTCCCTTCTTAAACTATTCTATGTACAGCACTCAAGAAAAAAGGCTTCAAAGACATCCTAACATTCGGGAGCAATACTAGGGATTGCTATAACCCCTTTCAAGTTGGATTTAAAAAAATGTTTCTCTAACTAAAGTGTGTTGTGCCAATCTAACCATAATTACAGTGGATTTTATCCGATTGTCCATTTTACAGAAATATTTCACAAGAGTATTTTCAAACACAATACTTCATCTTGGGGCTCAGCTGGTCTCACCTCTCTGTGGAACCCTATGCTTAATCTGATCAAGCAGGCATGACTGTGATGCTTCCTTACCCTCAAACTAATCCATGCTGGGCTAGTCCCATGGTTTTGTTCAGTGATTTGGAAAGGTAGACCATTTGTCTTGAAATTACATCTTCTTCCTGTAACTTCCCACTGTTTCTGTATGTTTGAACTGTGTAACTGTAAATGTAAGATGCACCTTCACGTTTACAGTTATGCAGACAAAAGCAGAACTTATTCTTTGAGCTTGGATTCTAAGCAGTATTGAGAAATCTGTAATAATACATGACGGATTATTTCCAAGTGTTTACTCTGCTTAGGAGTGGATTCTTCCAAATGTTGGCTTAAAAAGTTAGCCATGGGAAAAAAAAAAAAAAAAAAAAAAAAAAAAAAAAAAAAAAAAAAAAAAAAAAAAAAAAAAAGAAATAATTCTAAACTTCAGTGACTGAGTCCAGGGCTGCAGCAAGAGAACTGTGGCCAGCAGGGCAAGGGAGGGGATTCTGCCTCTTTACTCTGCTCTCATGAGACTGTTCTGGACTCCCTAAAACAAGGTGGACATTGAAGTGTTGAAGTGAGTCCAGAAGAGGGCCATTAAGATGATCAGAGGGCTGGAGCAGCTCTGCTATGAGAACAGTCTGAGAGAGTTGGGGCTCTGCAGCCTGGAGAAGAGAAGGCTTCCAGGAGACCTGATAGTAGCCTTCCAGTATCTGAGGGGGGCCTACAGAAGAACTGGGAAGGGACTATTTACAAAGTCATGTAATGACAGGATGAGGAGTGATGAGTTTAAAATGGTAGAGGGGAGATTACAAACTTAATGAAAATTAAATTACTCTTTCTATTCTTTTAAATTAAGAATGTTGGAACTGAAGAGGAAAAAAAAATTATAAACCCTGAAATTATTTTCAGAAGCCTTCATTCAATATTTAGAAACAACAAATTTTTTATATTGAAATAACTTAGAATGGTTAGGTTGGAAGGGACCTCAAGAATCATCTAGTTCCAACATTCTGCCATAGGCAGGGACACCTCTCACTAGTACAGGTCACTCAAGGCATCGTCCAACCTGGCCTTGAACACCTCCAGGGAGGGAGCAGCCACAATCTCCCTGGGCAACCTGTTCCAGTGCCTCACCACCCTCACTGTAAAGAACTTCCTCCTAACATCCAGTCTAAATCTCCCCTCTGCCAGTTTAAACCCATTGCCCCTTGTCCTGTCATTGCAGGACCTTGTAAATAATCCTTCCCCAGCCTTCCTGTAGGCCCCCTTCAGACACTGGAAGGCTACTATCAGGTCTCCTCAAAGCCTTTTCTTCTCCAGGCTGCAGAGCCTCAACTCTCTCAGTCTGTCCTCATCAGAGAGCTGCTGCAGTCCTCTGATGATCTTCATGGCCCTCTTCTGGACCTGCTCCAACACTTCCATATCCTTCCTGTGCTGAGGGCTCCACTAAGATTGCACTTAAAAAAAAAAAAAAAACCAACAAAATTTAGTGTTTTATTTTTTGATTTGTTCTCTTTAATTAAGCTGCACACTGCAGAAAAATGTATAGACTGCTTTCTGAATATTAATTACAGTTCCTTTGAAGTCTCCTAGGTCATTAAAATATGATTAGCTAAAGGCTTTTCTTAGGTGAAATGAATAATACACAACAAATATACAGATCCATTTGGAAAGTCTATAATTATTACCATATAGGGATTCAGTTAATGAGAAAAAAAATGCATCTCTGTTGATTCAGCGACACAGGCAAATGGTTCAATTCCAGAAGATGCAGCACACGACAAACACAATTTACAACACCCATGGTATCCAGCTAGCCACCTCGTACTGAAAGCTCTGCAAAATACTAAAAAGCTAAGTACATTTACCTAAGGTCTCCTCTTCCCTAATTATTTTGTTCAGATTACTTTAAATTAGCCCTATGCTGTGACTTATTGAAAATAAATCTTGTTTCCATGACAATAAGCTTGGTTTATCAGCTTGTAATAAACATTTTCAAAAGTGGATTTTCGTTTCAGTTCAGATGTAAGCAAGCATCAGATAAATCTGTCCATGAAGAAATAGGATATGCAACATCACACATGCATCAGGAATAGTGTGGCCAGCAGGAGCAGGGAGGTCATTCTCCCCCTCTACTCTGCACTGGTCAGGCCACACCTCGAGTACTGTTGTCCAGTTCTGGGCCCCTCAATTTAAGAAGGACATTGAGGTGCTTGAGTGTGTCCAGAGAAGGGCAACGAGGCTGGGGAGAGGCCTCGAGCACAGCCCTATGGAGAGAGGCTGAGGGAGCTGGGATTGTTTAGCCTGGAGAAGAGGAGGCTCAGGGAAGACCTTCTTGCTGACTACAACTACCTGAAGGGTGGTTGTAGCCAGGAGGATGTTACTTTCTTCTCTCAGGCAACCAGCAGCAGAACAAGAGGACACAGTCTCAAGCTGTGCCAGGGGAAGTTTAGGCTCGAGGTGAAGAGAAAGTTTTTGAGTGAGAGAGTCATTGACTGCTGGAATGGGCTGCCCAGGGAGGTGGTGGAGTCACCATCCCTGGAGGTGTTCAAGGCGGGTTTGGACTTGGCACTTGGTGCCATGGTCTGGTCTTGAGGTCTGTGGTATCGGGTTGGACTTGATGATGTTTGAGGTCTCTTCCAACCTTGGTGATACTGTGATACACCACTCTCTCCTATGAAAAAAGACTAAGAGAACTGGGACTGTTTAGACTGGAGAAGAGAAGGCTGAGAGTGCATCTTATTAATGTCTATAAATATCTGACAGGAGGGTGTTAAGAGGAAGGGGAGTCTCTTTTCAATGGCACCAGGTAATAGGACAAGTAATAATGGATATAAACTAGAACACAGAGAGTTCCACCTCAATGTGAGGAGCAACTTCTTTACTCTGAGGGTGATGGAGTACTGGAACAGGCTACCTGGAGTGGTTGTGGAGTCTCCTTCTCTGGAGATTTTAAAAGCAAACCTGGATGTGTTCCTATGTGGCCTGCCATGGGTGATCCTGCTTTGGCGTGGGAGTTTGGCCTGATAATCTTTGGAGGTCCCTTCCAACCCCTAACATTCTGTAATTATGTGATTGTTCATTTAATATTGCCAAACTCTCTTTTGGGGCATTACCCACATTTCCAATTAGAAAGAAGTGCTGTAATTATCACTATCATTCTGTCTGTGGCTTTAAGGGACATATTTTTATTGTTACACACAACGCCATCAGGAAATGGGGAAATATATTAACTGCTGTCTAGGGAAATCCAGAATTTATATGAAATCATCTCACTTTCATAGAAATTAGACCACAGCAACACCTCCAAGAGCTCAATTTATGTGATAGTATGTTCTGAACTATTTTGTAAAATCCTGGTACTGTCTTTGAATCAAATTGTAAGAGGGAAAAAAAATATTGTACACTCTCCTAATCAAGCTCTTTTGATCCAGCAAGTTGGAATGAAAAAAGCTTTTCAAGTCATGTATTTGTCTCAAGAGATCTAAAGGTAACCACAGGAGCTGTTTTGAGATGGCACATCCCTGTCAAGCATCAAATTCAGATATCAAGGCCAATCACAACTGTAGCACCTGCGCTATTTTGACTACTACATACTGGGCAAGTAACTGTCACAATTGAGTCTTGTATTTACTCTTTCTATAAGAATCTGACCAAGAGTCTGGATAAAGTATGGATAATCCTCTAAGCTGACAAGGTATTCATGATAAGAGTAGTGTGGGTGTATGGGAGAAGTGTGGCCCTGTTTAAGTCAGATAGCACTAAAGTAGACCATATAATCAGAATAGATACAGTCAGTGAGCTCTATACAATCGACAGAACCAACAAACCAGTCAAACAAATAAACAAAAAAACCCAACAGAACCACAAACCACCTACCTGCAAATAATTATGAAGTAAATAGTGAATGAATAAGGAGCTTCTCTCCAAGATAAAACATTGCAAGGAAATGTAAAAGAGACAGCAGCAGTATAGAACAACCCAAAACAGAGACATGCTGTCTGAGCATGCAGGGATGGAGCTAGGAAAGCCAAAGCTCACAAGGAGCTGAATCAGACTAGAAACAGCAAAGACAGCTAAAAGAGCATGTATGGATACACCATTAGCAAAAATAAGATTAGAGAAAACACAGGCCCATTGCTGAAGGAAGCATGGTACCTGGTAACAAAGAACATGGAAAAAGCTGAGGTCCTTAGTGCATTTTTTACTTCAGCTTGTTCCAGTAAGATTGATCTCCAAGAATCCCAGGGCCTTGGGATTTGTAGGAAAGCCTGGAGCTAAAGAAGTCTTACAATTAGGGAAACAGGATCCAGCTAGGGTATGTTTAAGACCTGATGGGATGCACCCACTAGGTGAGGTGAGGCAGTTGCCTCATGCTGTTGCGAAGCCACTCTCAGTTATGTTCTAAATGCCGTGACAGCAGGAGGAGGTAGCCAGGCACTGTGAGAAAGCAAATGTCACTGTTGCCTCTAAGAAGGGCAGAACTAGAATTCTGGGAAGCACTGGACAGTCAACCTCAGCTCAACAACTGTAATGATAATGAAGCAAGTAACACGTTTGGAAATAGTTTTCAGTACTAAGTATAAGAAAGTGATTCTGAGTGATCAGCATGGGTTTATGAAGAGGGAAGCCGTGCTTAAGTAATCTGATGATTTTAAAACAGAACTGGATTAGTGCAAAAGAGAGCAGTGGATATTGTTTATCTTGGTTTTAGTAAAACTGTCAGCACAATCTCCCATAACATTCTCACAGACAAACTGATAAAAGTACAAACCAGATAAATGGACAGTGGGTGAAGAGAATGGAAAGCAGTCTGAGCTGCTAGGCTGAAAAGGTTATGATCAATGGCACAAAGCCCAGCTGAAAGCCAGTCACTAGTGGTGCTCACTAGACATCAATCACTAGGCATGTAGTGCTGTTCAACTTCTCTATAATTATGTAGATAATTGGGCAGAGGGCACCTCCTGCAAATTTGCAAGTGATATAAAACTGGGAAAAGCAGTTGATACACCAGATAGGTGTGCTGTGCACAGGGACCTTGACAGGTTGGAGAACTGGGCTGGCAGGGACCTCACAAAGAGTAAAAAATAATAGCTCAGAATCCTGGGGACTGAATAACCAGCACTTAGGAATAATTTCACATACTCCTGCAGTTTGGGGCTGACTGGCTGGTAAACAACCTTGCAGAAAAGGACATAGGAGTCCTGGTGAACACTGAGTTGAGCACAAGCCAGTGACATGACCTTGCAGTGAAGACACTCAAAAGCATCGATCCTTCACCACATTAGCAGGAGCACTGCCATTAAGTTGTGGGAAATTATTCTTTCTCTGCTCAGCCCTTGAGAGACACATCTCAAGTGCTGTGTTCAGGTCTGGGCTCACCAGTACAAAATAGACATGGAATTACTGGTGTAAGCACAGCAAAGGGCTTTAGCAGATGATTAAGGCACTTGTGTCTTTTATATGAGGAAAGACTGACAAAGCTGGAACTCTTCAGCCTGGATAAGCAAAGCCCCAAGGGAATCTTTTCAATATGTATAAATACCTAATGGCAGAAATAAAGCTGAAAGAGATAGAGTCTTCTCAGGGCTGCCTAGCAGAAGGTCATGGAAGGCCAATATAGACCTAATACATGTCCTGGCTTGTCCAGGCATGACCCTCTGCTCCCTCTTTCTGCTTAAAGGGGAGCAGCACAGGAAAGAAGACAAAAGGCTTGGATCCACCAAGTCTGTTTTGGTGGAAAAACAAGGTACATGCACTTGTTTATGCATGGCCTGTGTCTTCCCCAATATGGATAAAGCAAGCCCTGATTTTGACCTAATATGGTTAGTTTTGGCAAAGTGCCATTCTGATTAGTGAATTTCTCTGCAAATGAGGCATTGCTTTCTGGCAATTAATAAATATGAGCACCTCTGTAAAGCAACGTGCTCTGCTCTGCTCTGTCTCATTGTGTCTGCTCTGCCATGCTCCAGATCAGCTTTGCTGTGTAACAAGCTATGATGTTACAGGTTTGTCCACCTGGAAACTGCCATGCCTCAGTTTACCAGGGAGAAGGCATTAAGTGCCTCCATACTGTAGGCAAGAATTAACCACCAGCAAGACATCGTGCCTCCTGCACACCATCCCCCCTGGAAAGAATCAAGACCAAGGCAGAGACTGTGCTAACCCCAACGTCCTACTAGAGTCCTACCAAACTTCAAAAGCTTTCAATGCCTACCATATCATAACAGAACACCCCTAAGTGTTTGGGGGTTTCTGTGTCTGAGACAATAATGCAGCCCTGTAAATCTATAGATACCATTTTGTGAGTAAATATTCTAAAAAGCCTCTTTGTAATTGAAGTTTTGATTTGGTGACTGTAAACTAACTGTGCCTTCTGCTTCAGCAGAAAGGAGCCTCTCTAGTTCCCTTAAAGGGCAAGAGGCATATTGACTGCAAGATTCTCTTTCCAGTTCCAATTAATGTTTGCATTTCTGCTTTTTCTTAAGTGTTCTAAATTGCTTGTTCCCTGTGTCCAAATACCCACAACCACATGTCTGAACCTGATAAACAAGTTTTCTGGTCAGATTTAATGTTAATAAATAATTCTTCACAGAATATTAATTTTGGCCTGGATATCAATAATAATGACTAAATTAATTAATATACCATATCACAGAAGCAGCAGGAATGGGTGCAAATTGAAATATAGGAAATTTAAGAAATAATAATAATGATAATGATAATGATGATAACAACAACAACAATAACGACAACAACCAACCAAAACCAAACCCACACCCCAAAACCTGGGTAGGTTGTACCTGGGTAGGCACAATCCCAAGCACAAATCCAGACTGGGTGGTGAATGGCTGAGAGCAGCCCTGAGGAAAAGGACCTGGGAGTCTGGGTTGATGAAAAGCTCAACATGAGCCTGCAGTGTGCACATGCAGCCCAGACAGCAACTGGGTGCTGGGCTTCATATCCAGAGCAGTGTGGCCAGCAGAGCGAGGGGATTCTACCCCTTTACTCTACTCTCGTCAGACCCCATTTGGAGTCCTGTGTGCAGTTCTGGAGCCCTCAGCACAGGAAGGACATGGAAGTGTTGGAGTGGGTCCAGAAGAGGGCCACGAAGATGATCAGAGGGCTGCAGCAGCTCTGCTATGAGGACAGACTGAGAGAGTTGGGGCTCTTCAGCCTGGAGAAGAGAAGGCTTTGAGGAGACCTGATAGTAGCCTTCCAGTGTCTGAAGGAGGGGGGGTACAGGAAGGCTGGGGAGGGACTATTTACAAGGTCTTGCAACGACAGGACAAGGGGCAATGGGTTTGAACTGGCAGAGGGGAGATTTAGTCTGGATGTCAGGAGGAAGTTCTTTGCAGTGAGGGTGGTGAGGCACTGGAACAGGTTGCCCAGGGAGGTTGTGATTGCTCCCTCCCTGGAGGTGTTGAAGGCCAGGTTGGATGATGCCTTGAGTGAGCTGTCCTAGTGGGAGGTGTCCCTGCCTATGGTAGGGGGTTGGAACTAGATGATCCTTGAGGTCCCTTCCAACCTTACCATTCTATGATTCTATGAAAACTAAACTCTGGGGTTTTTTGAACTAGGTGATCAAGCACAAAAAGGCAGATGTTCAATGTTTTTCCTTTTAAGATATTCAAAATCTGACAAGAAACAGTCTTAAGCAACTGAAGCATCTAGATGATCACTGTAAGTTCCTTTTAATCTCAGTGACTGCTTGATTGGAATTCACCTTTTTCATAATCAGAGTGTCAACTTTCTCATTGTAAAGCATCAGATGCTTAATTCTGTTCTATCCACTCAGAAGCGGTACAATTCTGATGTACTGTTTGGATTTTGTGATAAATAAGATAATACAATGAGCATGTATTTGACTATATATTTTTAAACAGTTCTATCATGGCCGTTTACTGTGGCCAAGAAGACCATTCTGTTAAGAGAAATTTAAGGAAATGAGCAATGCTGTGGAAGCTGCTGAGTAACAGGCAATTTTATGTAACACAGATATTTGCAGCCAAGAGAGTACATAGTAATTTGTCTCACGCTTCCCCTGTGGGTAATTTGCACAGCTACTTAGTTAGCTGAAGATCATATCTAGTTGCTCATCTTTATGTCAGTCTAGGTAGGATCCTCTCACATGTGCACACACACACATGCATGCACACCCAAACAATGCAGTATGATTTAAACTTCAGGTAATTACAGCCTGGAACAGTTTGAGAAAAATCACCTACGTACAGGTAATTAAGTCTTCAGCAGATTAGCATTGTAAGTTATTAGATGCCTGCAAAGTGCAGGTGGTTAGTGCAGGTGTCCTGAGCTGCAAAAAGCATAATTCAAACAAAACAGCCAGACCAACAGATACAGATTCAGATATTTAGCACACACTAATACAAGCTAGAAATATTTTTATATTGTGTATCTCTTGAGGCTGAAAACACAGCGAATGAGAAATTCACCTACATACATAATAGCTCACACATCCACTAGTTATGATTCATGAAAGTTTTATACCCTCTTATACCAAACCACCAGACCCCCAATGCTCATTTTCTTCCCCCCCACTGTCTACCATTTAGGCCCAAGCAGTCCTGACTGCGCAGCTCGAAATCTGCTGCAGCTGCAGCCTTGAAGGCCACAGGCAAGCTTCACTTCTACATGGTTACCTAGATTAAGAATCCCTCTGGAGATCTGAAAGGAAGGGAGAAAAGAGAGAGCTAACTTTGCTACTGTCTTATAAAATGTCAGCAGGATTGTAGTATTAAATAATAAAATTATGGTATCCGAGGATGACCAAGTTCATCCCCTGGGACAGACTTGTCTCTATGGTCTTCTTAAGAGTACCTGAGACCCCTCAGAACACAACACACTCAATGCCCTCATCCAGGTTGCTGATAAAGATATTGAACAAAACTGGACCCAGTACTGACCCCTCCAGAACACCATTTGCTACAGGTCTCCAACCTGACCCTGTGCCACTCTTGGCAACCCTGTTGTTGAGCCAGTTTGTGATCCACCTCACAGACCAACCATCTATGCCTCATTTCCTGAGCTTTACTATGAGGATATTATGTGAGATGGTATCAAAAGCCTTGCTGAAGGCAAGGTATATGACATCCACAGATCTTCCTTTGTCTACCCATTTGGTCATGGTTTCATGGGAGGCTATCAGATTAGTCAAGCAAGATCTCCCATCAGTAAATCCATGTTGGAAACTCCTGATAGCTCTCTTCTCTTCCATGTAGTTAGAGGTGACCTTCAAAATGAACTGTTCCATCACCTTTCCAGGGATAGAGGTGAGGTTGCCTGGGTCTTCATTCTTGTCTTTCTTGAAGACTGGAGTGCCATTGGCTATCTTCCAGTCATCAGGCACCTCTCCTGTTCTTCATGACTTTTCAAAACTGATGGATAGAGACTCAGGAAAAATGCGAACCTGTTGTCTCTGCACTCGTGGATGCACCCCATTGGGGCCCATGGATTTGTGTCTCAAGTTGGCACGAGATATTTCTAACCCAGTCCTGACTGACTAGTGGAGTGTCCTCTCCTTGCTTCCAAAGGCTGAGGTTCCTCATTTTCTAAAGAAGCTCTATGTCCTATTTTCATCTTACTATGAAAATACCTACTCAGAAGCCTCTATCCATAAAAAGAGGAAACTCTGCTTGCCCAAGGCCACAATGATATGGCACATCTCTCAAGAGCCTGTAAAGTGCACTGTAAAGGCTACAATACATTTTATTTATAAAATGCGATAATTTTTTTTTTTAACTTTATCTTTCTCAGCAGGTGTCTAAAATACTAAGAACAAAAATGAAAAAGATATATGCTTGACATCATAGCAAGGCAAATATAATTAGTAATTGAACATTGCTAGCAGGGCTTTGCAGGCATTTGTGTTAATGTTCCCTGGGGTCAATTAGTTAACATAAAAATGAGTCATCTGTGCTAGCTTCTCTTTTTAGAAAGGTTTCTAATGTGTCTTGACTTTAGTTGTAGAATAAAATTTGATTCAACTCTGTGAAGTGTTTATAGATTCAGATAGCAAAGAGTAGACAATACATGTTTTGCTCTGTATTTCTGACATCACAAAGTTGCGTGTCAAATCATGGGATAAAAGGATACAGAAAAGGTAGAAGGAAATCATGTCCTTAGCAAAGTTGATGTACTTTGCCAAAGATTTCCCTGGGATCATGATTTCATTCTAGAACAGGGAACAGCAGAATATCATGGCAGGGTGATTTACACAGACAGTTCTAGGTGGAGTAATAAATGAAGAAAAGGTATGAAGAGACAGATAATCCTGAATTGCAAACAGTGATGGGTAGCATGAACAAATTACATTAGACATGCAATCAAAGATAAAAAGGTTAAGGCAGCAGGAGAGTGTGTAGAAGATATGCTATTGGTGTTGAGCTGTATTACTGAATTTTTGCTTCTTTACCATCAGTTCTGTGGTTGAGTTTAAGCCATACAAGCAAGAACAAGTGAAATGCTATCTATCTTACTGACAACTTTATAAAATGGGTTTCTTTAAACAAATGTCTGACATTAACAGTAACCTCTGATGATGGCCTTGAAAAACAGCAGTTGCACAAGACCAGGTCCATGTGAAAATACATAGGCGTGTACGTATGAGTGTCTGTGTGTGTGTTTGTGTGCACATTAAACACATATATATGACTTGGTTTGGATCTAATCTACTGTTTAAACACCTATAAAATTTAAATAGGTATAAAGAAAAATATTTTACGAAGTTATTAAAAGAAGTATAAGGTTGTTATTTCAACTTTGGACTAAAAATGGGAGAAAACTTGCAACAGAAATACAAGCAGACAAAGAGTCACCTGATAGATCTTCTCAAGTGAAAATTAGTAATGCCCATGTAAACAGAAGTACATTTAAATGATAATATAGATAACCTAACCCCAGAAATACTAACAACAGAGCAAACAGATCCTTGGGTGAGAAAACAAAAAGCTAAACAAAAAGTGTTACACAGGCTATTCCTTAAACACAGCTCAAAATCACTGGTAAAAATTGAAGAGGCTGAGCTGTGTGCTAGAAACAGTGAATTATGGGTAATGACAGTGCAGCTCATAAGACACAACCAACATAAAACATGACTGACATTTCACCTGTAAGCACAAAGTAAGGCTCTCTAGGAGACTGCTAAAATCATAGAATCATAGAATGGTAAGGTTGGAAGTGGCCTCAAAGATCACCTAGTTCCAACCCCCTGCCATAGACAGGGACACCTCCCACTAGTACAGGTCACTCAAGGCCTCCTCCAACCTGGCCTTAAACACCTCCAGAGAGGGAGCAGCCACAGGCTCCTTGGGCAACTTGTGCCAGTGTTTCACCAGTGTCACTGGAAAAAACTTCCTCCTAACATCTAATCTAAATCTCCCCTCTACCAGTTTAAACCCATCACCCCTCACCCTGTCATTACAAGACCTTTTAAGTAGTCCCTCCCCAGCCTTCCTGTAGGTCCCTTTCAGATGCTGGAAGGCTACTACAAGGTCTCCTCAAAGCCTTCTCTTCTCCAGGCTGAAGAGCCCCAACTCTTGTAACCTGTCCTCATAGCAGAGCTACTGCAGCCCTCTGAGCATCTTTGTGGCCCTCCTCTGGACCTGCTCCAACACTTCAATGTCCTTCTTGTGTTGGGGGCTCCAGAACTGCATACAGGACTCCAGGTGGTGTCCTATGAGAGCAGAGTAAAGGGGTAGAATCCCCTCACCCTGCTGGCCACGCTGCTCTGGACATGTAGCCCAGGACTTGATTGCTGTCTGGGCTGCATGCACACTCTGCAGGCTCATGTTGAGCTTTGTATCAACCCAGACTCCCAGGTCCTTTTCCTCAGGGCTGCTCTCAACCATTCACCACCCAGTCTGTATTTGTGCGTGGGATTGTGCCTACCCAGGTGCAGGACTTCTTTAAATAATATCTTCCTCAAATAATTTTTGCAAGTCTGCACAGTACATCTTCCTCAGTTTACAGTCTCTGCTGCAGTCTTACTTTCTGACAGTGCTTACTGTATGTACTTCCATCCACTACTGACTTCTCCTGAAAGCAGATTTAAAACATTCTATGATTTTTTTTCTAGTAACAATAAATCTAAACGGAAGAGCAAAATTTTTTTTTTCAACTTACTGGCATGGTAACAAACCCAGCTACCTCTTGAGCTGGCTAGAAACCAATGATCCCAGAATAACAGCTGAAACAGTTGGCCATTTAGAAGATAATAATACCAAAGCTTTAAAAGCAGGGAGTCAGTCTGGCTCCCTCAGCCTTACTAACTGGACTGAAAGGAAAGTGTTGAGCTGGAAATCCTATGTTCTGGATGTCTGACTGAAGGGAATCCATTAAGGTCAGGCAGTGCTTCCCAAATTGCTCAAAACAACTACTTAGCAGGCTGAAAAATTGTCTGTTGACTCATATCAAAATTATCAATCAAACATTAAATCATTTGACATCAAACCTATCAACTAATCTGGTTAGGCTGACATTGCTTGCACATAATGTGTAATCTGGTAGGAGTAAAAATCGTGCCTATTTCAGAGAGCAGCTGTACAACTTCCACATTTATAGCTCTACTGCTGCATGCAAGATAAAGATACATCTTCATTTCTGTATCTATAATTCTGTAAGAAAACTCCTGGATAGACATAGATATATATTCATATATAGATATTCATATATAACCCCTTCTGTTTACAGAGCTTTCAGCAAGGTTTATGTGGATAGCAGCCACACAGATTTAGCAGTCTACCTGCACACATCAATGCCTAACATATATCTAGACACAGTATTGCTCATACAGATAAGTAGGGGAAAAAGTCTATTATTTCAAAAACTTTGATCCCAAATGTCAACACTTAAAGCAGCAATATCACAGAATGTTCAAGTAGATGTAGAAGTTTCATTCTTATAACAAAAATACATCTCCACTAATAATATTAAACATTCCTATAACTTTATACAATCACACTTTCCATAATCCTTGAAAGAGATTGCAAAAGGGCAAAGTCCTTTCCAAGAAGATTTTAAAATGCAAATTAGGCAGAGATAAGCTAGAACATGCATAAAACAGACCAAAAAAAAAAAAATTAGAAAAGAAGATTAATACAAACTCTGCATATTTTCATGACAAAAACTTAATATATTTCACTGTACTGAGTGTCTTAAATGTAAAACATGAGCAGTGGTGTGGAAGGGAATATTATGAATGTAGCTAAGAAAGAAGTGGATTGGTGACCAAAAAGGATTCTCAGAGAGCATTATTTCAAAAGGCAACAGCACAAATACCAAGACTAAAAGATACACTTTGATTCTCAGAGAACATTATTTCAAAAGGGAATGGCACAAATACCAAGACTAAAAGATACACTCTGAAAAAAGAGTCAGAGCAACAGGAAAGGTGAGACAGCCTGAAAAATTCAAGCAAAAATTAAAAGAAGTCAAAGCGCTCAGAACTTCCAGTGCCTCTTCTTCTGCTATGAGAAGCTGTCATTGGAAAGTTCAGCTCCATTTTTTTTTTCTAAAGTTCCTTTTTAATTTTAATTTATGATAATTTTTGCAAGCTACCCATCAATACAAGAGACAAACACATGGGTGTTGAATGGAACGTAAGTAAAATACACACTGTCATATCAAGAGCAGCTATTCAAAGCTTATTTCTGTAGAATATGCTGCAACAGAATGGACTTGTACAGGAGGTATCAGATGGAAAAAGAGGGCTGAAAAACCCAGTGGCGGAGGTGTTGGGTTTCCTTCTGTTTGTTTGATTTGAGTTTTGCTTGGTCGGTTGGGTTCCTCCC
>VWZE01015229.1:28337-129317 GCA_013396675.1 Eubucco bourcierii
TGTCATTCTTTCTGGTCAGTGAAGCAAGGAAGATGAAAACAGCCTCAGGCAAAAGGTAGCAAAATGGGAGAAACAATGGAACACTCCTATTTTCTCAAGCAAGTCTGATGCTGAATTCTTCAATATATGTTATTTCTAATATAACAAAGACTTTACCTAACACTCAAAACCCCTGCAGAAAACACTTTTAAATGATAACCTTAAAAACCTTTGTATCAGTCACCATTTTATTTTACTTTTTTTTTTTTTTTTTTTTTTTTTTTTTTTCAATTTTTTTTTTTTATTTTAAAGTATACTGTTTCAGGAAGTTTGTGAAATTAAAAAAAAAAAAAAAGTCCACTTCAGAAANTTGTCTTCTACAGCTTTTCTTAGGTCAGGTAAAGCACAACTTCAAATATACTTTATAATTCAGGTCATTTCTTACAGGTCACTGAAGCATGTGCTTGCTTTTATTTGAAGGCTAAATGTTATGCTCTGTGCAAGGCACCACCAGATGGATAATGAAGAGCTTGATTCATACAAATGTAGGTTTTCTTAAGCATCACAGTGAACCTATTTACTGACTGTGTGAAGGATAAGCCTTTCTCAATTGTGAACAGCTATGAGCAATCTCATTTCACCATGGACCACATCAAACTGAGATGTTTATCAGACATAATACGGCCCTGAAAAGGTTGATTATTCTTGCCTCTCAGACACCTCAATTCTGAAACTTGGCATCTGTTCTATATCATCAGCAAGGGGCTGCTCCCACAGTGGTGCTTTTATGGGCACAGAAAGCTCAGAAGACTGGCAAAGAAGAGAATACTATGGACTTCAAGTGCTAAGACACCACTCTGACTCCAGCTCTGGACACTAGTGATAGGGAGAAAAGAGAAAGGCTCTTAGAAGCAGGACATAGAATTATAGAATGGTAAGGTTGGAAGGGAACTCAAGGATCATCTAGTTCCAATCCCATGCCATAGGTAGGGACACCTTCCACTAGGACAGCTCACTCAAGGCCTCCTCCAAACCGGCCTTGAACACCTCCAGGGAGGGAGCAGCCACAACCTCCCCGGGTAACCTGTTCCAGTGCCTCACCACCCTCACTGTAAAGAACTTCCTCCTAACATCCAGTCTAAATCTCTCCTCTGCCAGTTTAAACCCATTACCCCTAGTCCTGGCATTACAAGACCTTGTCAATAGTCCCTCCCTAGACTTCCTGTAGACCCCCTTCAGATACTGGAAGGCTATTATCAGGTCTCCTGGAAGCCTTCTCTTCTCCAGGTTGCAGAGCCCCAACTCTCTCAGTCTGTCCTCATAGCAGAGTTGCTCCAGCCCTCTGATCATCTTTGTGGTCCTCCTCTGCACCCACTCCAACACTTCCACGTCCTTCCTGTGCTTAGGGTTCCAGAACTGCACACAGTACTCCAGTTGGAGTCTGACAAGAGCAGAGTAAAGGGGTAGAATCCCCTCCCTTGCCCTGCTGCCCACACTACTCTTGATGCAGCCCAAGACTCGGTTGCTGTCTGGGCTGCATGTGCACACTGCAGGCTCATGTTGAGCTTTTCATCAACCCAGACCCCAAGGACATATGTCATGTGTTTAGCCAGTTACATCTACTGGTGAGTATTGACTATCATACTGTTGTCATGCCAGTTTTAAAATGAAAGTGCTGGCTGGAGCAAAATATCATGGGACTAGCAGTTTTGATTGTGACATGAGATGCTTCCTGTTTCTGGCTGCTGCCTCTGCTTTTTGGTTTGAGGGGTGTTGGTTTTTTCTGCTGCATTGGCTATGGTTTGAGGGGGTATTTTGTCACTTTCTTCTTCTGCTACTTCTGTGTTTACTGTGCTTTTCTGTGAAAAGGCTAAAATAATTGCACACTGTGTCATTTCATTAAACTCTCCTTGTCTCAATCCACAGGAATTTTGGTTTCTCATCTCCCTTTTTGAGATCACTCCCAATCATGGGAGCCTTGCTTGTTAGAGTGGGCTATCTTAAACCAGGACATCAAATACATTAATCAAGAAAGGAAATGAGCTATAAACAGGTGTTTCTTCTGGTTGTGATGGTTTGGGAGTTATCCTCCCACCCCCTCCAATGAAAAGCACCCAGATTAGACTCAGCCAACTGGAAGTTAAGGAATTTACAGCTTAGCACAATGTACAAGCAGATATATACACGACAGACAAGAATATTTACAGAAATATACAAGTTCAAGGTAGTACAGAAGCACAACACCCTTCCCAGATATCAGAGTACCCAGCAGGGGCTCCCAACCACCCTTCCACCTTCTTTCCACCCCTCTACCTTACCCCAGGGTCTGCCTTACGTGCAAGGTGAGTTTGGAGGATCAGCAAGGGGAGTTAGAAGCAGAGTGATTAGTTGGGTTACACAACAGTGAGGCCAGAAGACACAGAAGCTCCCAGAGAGACTCTCTATCTTATCTATATTTGTCTCCTTGTTTTACTACATCTCAGCAAGCCTATGAGTGAAGCAGACACTACCATTGTTTTCTTTTCACAGCCTATAATCTAATTTTTTCATTAAAATATTGTGCCAAGAAGTTATAGTTACAGATAAACACACCAAGGAGTACAATAACCTCTTACAAGTGAACCTATTTTCAATATATTTTTAGCATGTTATGTATTTTTAATTACACAGAAGAAATTTTATACAGGCAGTCCAGACCTTAGAGCTACAAAACCCCCAAACTAATTGGGGGCGGGGTGGAATATTAATTAAGAACTCAAGAAAACAGATTAAATACTACCTTGTTTCAATTAGCTACACTAAACAGAATAAAGAAGATTTTTGTAATGGAAGTTTGAAAAGCTCTTTCAATAAGTTGTTTATAATTATAAAAATAAGCAAAGGGCAGGTGTGTATAAAGCAGGGGCAATTTTATCAGCATAGAATAGACAAGCCTCAAGTCCTGAAAAATGTGGGAATGTAACACAAAGCTTTATCCTATTAACCACAGGAATTATAGCTGCTAACACCAAAAAGGCACTGTAAGATTAATCCTGACTGCCCTTCTGCCAAGGATCAAAGAATGCAATCCACACATTTTTGCATTTACTGTCTAGTCTCTAACCACTACTTCTCCAAGACCTGTCATTTTTTTTTTAAACATTTGTGTGGTTTTGTTTATTCAGAGAATATGATCTGCTTGTAGTACACACAGATGATTCCAATTCAAAGTCTGAATTTAGCCTTTCATCCATGTAATCTGCACAACATGTTGGTTGGTGAAGGAGAAGCCAAAAGAATCTTTTCTTTTCGAGTAGTAATGCATTATCAGTAAGCCAACAATCTGTAGCAGTCATTAGCACAAGAATCTATCTGTCACTAAATGTATTTATAAGTATGTATAACATAGAAATAGTCAAATGAAAAATAATCCTGAATATTTACTTCATGCTACAGTATATATCTCTGGTAGATCCCTGTGTTTCCTGCTATAAAATGTATGTGCCTCACATTTCTTGATAGATGTGTCTTAACAACCCCAGGCCCACAGAAGAAAAAGCCATTTCTTACATCCATCAATGCCCTGAGACTCTTTCAAACTTTCTACAAACCATGGGGTTTAAGCATACTTCTCCATTCTGTTCCTCAGAACACTGGAACAGGCTGCCCAGGGGGGTTGTGGAGTCTCTTTCTCTGAACATATTCAAAACCCACCTGGAGGTGTTCCTATGTGATCTGATATAGGTGATCCTGCTCTGGCAGGGGTGGGGTAGACTGGATGATCTTTCAAGGTCCTCTCCAGCCCCTGACATTCTGTGATTCATGTTTTGCCAAATGTCAGAAAGCACTGAGACTGTTACCAGCACCACTACAAGACAATTCTGTTCTGCCTGTGCCCTGAGTCTCCAGCTGTCATATACGACAGAAGTCACGGTGGGGAACTGGAGTGCATGTGAAATTCCTTCATGCAGCATAAATCTGACACATCTTTAAATGGAGAATACTTTGGTTTACCCAGTCCTGTAAATCATTGGTAACTTAAAAATGGCTAATACAAAATGCAACCATCTATAAAATTCACACCAAATAGAAGTATTTTTAAAGGTGAAGAAATGACAGAAGAAGTATGATTAAACTGCTTACATTAGTTACCTCCAAAAAACCTGGTTTGTTCCTTGTTCTGCTACCTTTCTGTCTCCTCTATTTCTCTCCCTGCCTTGAAAAGCAATAAAATGTTTCAGGCTTTACATCAGCTGTACCTACTACAAAGCCTGTCAGAAAGCTCACCCACAGGAAAATCATCTGCTGGAGCACTCTTGTTGAAGTACATCTCCACTAATATATATCTCATCCAACTGCCCTATGGTGAAGAATGTTAGTTCTCACAGTAAATATTCCCTCCAAGATATTTTTCCTTTAAGACTGTCCTTGCAGAATCCAACTTTTATTCCAAAGTGTCTTCAGCCTCAGGCTTATTCAAGCACAGTTTTTACAATTCTGTAGGTTTTTTTGTTGGTTGGTTTTTCAGAATTCACCATCACCACATTTTTAATTTTTTTTTCTCCCCCATATCCCCTCTTTATTTATTAAACTGTCTTTTGTGTTGCTTTTTCATGTCTCTTCCCCATCCTGTAGCATAAGAGTAAGTGGCTCCAGCAGTTGCTGAAGATGGCTAGATCAGCAGAGCAAAGAAAGAAATGAGGTGAGAAAACAGGGAAAAGTTCAAAATGCAGCAAGAAAGAGAAGAGAAATGAGCCAGAGGTGGTTGGAACAGTGAAAAGGGGGAGTTGTATGGACCATGATAAACTGTAAGCAGAGCAACGAGTAGCATGAAACATCAAGCAATGGGGCTAGCAGCATGAGAAGCAGCAAAATCAAAACCAGGTGAGATCAATACAACAATTCAACTCAAATGCAGCCTTACTCCCCACTGAGACTTCAAAAACCTTGACCAGTGAGTGCCAATTATTACAGGAGAGAAAAAACAACTAGCTGACCTAGCCGTTGTTTTCTCTGAGAAAAGGCATAGTAACATATTATTGTTAAGTTCATGTTTTAAAAATGAAGTACCATTGCTGTATTTAGTGTTCAGGTTTTTGTTCCCATTTAATAAAAACATGGTTTTGTTAGCTGTTTGATTTACATTTCTTAGCTGCTTGATATCCTTCACTACAGAATGCATTTCTCACTGCAATTTACATCCTGCATAAATCTCTGCATTAAAAATACATATGACTCACACTCCTATATGGGACAGACTCGTACCTCTAAATGAGACAATTCTGTGTAGCTCTTCAATGGTGAAGACCAGATATTACAGTAGTTGCCAATTTGAAAATGTTTCTGTGACTGATCACCATCTCTTCCACCACACAAAAGTAACCTTTCTACAGAAGTGGAAGGGAATGAAGCTAGTGAAGGAAAATAAATCTTACAAATAGCGACTGAGGGAGCTGGGGCTGTTTAGTTTGAAGGAGACTGAGGGGAGACCTCATCGTTGTCTACAGCTACCTGAAAAGATGTTGTGGAAAGGCTGCTGCTGGGCTCTTTTCATAGGTAAATAGTGAGTGATAGAACAGGAAGGAATCGCCTCAAGCTGCAACTGGGTGCATTTAGACTGGACATTAGGAAACATTTTTTCCCAGCAAGAGTGGTCAGGCATTGGAATGGGCTGCCCAGAGAGGTGGTTGAGTCAGCAACCCTGGGTGTGACTAAAAGTCATTTGGATGTGTGCTTGAGGTTATGATTTAAGGGTGAACTTTGTAGATTAGGAAAAATAGTTGCACTTGATGATCCTGGGGGTCTTTTCCAATTGGAATGTTTCTGTGATTCTGTGAATTACCTTTCTGTTACCTGTCATGTTGCTGAGTTGCAATAGTCAGTTATAAATAAATAAGTGTAGTTCACATTATGACAAATTAAATATCACGTGACTTTATACCAATGAGATAGCCACCTAATACAAACTGTGTTTTCTAAATGATAAAGAGCTTTTACAGTATACCAAAAGAATCACTGTAATTCATAGTGCAAGGAAGCACATCAAAAACTGCTGCGATAATTTTATCCCGAGTTTCCTGCAAGGCACCCAAACTCTGAGGATTTGGCTTTGTAGCATTCAAATATTGCATGCAATATGCTTATTCATGTAAATGACTAGAGAAGGTTGTGGTATCTGAAATGATTGTCACACAATCAAACAAAAGCACTCATTCACAATATAAGCCTGTGAAGAATCAGAAGTCTCAGTGGCTGACAAGACAGTACCAGAATTCCGTGAAAGCGTTTGGGTACTGTCTGAAGCTGTAGCTAGCCCTGTGAGTCGGGAGATACTTTGTGAGTAAATACTTAAAAGTCTCTTGTAATTCACCATTGCCTTCTGCCATAAGAGGAAAGGAGCTTCCTGAGTCCATCTAGTGGACAAGTGGTGTACTGACCACAAGCGGTACATTGACTGCAGGAACCTTCTCTTTCAGTTCAAGTAATGTTATGTATTATTGCTAGGTATTTCTAGATCCTGTGTTATTGTCTGTATAAAGTTTCCATGACCATGTGAAGAACTGATTATTATTAAAATTAGTGGTTGGGGTGGTAAAAGTTCTGAATATTGAATATTAATAAACAGCATTAATCTTTGAAAATCATATCTCACATCAGTTATTTACCCCTCCATAACACAGACTCTATCTGACACTACTTTGGAGTGGGAGCAGAGATTAAATGAAGTGATTTCCAGAGATCATTGACAACCTCAACAAGTTCGTCATTGCAAAAAGTATTTGAAGATACTTACAGAGTAGTAGCTTATAAATTCAAAGCTAAAGAAATTTATTTGCAGAAGGTTAGTGTAATAGAATCATAGAATCACGGAATGGTAAGGTTGGAAGGGAACTCAAGGATCATCTACTTCCAAACCCCCTGCCATAGGCAGGGACACCTCCCACTAGTACAGGTCACTCAAGGCCTCATCCAGCTTGGCCTTGAACACCTCCAGGGAGGGAGCAGCCACAACCTCCCTGGACAACCTGTTCCAGTGCCTCACCACCCTCACTGCAAAGAACTTCCTCCTAACATCCAGTCTAAATCTCCCCTCTGCCAGTTTAAACCCATCGCCCCTTGTGCTGTCATTGCAAGACCTTGTAAATAGTCCCTCCCCAGCCTTCCTGTAGGCCCCCTTCAGATACTGGAAGGCTACTATCAGGTCTCCTGGAAGTCTTCTCTTCTCCACACTGCAGAGCCCCAACTCTCTCAGTCTGTCCTCATAGCAGAACTGTTCCAGCCCTCTGATCATCTTTGTGGCCTCCTCTGGACCCGTTCCAACACTTCCATGTCCTTCCCGTACTGGGGGCTCCAGAACTGCACACAGTACTCCAGGTGGGGTCTGACAAGAGGAGAGAGTTTATTATCACAGTCCTAGACAGCCTTTGGAAATATTTAACAATTAAATGCATTATGAATCTATTCATTATCACAACATAGTTGAGAGAAAGAGATGTCTGGTTGTAGTCAACTTTTTAATGAAAATCCTTAAATGATATATTCCCCAACATCTAAGTGAGAATTAAAAAAAAAAGTATTGTACTGCAATGAAGAAAACAGTAAGTTTGTTTTATTTTTATAATTCAAAAAGGTGTTCTAAAAGGTCTTCCCACTTCATTGGGAAAAGTAAGGCATAGCGAGATTACATTTCTTCCTTTTGTTTCTACGTGGGGAAAGTAAAAATGTCACTTTGGCTAAGTTAAAAAATGCTTTCTCACATTGTAAAAATGTTATCAAACCAAAATAATAAAAGAAAGGTCAAGTTCACGACTGGATGCTTCACTGCATCTGTTTCCACATGGACCTACCATTTCTTTGAAAATACCAAGAACAGAGATCACGATCTGATATGGCAAACTCATCCTAAGAAGTTTGAGGGTTGTTGCCATACAGCTTAATTATTTCATTACTCATGAAAAATGGTGAAAACATCCCAAACATTTTCTCCTCAAAAAACATTAATGACAGCACTGAATAAAAAGGTGACTTGAAAGCCACACAGGAAAACAGAGAAGCACTCAGAAAAGAAACAAAAACCAAACAACCAAACAAAACCCAAACCAACAAGAAACCCCAAACCAACAACAAAATAGTAGTATCATATACAACACTTTTTAATAAATATCAACCCTTTGGCTTGTGAAGTTTAATTAGTATATTCAGATGTAATTAGATTTTGCTTCTTTGACTTTTTTTTTTTTTCTGGCAGCATGACTTGAAGTCAGTGGAGATCTCTGAATGCCCCCCAAGATTATTCCTTGTTGTTGAAAGGTGAATGAGCTTTCTTGGTGACAGCCTGACTCTCCAGTTGATGAATCACCTGATGAATGGGCAACAAAGAGTCATGGTTAGTTCCACAGTGTATTTTTCTCTATTAAAATATTCCAATTAGCCTCAAACCAGCACACTTCTCTTTGCAATAGCTGGTCCGGCTCAAAAGAGCCAAAACATGAGAAAGAGAAAAAACACATTTTAAGCAGTCTGATTTGAATACATTACAAGCTATTTGTGGGCATTCCTAAAGTGTCACATGTCTAGCTCAAAGTCACAGGTAAGATATACTTGCTATGAGTTGTATCAGAAGCACAATTTGAAAAAAGGCAGAGAAATGGCAATGTATTTTGTTGAGGATTTTGGTGTATGCTGATACTGAGACTATGTGAATATTTTAAAAGAAGGGAATTTTTGTAAGAGTTGTGGTTTACTTTTTTTTGTTTGTTTGTTTGTTTTTTGAGGAGAAGTTCTGGATTTGGGTTTTGTTTGGTTTTGGTTTGTTTGGTTTTATATTTAATTATTAATTGCAGCAAGTATTCATACACCTTTTCCGCCCTTTCTAAACTGCCAATGATTTTCCATGACTGTCCCTCACAGTCCTGTGTCTTGGTTCCAGTGTTTCATAGTGTGCTGGTTTGAGGCTAATTGGAATATTTTAATAGAGAAAATTACACTATAGGCTGTGAAAGGAAAACAATGGTGATGGCTACTTCACTCATAGACTTGCTGAGGTGTTTAAGAGAAGAACCCAAAACATAGATAAGTCAGTCAGTCTGTAAGGGCACAGCATCTCTGGCGGTCTAGCAGCTTCTGACTTCTATCTGCTGATTATCTCACTAACCACTTTTCTTCTAACCCCCCTGGTTGATCCTCCTAATTCACCTTGTGCGTAAGGAAAATCTTAGGGTAAGGTACAGGGGTGAGAAGAAGGTTGAAGGGCGGTTGGGAGCCCCTCTCCTGGGGTCTCTGATTTCTGGGAGGGGAGTTGTGTTTCTGTATTACCTTTAAATCGTCTATTTCTGTAACTATCCCTGTCTGTAGTGTATATCTCTGCTTGTACATTGTGCTGAGCTGTAAATAGAGCTTCAGCCCTTAACTTCCAGCCAGCTGAGTTCTAGTTTGGGTCATTTTACAAAGTGTGGGGTTGGGGAACTCCCAAACCATCACATCATAGTTTGTGGTATTTTTATATAGCTACAACTCAAAGACTACCATTTTATCATACTTATTGGAATCATGCTATCAATTAAGCTGCTCCACTACTAAATATCAGATACTATTTCAGAGGAGCACTCTCTATGGGTTGTGAGTCCAAAACATCCTAATCCTCTTTTACTGTTTTTAAAAAAAAATACCTGCCCACAAAGACATAATAAGCCTGTTAGACCTTAACACAGCTCTTCTTGGATGATAACATCCCTATGAAGTGTACTGGTTTCATTTAAAAAAGACAGCAACAGAGACTGTGGCATTTCAGAGCTGTAGCTGCATGAGCTTTACATTGGCTTTAATTTTAGGTAAGCAGGTAGGCTTTAGCTGAGGAGGGGGCAGAAAGACAGAGGAGAGGGAGGCAGGTATGCTGCTCCCAAGCACTGATTGAAAGAGACAGCTAGGGGGCGTTGCCAGACTACCGCAGTAGTCTGCTTCTACCTTATCCTGCTTCTGCCTTATCCTGCTTCTGCCTTATCCTGCTTCTGCCTCATTGCTCTCTGCTGTTGTATCCTGACGTGCTCTTGCCTTATTTGCTTTGCAGTGTTATGCTGCTGAGTTCCAAGCCAGCTTTGCTGCTTAATAACAAGCCTTGATACTTTGAGTTTGTCTATTTGGAAACTTGCAGTGCCTCAAGTTTTCTGGGGATTAGCATTAAGTGCCTCGCGATGTGGCAAGAAGTGCCATTGACATTGTGCCTGTCTGCACATCTGTAGACCTCCATGCCAAGTCTAGAGTCATCCAAGAGGAACCAGGACCAGGTTTTTGGTTGCTATTTATAGTTTCCTGTTTTGAGGTGTTGGTCTATTCCACTGAACTGGCTGTGGGCTCAAGGCCTAGGGGGTTGTCATTTTATGGGAGGTGTTTCTGATGATGCTTCAACAAAAGGCAAACTCCTCGGTTTTTTCATCACTCATCCTTGAAGGCTCTGCTGGGCTCTGTCTTGTGAGAGATGTATTTATAAACATTAGCACCTGAAAAACAAATGAGAAGTCAGATAGCTTTAACATACTCAATCTTATGTTTTTAAAAGTGCAAAGAGTAAAAGGAAAAAAAAGATACCATTTCTGCAGCAATACAGCTCCATCAGGGCTAAAATGTCACGGAAACATACAAGTCATTACACTCAGTTATGCATCTGCAAAGAAGACAACAAGAAGGAAAGGGGAAAAACCCTTTAGAGTGTACTTTGCATTCAACTGCAGTGGCTCTGTAGCTTAAGGAAAGCTAAGCAGTTTTCATGTGGTACTGTTCTACTCTAAAGCTGCTTCCTACTCAGCCCAAAGAGGCAGAAGAGAAGATAAAGACTGACTTCTTTTGTGAGAACAACCTCTTTTTGTAGTAGAGTAGCATATAGTATGTCAGTTAGAATGTACCCTAAAATAATCATCTAGTCAAATTGCCATTCACAGAATCACAGAATGTCAGAGACTGGAAGGGGCCTTGAATGATCATTCAGTCCAATCCCCCTGCCAGAGCAGGATCACACAGGAACACATCCAGGTGGGTTTTGACTATCTCCAGAGAGGGAGACTCCACAACCCTCCTGGGCAACCTGTTCCAGTGTTCTGTCACCCTCACAGTGAAAAAATTTCTACTTATGTTTACACAAAATTTCCTATCCCTCAGCTTCCACTCCTTGTCCTGTCATCTCCAGCCGTTGTTCTGGCAACAACCCAGATGCATCGGTCTCTGAATTGCAGAATATCAGGGGCTGGAATGGACCTTGAATGATCATCCAGCCCAATTCCCCTTGCCAGAGCAGAATCACTTATGTCAGACCACACAGGAACATGTCCAGGGGAGTTTTGATTATCTCCAGAGAGGGAGGCTCCACAGCCCCTCTGGGCAGCCTGTTCCAATGTTCTGTCACTCTCACAGTGAAAAAAATTCTCCTCATGTTTACATGGAACTTCCTATGCCTCAGCTTCCCCCATTTACCCCTCGTCTTGTCATTGGGCATCACTGAGCAGAGCCTGGCTCCATCCTCCTGGCACTCACCCTTTACATATTTATAAACACTGATGAGGTCACCTCTCAATCTCCTCTTCTCCAAGCTAAAGAGCCCCAGCTCCCTCAGTCTGTCCTTGTGAGAGAGATGTTCCACTCCCTTAATCATCTTTGTGGCTCTGTGCTGGACTCTCTCAATCAGTTCTATGTCCCTCCTGAACTAGGTGGCCCAGAACTGGATACAGTACTCCAGATGCAGCCTCATCAGGGCAGAGTAGAAGGGGAGGAGAACCTCTCTCGACCTACTAGCCACATCCCTTTTAATACACCTCAGAATGGCATTGGCCCTTCTGGCCACAAGAGCACATTGGTGACTCATGACCAACCTCCCATCAACTAGGACCCTCAGATCCTTTCCCCCTTCACTGCCTTCCAACAGCTCAGTCCCCAACCCATACTGTTACCTGGAGTTGTTCTTTCCCAGGTGCAAGACTCTACACTTGCCCTTGTTGAATTTTCAATAAATTTCTTCCTGTTCAATCCTCCAGCCTGTCCAAGTCACACTGAATGGAAGCACAGACTTCAGGGCTGTCCAGAATTAAAAATGTTTTGTTAAAGGTATTATTCAAACACCTCTTCAACATTGTCATGTTTGGGACATTGATTACATTTCAAGGAAGACTGCTCCAGGGTATGACCACCCTCTCAGTGAAAAAATGCTTCATGTTAAGTGAGAGCTTGCAACAGTAGGATGAGGGGCAATGGCTTGAAACTGGAAGACTCAGACTAGATATTAGGAAAAAATTCTTTACAGTGAAGGAGGTGAGGCACTGGAATAGGTAGTCCAGGGATATTGTGGATGCGTCCTCCTTGGAAGTATTCAGTGCCAGGTTGGACAGGGCTTTGAGCAACCTGTTCTTGTGGAAGATGACCCTGCCCATAGCAGGGGCGTTGGAACTAGGTGACCTTTAAGGTCCCTTCCAACCCAAATCATGTCATGATTCTACAAAATAAACTAAAAGGGATGCATAGCCATCATCTAGTTGTCTCCTGAATTTGAATATAAATTGAAAATTTATATTCAAGTGGTTTGAAAAAAAAATTTGTTAAGAAGCAATACAGACTGTTTCCCTGAGGTTTATAGAAGGTGGCACCTATGTAAAAACAGATTAATTGGACTGATGCAAAGGAGAATGGATGTTCTTTGATGATGTTACAAAATAGGAAAATCAGTGTATAATAAAATATCTACTTAATGTTATATTCCCCTTTCTAAATCTGTTACCTTAAATGATATCTCACTGTTCTAAGAAATTACTGCTTTACAGTCAAGATAAAATCTATGCAACAAATGCTCTAGATTTTGGCACTGGATTATAGGTTACTGAGTTTCCTAGTGAGCAAAAAAATAAACAAAAGGCCAGTCCAAAATGATCAGACAACCCAAAAGGTCATGTCCCTAGAAGATCACTGCCACTTTACTCTGCTCTTGTCAGACCCCACCTGGAGTACTGTGTGCAGTTCTGGAGCCCTCAGGACAGGAAGGACATGGAAGTGTTGGAACCAGTCCAGAGGAGGGCCGTGAAGGTGCTCAGAGGGCTGCAGCAGCTCTCCGATGAGGACAGGCTGAGAGAGTTGGGGCTCTGCAGACTGCAGAAGAGAAGGCTTCGAGGGGACCTGATAGTAGCCTTCCAGTGTCTGAAGGGGGCCTACAGGAAGGCTGGGGAGGGACTATTTACAAGGTCTCATAATGACAGGACAAGAGGCAATGGGTTTAAACTGGCAGAGGGGAGATTTAGACTGGATGTTAGGAGGAAGTTGTTTGCAGTGAGGGTGGTGAGGCACTGGCACAGGTTGCCCAGGGAGGTTGTGGCTGCTCCCTCCCTGGAGGGGTTCAAGGTCAGATTGGATGAGGCCTTGAGTGAGCTGTACTAGTGGGAGGTGTCCCTGCCTATGGCAGGGGGTTGGAACTAGATGATCCTTGAGTTCCCTTCCAACCTTACCATTCTATGATTCTATGATCATGCCGTACTAATAATCTCAGATAAAATCTGAAACCAAGAGGAGTGAAGCTGATATTCTGATATAGCCCAGTTCATCTTTTGACAATCAGCACAGTGGGAGGCACTTTCCTCTGTTGCTCTGCAGGGTTGTACATTATTTCCTGACCTCTAATACATCATTCATAAGGTAGAGGATTTGGGGTTTTTTCTCAATCCATTCTTTTATTTACACCCTGTGGCACTGCTGAATTTTATTTTCTACATTTATATAAAGTTCTTAGATTAATCAGTATCCTCAACTCAAATCTCACCACAGAATAGGAATAAATCATTGTGTTAGTATTCTCAGAGGAAAACTACAGAATGAAGTGCAAAAGAGTTGTTTTCAGAATAAAAGTACTTGAAGCACATTGTTTTATTTCCATCAATCATACTGATGTTCATAACAATGCTGTTTCTACACAGGATGACTTTCATGGAGTTGTACCTTTAGGTAAAGCTGATAATTCTCAACTGAACTGGAACCTAACTGAAGTATGGTAAAATGAAGCAAATAAATCCTACTAAAGTGACACAAATGATTCCTTATAATTTACAATTTGTATGAAGTCTACAAGGAAAACTGATATTCATCACATTTGATTAGATGCCTTATATCTGCAATTAAAGGTAGAGTGTTTTGGATTTTAAATCTGTGCTTTGGTAATTTTAAGAACCATCCATCGAGGAGGATATAACCTGACCTGTAAACTTTGAATGTTCTCCAGAGTCTAGACAGAAATAAGAAAGTTTTTCTTGGGGTTGTGTATCAGACCACCTCCACCATTTACTTCTTTCACAGTGCATGCCTAATCACACCTAATTTGGGTGTCATAGAATCATAGAATCAACCAGGTTGGAAAAGTCCTCCAAGATCATCCAGTCCAACCTATCACTCAAACCTATCCAATCAACTAGACCATGGCACCAAGTGCCATGTCTATTTTTGAACACCTTCTTTTCTTCCAGTCTTTTCTTGAACACCTTCAGGGGCGGCAGCTCCACCACCTCCCTGGGCAGCCCATTCCAATGCCAATCACTCTCTCTGGTAAGAACTTCCTCCAAATATCCAACCTATACCTCTCCTGGAACAATTTGAGACTGTGTCCCCTCATCCTGTTACTGGTTGCCTGGGAGAAGAGACTGACCCCCACCTGGCTACAACCTCCCTTCAGGTAGTTTGAGACAGCAATGAGGTCACCACTGAACCTCATCTGCAGGCTGCACACCCCCAGCTCACTCAGTTTCTCTTCACAGGACTGTGCTCCAGGCCCCTCACCATCTTCGTTGCCTTTCTCTGGGCGCGTTCCAGTACCTCAACATCTCTCTTGAACTGAGGGGCCCAGAACTGGACACAATACTTAAGGCATGGCCTGACCAATGCTGAGTACAGGGGCAGAATAACTTCTCTTGTCCTGCTGGCCACACTATTCATGATCCAGGCCAGGATGCCATTGGCTCTCCTGGCCACCTGGGCACATTACTGGCTCATGTTCAGCTACTATCTGTCAGTACCCTCAAGTCCCTCTCTGCCTGGCTGCTCTCCAACCACTTTGTCCCCAGCCTGTAGCACTGCTTGGGGCTGTTGTGGCCAAAGTGTAGAAGCCTGCACTTAGCCTTGTTAAATCTCATCCCATTGGCCTCTGCCCACCCATCCAGACTGTCCAGGTCCCTCTGCAGAGCCCTCCTACCCTTCAACAGATCAATTCCTGCTCCTAACTTGGTGTCATCTGCAAACTTACTGATGCTGGACTCGATGCCCTGGTCCAGCTCATCAATAAAGATATTGAACAGGACCATGCCCACACTGATCCCTGGGGCATACCACTGGTGACAGCTGCCAACTGGATGTGGCTCCATTCACTATCACTCTCTGAGCCTGGCCCTTCAGCTAGTTCTTGACCCAAATCAGAGTAAATCTGCCCAAGCCAGGAGCTGCCAGCTTTGCCAGAAGCTTGTTGGCAGACGGTATCAAAGGCTTTGCTGAAGTCCAGGGAGACTTCACCCACGGCCTGCCCTGCATTCACCAGGAGGGTAACTTGATCAGGGGATCAGGTTGGTCAGGCAGGACCTGCCCTTCCTAAACTCATGCTGTCTGGGCCTGATCCCTTGGCCATCCTGTAGGTGCTGTGTGATTGCACTTGAGATGAGCTGTTCCATAACCTTGCCTGACACTGAGGTCAGACTGACAGGTCTGTAATTTCCCAGGTCCTCCTTCTCGCCCTTCTTGTGGATGGGCATATCATTTGCCATAATAATCAAGCCATAATAATTTCTTGTAGCTTAAGCCCAGCAGATAGGTCAGCCTCACACAGCCACTCACTCTCCCCACAGTGACACGGATGACAGAAGGGGAGGGGTAAGAGTGGGAAAACTTTTAGGTTGGAATAAACACATTTTAAGAGGGATAGCTGTGTGCACAAGCAAAGAAAAATGAGGCACTCATTCAGTCCTTCCCATCAAGAGGCAGCCTTCCTTGAAAGATGCCTGATGCCCAGGCCTGTCAGTGTTTACAAGGCATTTGGACAATTCCTTTAATAACATGCTTTAACTTTTGTTCAGTTCTGAATTGGCCAGGCAGTAGGACTAGATGATTGTTCAAGGTCCCTTCCAATTGAAATTATTCTAACCTAGTCTAATCTAACATATATGCAGTGCTCTGCAGCAAGGAACTGGAAGCAAACAAAATCCCAAACCAAATAAACAACTTGACTAACCCACCTACCCTAGAAACAATTGCTAGGAGGGAGTGAGGAACAAAAATCTACTGAAAGATCAAAATGCATTTAAGAAGTCCAAACAACAAATCTGTAGAATAGTGCTGCATTGTCAAAGCTCTGCTTTGTCCCAGATGCATACTTTTTGAAATAATCACTAACACACTCAGATTTAAGGAAGTTATTTCTTCATTTTTACCTCAATCTCATGCTTATTTAGTGCTTATTTAATGAGTTTTAGTTGACAGAAGGTAGAATAGCCTCATTAGATAATAAAAGTAAAGGTCCAGTTGGGTTTAAGTACTTTGAGATGTAATTTAATTTAGACTGTGTTTGTATTTCATTGAACACAAAGTGTGATATATTAATTTTATTTTTATCAATTTCTGTGGTGATAATAAGATTTGGTCAAAATTAGCCACATTTTCTGAGCACATGATTTGATACTTATTTACTACAATCAATGTTTTATTTTTCTGAGCAATTCTTCCTGAAGATGACTTGAAACAATATTATTGCAAATGCTTCAAACAGATTTTAAGTACGAGAGGCAAAAGTTCCAATCTTTAAAGGCCTGCTGTGAACAAGCTATGAATATTTTAATGTATTTTCTTTGCATAACAGATTAGACAGTCTTGATTTCCAGAGGGCTTAAATTTTTTTTTTGGTTGGTTGGTTGTTGTTGGGTTTTTGTTTGTTTGGGGGGATTGGTGTGTTTTTGTTGTTGTTGTTGTGCGGGTTTTGTTTGGTTGTTTGGTTTGTTTATTTTTTTTCCTGTAAGCCACATTTCTATGTTTACATACAAATGTTCATAAGTTCTGTAACAGTTTGCTTTCCTCATCTTGTTTTGGGAGTGGGATTGGCTACAGTGGGTTGGAATTTCACACTAAATGTCAGAAATTTTGCCAATATAGGTTATGGGGGGAGTCTCAAGCAAAAGAATAAACTCACTTTTGAGGTTGTAATTTTGTCAGACACTAGAAAAGCACAGAAATACAGGAAGATGACACTGGTTGCTGGACTATTGTTAGCCTTGTTTATTGGTAAGGTCTCACAGAAGCTGCTGCAGTTCTGATATCCCACTATAGCTGTTACTGAATCAGTAGCCACTGCAACAGAACTTACTTAAATGCCACCTGGATAGTAGCTGGTTGCAGTTGTCAAATCAGTCTCCAAAACCATGTAGCCCTTAACTATAGGCTGAGCAGTGCAGAGGGAAAAAAAAATCTTCTTGGAGTCCTGGTGGAAAGTAAGTTCTTCATGGGCCAGCAGTGTGCCTTTGTGGCCAAGAGAGCAAATGTCGTCTTGGGGTGCAGCAAGAAAAGTGTGGCCAGCAGGTCTAGGGAGGTTCTCCTCCCCCTCTACTCTGCTCTGGTGAGACCACACAGTTTTGGGCTCCCCAGTACAATAGAGACAGGGACCTGCTGGAAAGAGTCCAGCAGAACACAACGAGGACGACTGGGGGACTTGAGCATCTTCCCTATGAAGAGAGACGGAGAAACCTGGGGTTGTTTAGTCTTGAGAAGAGAAGACTGAGAGGACATCACATCAATGTATACAAATATCTGAGGGGTGGGTGTCAAGTGGAGGGGGCCAATCTCTTTTTGCTGGTCAGCAGCAGTAAGACAAGGAGCAACAGCTACAAATTGGAGCATAGAAGGTTTTAGCTCAACATGAAGAGAAACTTCTTTACAGTGAGTGTGACAGAGCCCTGGCACAGGCTGCCCAGAGAGGCTGTGGGATCTCCTTCTCTGGAGACTTTCGAAACCCTCCTGGATGTGTTCCTGAGCATTAGGTGATCCTGCCTTGGCAGGGAGGTTGGACTTGATGATCTCTGGAGGGCCCTTCCAATCTCTAATGCTCTGTGACTCTGATTCACAGGAATGTCTTGTGCTCTCTAGTGTCAAGATATCAAACATTGCCTAAAGTCTCAGCTGACCTTTGCAATTGTTCATCTCAATCTGGTAGTGTATAGCAAGGGTAGACCCATGGAAATCCTAATCTATTTTTTGTCTTGAAGGACTTTATGAAGGCAGGTAAAAGAAACTACAGACAGTACTGGAATGCATGAAGCTTATGTGCCATTCACAACTGAAATATAAACCCAGTTTAATCAACAAGCTTGTATCTGTAATTATTTTGAAACAAATGTTTTCCTTTTTTCTTAACTTCCTCTGTCTGGAAGACCTCTAATCTCTTTAAAGCCGTAAACTTTGATGATAGGAGGTGTCTCTGAGTATGATTAGATGTGAATGAAACAGTTCTCATTAGTTAAGACTCTTAGTCATTGTTGCAATTTAATTATGCATGCACACCTACAGATAGGAAGAACCAGTACTTCATTGGCATGAATGGGGCGTGCACAAAATTCAACCACTTTAGTATAGTGTTACAAAATCCTGAAAATAGCTTTTATTCAAAACTATAATCCAATTTCCATCTCATACTATAAATATACTAACATGTTCAGTTTGTTTTATACTGTCATTGAAAGCAGTTCTCACTCAGCTAACACCATCTGTTTATATCCAAATATTTTCTTTTCGTTCAGCCAAGTCGAAAATATGAGTTAAAACAGTCTGTGGAGGGGAAAGAAATGTGCTAATACACATACTTATCAACACAAGAGTAATTTATAATGCTGTTTAACTCCTTAACTGAAAATTAAGCTGTCACTTTCAAAATTCAGTAGAAGGAAAACTGGGAAAAAAAATTTTTAAAAAAGTCTTGTGAATATTTGGAACTGGGATCAAACCCAAAGGTAGAACTTTTGTTTACTTTCACATGGAAGCATCAAACCCCTGTCCAATTCACTTTAAAATAGAGAGTAATTACTAAATCATACACATGACATTTCTAATCTCAGTGATAGCAATATTTATGTCTCAGATCTCACCTTCCATAAAATAAACAGGAAGAGTCATTTAGTTTGGTCACTTATTTTCGTGCTTATCTCAGTGCAGTTTTTAATCTTCTTCAATCCTACATTACTGGGGAAAAAAACACAAAACCAAAACACAGGAGGAGGGAAGTGTAAAACAAAAAAGCTTGGTTTTTTGTAGCACTTTGTATTCTTATTCTTCTCTTCCATTTAAAAATACTGTTACAAGTTTTCTCTATTCACTGCTCAGCTTGTGTCACTGGTCACATATACCTGTTGTTTTAGCTAGTCATTATTCTTATGAAGTAATAGACAAAATCCCAACAACCAGAAGGATGTTTGCAGGAAAAATAAGCTAAATACACTGCCATTTAAATACCCCTTTTTAATTTGTCAGAAGAAGCATTTATAAATGCTTCTTTTGAACTGTTTGCATTCTGGACTCCATCAGAAATAATGTGGCCAGTAGGACTAAGGAAGTGATTGTCCTCCTGTATTTGGTACTGGTGAGGCTGCACTTTGAATTCTCTAATAAGTTTTGAGCCCCACACCACATAAGAGACATTGAGGTGCTGGGAAACATCCAAAGCAGGAAAATGCAGCTGGTGAAGGATCTAATAGAATAAGTCTTATGAGGAGCAGCTGAATGAATTGCAGTTGCATATCCCTGAGAGGGGAGGCTGAGGGGAGGCTGAGGGGAGACCTTCTCATGCTCTAAAACTAGCTGAAAGGAGGTTTTAGAAAAGAGGGGTATTGGTTTCTTCCCTCAAGTAACAAGAAAGAAAGCAAAAGGAAATGATGTCGAGTTGCACCAGGGATTGTATAAATTAAACATTAGGAAAAACTTTTCATGGGAAAGGGTGCCAAAGATAGGAACAACCTGCCCTGGGAAGTGGTTGAATCATCATCTGTGGAGGTATTGAAGAGATGTGTAGATGTGACACTCACCGACATGGTTTAATGGTGAGTTTGGCAATGCTAGGTTAAAAGTTGGATTCAATGATCTTAAAGACCTTCCAACATAAATGGCTCTATAGACCTTCCAACATAAATGGCTCTATAGACCTTCCAACATAAATGACTCTATGATTTGTCCATAAAAATTCTAGGCTCAGTGCTTTCTATGAAGATCAGTGAGAATATATCCATTCAGTTTGAGGAGTATTGATGTATTACTCTCTTATGTAGTAAATTTGTGCTTCAAGTGTAGAATACAGTGATACTGAAGACAAACTTTCAAATTGAAATCATTTGAATATACCATCACTACTTCTGAAAAGGGATACTGTTGTGGTTTAAAGCAGGACAGATTGCTCTTTTAGCTCTTCCAAAAGGGGCAAAAGAAAACCACTCACACGTGGGATTGGATAATTTGAAAGTTTAAATAGAAAAGCAATTCATATACTACAATGCTTCAGTGGTATAGTACAGAGCATAGCAAAGCATATAAAATACAAAGAAATCTGTAGTCTGGGCTTAACACGGAAGCTCATTAAGCCAAAGCTTCACACAAACCTACCCTCTATACCAGACCAAAAATCCCAGGCTTCCACACCCCCTACCTCCCCTCCACACCACTCCACTTGTGACACAGCATAACATTCTGACAGGCAACTTCAGGTCCCAATTAGGCAGCTCCAGGCCTAAACCCCCACCAGGGACATAAGAACCCACTCATCCTTCCTGAGAGGAGAAAGGGGGAAAGAGAGAAAACTGATTTTGCAGCCAGATTATTATGGAGACAGGACTTGTGGGTATGAAATACAAAGATTACACTTTCTGGTACACTTCCTGGACCTCTCTAGCTTCTGCAGGTTGGTAACCCTGTGGTTTTCTTAAAGGCATTAGCCTCAAACTGCCACAAATACTCCTACTCTAGTGTTACATGTGGTTTTCTTTAAGCATCTGTATATCACAAACATGTTTTCAGTGCTATGGCTTTGTCATAAAACAATGTCGTGTGAGTGTATGTGGTGGAAGGGCCAAATGGCCCAAATAAGTCTTAAATAAGTCTACAATATAAAGCCAAATACATCCTGGTGTCTTCAGACCACAAACCCTCTCACTCCTCTCCCCTTCCTGAAGTCCAGGGAATGTGGGAAAGAGAAAAAGGAACCTGGAGGCAGGGAATCTGAGGACAAGGTCTTGCACAGACACACTTTGTTCTTGTGGTAAGCAAGATGCATGCACCTGGCGGACGGTTGCCTTGTGAAAGGCTTATGTCTTCACCCAAATTTGGGCAAATGCCATTTCATTGCTTAATGTGTGATGACTTGAGGCGAAATGGAATATTTTAATGAAAAAAAATTAGATTACAGGCTGTGAAAAGAAAACAATGGTGATGTCTGCTTCACTCATAGGCTTGCTGAGATGTATAAAAACAAAGACACAAATATAGATAAGACAGTGTCTCTCTCTCTGGGAGCTGGGTGTCTGCTGGCCTTCTACTGTGTAACCTAACCAATCATTCTGCTTCTAAACCCCCTTGCTGATCCTCCAAACTCACCTTGCATGTAAGGTAGACCCTGGGGTAAGGTAGAGGGGTGGAAAAATGGGTGAAGGGTGGTTGAGAGCCTCTCCTGGGGACTCTGATTTCTGGGAGGGGAGTTGTGTTTCCGTATTACCTTGAACTTGTATATTTCTGTAACTATTCCTGTCTATAGTGTATATCTCTGCTTGTACATTGTGCTGAGCTGTAAATAGAGCTTCAGTCTTTAACTTCCAGCCAGCTGAGTCTAGTCTGGTGATTTTTCATAGTGGTGAGGGGGAGCAGGTAACTCCCAAACCAACACATAATTGTTCTGGTTTTCTGTGTTGCCAATGGTCAAATCAGCTCTCACACAACTGATAAATATAAGCCATATTGTAAACAAGGTGCCTTGCTGTTTCATGCTTTGTGCCTTATTCTCTCTCTATCTGAAATTCTACTATGCCTCAGTTTACTCAGGAGAAGCCTAAGTGGCTCATGTGTCCCCAGTAGGCAAGAAAACCATTCCCAAAAGCTTCCAGGAGCCAACCTTTAATGCTGGTAAGCATTGAAAGCGTAAGCACTGGGAGCCAAGCACCCATGGATAAAGCTGTATTACTGAAACTTGCAGTTAGACCTGGAGAGTCTTGGGGAAACCAAGAGAGGTAGTAGTGCCCTGTGAGCCAGGAGAAACCCACCGTGAGCCAGCACTGGCCACATGTCACTTTGCTTTGTGTTTAAACGTGGTACAAGACATGCTGCGCTCTGGACTATAAACACAGCCCTGGAAAGATTCCAGAGACACTAAATTTGTGAGTAAATAATTTCTCTAAAACCTCTTTGCAAAAGTTCTCTGCTCACTCTGGACCTTGTGTAGCTACCTGTTTAGCAGCAAGGAACATCCCAAGTCTGTCCTAGAGGCCAAGTGGAATATTCTGCCGCAGGAAACTCCTTTCTAGTTTAACTCAGTTTTGCTTTTCCTGGTTTTGCTTGAATTGTTTAAAGGGGTTTAATACTGCCATATATACTGTATAAATCCTGTAAGTGCCTGGCACAACCAAGCACAACAACCCTGTAAATAAGCTAAGGCAATGTTTTTTTAGATTAATAAATAATAATTAATAATTCCATTAATACCTGTCAATTCATCATTTAATAACGATCAGAACCATGCATCACATTAATTAACTACTCAGGTTAATAGACCCTAACTCAAGTGTGTATTAGCATATTTTTATATGATCAAATAACAAAAAAAAATTGTAGTAAACCAAAATTGCCTTGCATATTCTCTGATTATGATTTTATAACTGGAAAGAAACGGCAGTTCTGTGTGTCTAAAGATAGCATGATTCAGTGCTGTAAATTTTTGAGGAAAACAAATCAGACATTCTTAGTGCTTTGGAAAGAAATCATCTCTCAAACACATAAACACACATTTCCAGATAAGCATGCCTTTAAATATGCATACATAAACACATCCCAGTTGAACATCCATCAGGAACAAGAAAAAATTGTGCTGTTCATTTTCTTCTTCTCATTCATATGAATCACAGATGAAAGTTTTTCCACTGGGATTTTAATTTGCCGATAGCAAGGGCTATAAAAAACCATCGATTTCCTGGTTTCCAGCTGATAACCAGATTATTTTAAGATGTATACAACGAGCTTCAAGAGGAGAGGGTAAACATAAGCTACAAAGTAGCACAACATAGAAAATGGGACTGATCTCAACACTGCATTGCTATTTGTTGACTGACTCACCAAATGTGCAGCAACAATTCATCAAATGGTTTGAAGATCAGAATGATTTCTATGTAATGCTTTGGATTAAAAACCAATTTTCCTCCCAGAAAGATTATTATTGAAGTGTCACTCTGAATTCCTGTATCACTGCTTGAAGATCTTTTAAAATACATTTCAATTTTACAGGAGAGATATAGTCAAAAATTTAGCTTGGCATCTGCTATTTATAAACAGATACTGAGGTAGAGCTTTTTTTTTTTTTTAATAATGGCTAAAATCTAGAGAAGAAAAAGAAACTAACCCAAATTTGACCTAAGGCATTATTTTAATATGTACTACTGCATCACAAATGTACAGATCACAATTTTCATGAAGCCTGACATTAAGAAAAATCTTAATTAAGAATGGTTGCAAATCTCCTCAGTCAGCTTATGTTTATGAATGAGATAAAATATGTCTTGAGAAAAACTGTGTAATTAGAAGTTGTGGAAATAGCTGTGAATGGAAAAGAACTACTTTAAATGTTACTAGAAAGAAATGATACGCGTTTTGTAAAACTCTTCCCAGGGAGGTACAGGTGACACAAACCTTTCACTTAGCCTTTCACTTAGGCTTTTATTTACATTTTAAATGGTTTAGATGAACTGTTTTCCAGACAAAACATAATTTAAACACCTTATAATTAATATTTTCACAAAGATTTGTTCTCATTTAAAAAATATGATCTCTGGTAAAGGTTTTCATTTTCATAGGATCATACAATGGTAAGGTTGGAAGGGAACTCAAGGATCATCTCGTTCCAAACCCCTGCCATAGGCAGGGACACCTCCCACTAGGACAGCTCACTCAAAGACTCCTCCAACCTGGCCTTACACACCACCAGGCATGGAGCATCCACAACCTCCCTGGGCAACCTGTGCCAGTGCCTCAACCCCCTCACTGCAAAGAACTTCCTCCTAACATCCAGTCTAAATCTTCCCTCTACCAATTTAAACCCATTGCCTCTTGTCCTGTCATTGCAAGACCTTGTAAATAGTCCCTCCACAGCCTTCCTGTAGGCCCCCTTCAGATACTGGAAGGTTGCTATCAGGTCTCCTCGAAGCCTTCTCTTCTGCAGGTTGCAGAGCCCCAACTCTCTCAACCTGTCCTCATAGGAGAGCTGCTGCAGCCCTCTGATCATCTTTGTGGCCCTCCTCTGGACCCACTCCAACACTTCCATGTCCTTCCTGTGCTGAGGGCTCCAGAACTGCACACAGTACTCCAGGTGGGGTCTGACAAGAGCAGAGTAAAGGGGTAGAATCCCCTCCCTTGCCCTGCTGGCCTCGGTTCTCTTGATGCAGCCCAGGACTCAGTTGCTGTCTGAGCTGCATGTGCACACTGCAGGCTCATGTTGAGGTTTTCACCAACCCAGACTCCAAGGTCCTTTTCCTCAGGGCTGCTCTGCAGCCATTCACCACCCAGCCTGTATTTGTGCTCGTGATTGTGCCTACCCAGGCGAATTTTAGTATTCAACACTTGTGTTCTAAAGTTAGTTGGTAAAAAAAATTGTACCTAATCAGTAGTGGAATCAATCTTCCTAGATGTTGCACAAATCTTAGAAACACACATACCTTAGAGGGCTTTCTTTGTGATGACTAGACCAAGACTGCTCTTAGAAATTCAGATAGGTTTCTCTTTTTTCTTTGAATTTCAAATAAATGTTAATTTAACAGAACATTTTCCAGGTGAATTATTGAGTGGGAATTTCTCAGCAAATATTACTGACTTCCAAACAAGTAAGAAAAAGTTTGGTTTGAAGTCTCAACTGAAGTTAAATGCATCCTACAATCTCAAGGTAAAAAGGTCTGTATTGGTTTACATCAGCTGGTGATCCACAGCCTCATGTTCACCTCTTACAATACTTCTTTTCTCTTCCTTCTGAATCTTTACAACATCATGGTAAAATTCAATAGTCTAAGATGATTTCCAGCAGTTTGTTAAGTTATTCCAAAGCACCCTCCTGGAGTAATCAATTCATCATACCATTTACAGACTGTCAACAAGCATCTCTGTAAGAAGAAACTTGTGCTATACCTTCTATAAGGTGTAATAGAAAGTGTGCAAGAATGAAGCAATCTAGATCAAGATTTATTTTATCTAAGTCTGAGCTTTCTAAATTACTGATGCTCTACCTGAAAGCTCTTGACAGGAAAAAGGAGATATAAAAGAGCCAAGCGTTTAATCCATTCTTATCTTAGAGTACCACCAGAAGAGAGAAAAAAATTTAAGCAACTATCATATTATGAAGTCATCTGCTCATAGTATCCAAGACAGTATGACACAGTTTTCTTCTATACAAGAGAAAAACGGATAAGTACAGCATTTACATGGAACAAGTTTTCACAGATTAGCTTTTTCCTTCAAATGGGATGTCTTTATTTGGTTATCCTGTATCAACTCTAGTCAGCAAGGGTGGGGTTGTACTAAGATTCCTTTGGAGTAAATAAAGGTGAACTGACACCAAATGGTGGATGAATTCTGTTTATTAGATTGTACCAAAGTGGGGGTAAAATGGGAAGGAAGTGGGGAAGAAAACATGAAGAGAGAAAGAGGGAGAGAGAGAGAGTCAAAGAGCAGAGGAAGAGATATCACCATTCCCTGGATCCAGCTGATAGAATTATCTCAAGAACGATCCCAGGTTCTTTGTGGCAGGTGCACACTTCAAAAAGGGGTGTGTGGGGGGTGGTGTCTTCCTTAGCAGTGGCAGAAACAGAGTGGTGTGGGTGGTGCAGAGCTGGAAAAGCATCACACGCAGAGGGATCCATCCAGCCAATGTAGGCATTGTGGAGTGGAGTGGCAGCAAGAGCCAGGAGGGAAGGACAGTGGGGAGCTGCCAGATGGTACAGGCAATGAGGAGTGGTGCGGACCAGAAGGAGCGGTGCAACAAGGATGGCTGCATGGGCCATGCCAAATAGAGCCATTAGACTGTTAGCACATGGTTGTCTGGAAGCTACTGCTCCCATATAACTCCCTGCAGGGCAGGGGCTGTGCCTCCAGAACAGTGCAGAGTCCAGCATGCACATTGGCCTTTCAGTGTGTGCTGGTTTGAGGCTAATTGGAATGTTCTAATGAGAGAAATTAGATCATTGGTTGTGAAAAGAAAATAATTTTAAAGTCTTACTGTACTTTATTACACTTAGTACTTTAACTTACACTGTATTTAAATAAACACTATCATATTATATATAAAAATATTTATATATAATAAACATATAAAAATATAAGATATAAATTACAATATTTATTTATAGTATAATTAGTACTTATTGTACTAATATTATAAAGTATTACTGGTTTACTAAAAGGGATAAAAAGCCAAAGTATAAACAATTGACCACTTTCTGCTTCAGAGCCCTTGATCCTTTCACTTCTCCTTTGCTCTGCTCTAATATATTCCACAAGTAAGCTTTGCTGATTGTCTGTCTGGGAGAGAGAGGGGATAGCTTTTAGTCCCTTCTGGACTTCTTTCTTTGTCTGGGAGGGAATTTGGATTTCTGTTATTTCTAAATTGTATAAAACGGGGGTTAAAATTGCATTAAACGGAGAAAGTTCTTTCCAGTGAGGGTGGTGAGGCACTGGAACAGGTTGCCCAGGGAGGTTGTGGATACTCCCTCCGTGGAGGTGTTCAAGGCCAGGTTGGAGGAGGCCTTGAGTGAGCTGTCCTAGTGGGAGGTGTCCCTGCCTATGACAGGGGGTTGGAACTAGATGATCCTTGAGCTCCCTTCCAACCTTACCATTCTATGATTCTGTGTGATTGTAAATACATGTAAATATGCTGTGTATATATGTGTGTAAATCTGGCTTTGTTTTAAATATAGCTTTACTTTACTTCCAACCTGTCTGAACTGGTCTAGTAAATTACAATAGCACGGAGGGAAGTTCCTCAACCCACCACATATTATATTTGGTGCCCAACGTGGGGCCAGCTCGATTTATTAATAATTGATTCCAGATGATAAAATGAAGCCGTTATGGGTGATCTGGCATTTCATTTACCCAGTAATACTGTGGATATTTTATAAATTTATTCTGTTGAATTTTTATGAGAAAATTGGCTGGTGCTTAATAAACATAATGTGGAAAGGAGTGAAATCCATGTTTGCAAAACTTGGTAATTATCGTTTTGGTTTCATGGGTTACAATTCTAATGCCTATAGCAATGGCACTGTTAATATGTTATATGATTTAATGGAGTTCTCCCTGTGAGTGCAAGACATATTGTGGAACAGCTTTTTAATCTCCAAGTAAAAACAATATAACAATTTTTATTTTATCCCACTTCCCTTTTTTTTTTTTTTTTTTTTTTTTTTTAAATTTAAAACTTATTATTATTCTCTGGAAGGTTCCAGATGGCAATTAAAAAAGAAACCTCACCTGGTATTATTGCCTCAGTAACATGGCAATTACTTCTTCAGAACTCAAAACATGTTTTCTGCAGCAGCAAATAATATGGAATCATAGAATCATAGAATGGTAGGGTAGGAAGGGACCTCAAGGATCATCTAGTTCCAACCCCCTGCTATAGGCAGGGACTCCTCCCACTAGTACAGGTGTCTCAAAGCCTCGTCCAACCTGGCCTGGAACACCTTCACGGAGGGAACATCCACAGCCTCCCTGGGCAACCTGTTCCAGTGCCTCACCACCCTCACTGCAAAGAACTTCCTCCTAACATCCAGTCTAAATCTCCCCTCTGCCAGTTCAAACCCATTGCCCCTTGTCCTGTCATTGCAAGACCTTGTAAATAGTCCCTCCCCAGCCTTCCTGTAGCCCCCCTTCAGATACTACAAGGCTACTATGAGGTATTGTGTGGCTTATCTCATATTTGGGGCCATAGGGTAAACAGGAATGCACTTGGACTGATTTCATCCATTGTAAAACATTACCAATGAATGGGTTGTCTTGCAACAGACATAATCTGAAGTCTATAAGTGAGATATGGCTTCTGTATATTGCAGCTCAGTCATCATCATTTTGAAGTCTCCGTATGGGGTAGGTTATTATTGTAATCATTTCTTTGGCTATATTTAACTGAGAGTTAAAGACGAGTGTCTCATGTCTAGCATATCTAGACACTCAGTGATTTATACATTGTGTCTTTAGATGCTGTTCAAAGTAAAAGTGTTTGGAGCAATAATTTATTTCTTCAGATGACAAAAATAAACAGTAAATAATAATTTACCAAAACCCCAAATCTCTTTACAGTGCTGGTTACAATTGGGAGGATATTCATGATCTCCAAGCTTCTGAAACAATACTTTTGTCACAGTATCACCAAGGTTGGAAGAGAGCTCAAAGATCATCAAGTCCAACCTGTTACCACAGACCTCAAGACTAGACCATGGCACCAAGTGCCACGTCCAAGCCCGCCTTGAACACCTCCAGGGACGGTGACTCCACTACCTCTCCGGGCAGCCCATTTGGGTGGTACTGCTAAAAATATTGATTTTATTTTTAAATAAGCTATTGTTCTAATAAAAAACCTATAGATCAAAGACAAACATTCAGAAATTATTCAGCCTGTCAGGGCATAAATGTGCTACAATGCAATATATTCCTGAATTATAGCAAATCTTTCTTGTTTAACTGGAACTTGAGTCACCTTGACCTTTCCTAGCACAGAGCAGAGTGCCCCTCTGAACCAAGAGTAGCATCTGCATCCTCATTCCATTTTAATCAGAGCTCAATTTGGATTTATGTGGCTCGGCAATCAGTGCATTGCAGAGCAAAGAAACTGCAGAAATAAATGAGATGTTGTCTTGTTCCAGCTGATTAAAACATGATTCAAGGTGACTTTTAGGTGACACTATGACTTGTCAGAACAGCAATGTACTTTATTTTATGAAGGAAAAAAAAAAATATGTGAGGGATGTTTATTTCTCCTATCTGAGATAAGTGACAGAACTGAAATGAGAGCACTGGTGTGTGTTCATGAAAATATATCAGTGTTTAAAGAATCCTATTATTAGACACAGCAGAAACTGCATCTTGGATAAGCCTCTCATACTGTGGGTAATTATCACAAGCCAGAATGCTAATTGCTTTTTGATCTGCTCTGTGCCTCAAACGAATGTTGGTGAGGCTAGTGGAGCTGTACCAGACACTAACAATTAACGTGACAAGATTTATCAGAGTGCAGCATCAGCTGCTGGTAATTGAAGAACAGGAAAAACAGGACTTAAATTTAAGAGAGAAGAAGAAGAAGAAAAAAAAAAAAAACAAACCAAAGCAAACCCCAAACAAACAAATGAAAGCAAGCGAACAAACAAACAAATCCAAGGAAGAAACTGTGGAATAAGAATTAAATTAAGAATTCTTTTCATTATACTTTCTTTTCAGGTGCTAAGCAACTATATGTTTAACAGTGTGAAAATACCAAAAATTTGCATGTTATGGTTTGGTTATCTGAAAAGGTGAACACTTGTTCTGTGTTTAAAAATGTGTGCATTCTTTTCATATCTAAAGGAGAGAAGTCCATTGATTAGCTAAGAATTCATAAAGGTCTTTTTTTTGTTTGCTTACTTTGTTATGGTTTTTTTTTTTACAGATCAAATAATTCTGGTTAAGAACTATCAAAGATGTAAGTTTATACATGTTTTGTGCTTTCCCATGAGAAGTGAAAATAAATAAAAAAAATAGAAACTATCTTCTGGGTAATCTACCATGTCTTCCATGGTAGATTTCAGTTTACCTCTTGAGACTCTGGAAAATATGTGGGCTGGGAAATGTGCATTATGAAGAAAGCCTAACTTAAAAAAAAAAAAAAAAAAAAAAAAAAAAAAAAAAAAAAAAAAAAGACATTTCTGAAGACAAGTGGGAACATTCCCACATTTCTCCATTTTACAATATTTACTTTCTTATATTTAGATCTTTTCTGTGTAAAACCATCAGCCATGAGTTCAAAGAATAAGGTAGACAATTTCCACAGTAAGTATCTCAAGTGTCATTAAAATATGGTAAAATACACTGAGAGCTTTAAGACACAACAATAAAGTCAGTGAAGTTTTACTGGAGAAGTTGAGAGAGAATACAGAGTGCAGTGCTTCTCCTCCTATATGAATGCAGTAGCATTCTCCTCTATAAAACAGATGTAATTCCTCTGCAGAAAACCAAGATCGTGGCTGCACCAGACATTATTAATTGCACTGATGAATAGTTTGTTCCAACTCCTTTTCTAATCTCTTATTTAGACAGGCTAAGAAGAAATAATTACAGTGAGGGACCAGAGATAGGAGTATTTGACTTTGGTTCTGCAAAAACCCATCAATTTTATCTGCTCACAGTTTCAGTGTGGAGGTGAAAAGAGTAATGACAGAGAACACAAGTACGAAACATAAGTTAAGGACTTCAACAGCTGTAACAATAAACATGAATCATGACAGCTGTGAATCATAGAATAACTCAGGCTGGAAGGAACCCTGAAAATCATCTTGTTCCAAACTCAAGTACATTAAGTGAGTACACTGTAACACAAAATTGAATGCAAATTTCTGCATGTCTGTGTTTTCACTCACTTTAAAGAAAAGAAAAATGTTTTGCCACTCTTACTTTACCATTTCAAACAATAAGACAGACTACCCCAAAACAATTTTAAACCTGCTGTCCATAAAGACATTAAGTTCAAGTGATTCAAATAAGATGATGTATAAAATCCAGCCCATTTTCAATAGGCTGCTTTGTGCTTTGTGTGTTTTGGACTTCAAAAGAAAGACTTTTAAGGGTCTAAACCAAACAAAACAGAAAAGCATATAACAGAATCCACTGATTTACATACATTATGCTCTTCATATGGTTTGAATTCTCAGGTTTTCTTGCAATAATGACTGTAATTATGTGATATTGTAGACCTTGAACTGTGCTGCTCCTAATAGGTCCAAACATTATTTCCAGTAAGCATTTTTGACACCTGAATCGTTGTCTTAATTTTACATTTTTTCCATCTCTAGAGCAATGTCATCCTTCCTCAGAAAAGGGGACCAAACAATTGGGTTGTTCAGAGACAACAGTGGCTTTCTTTTGGTTTTCCTTAAAGTAGTTTATTTGCCTGAAAAATCTCTTGCTTGCATTCTCTAAGTTTTTTATCCAAACAAACGCTTGACAACATTTCTTAATAGGAAGGATTATTGCAAATAAAATAAACGTGTCTCAGCAGTAACCACAACATTATTCTCTGAATTCTCAGCACAATCAATCAACAAAAATATTTCATTTCATACGTTGTTTAGAATTGCAGAAGATACCTCAAATGAATTCTGAAGTGAAAATTTCATAGTAGCAGCAGACACAGCATCTATGATTGCCTTTCACCAGTACTTTTCATTGTGATCCATGAGATAGCTTCTCTTAGGGATAAAATGTTGGAATCAAAACTACAGGTGGCTACATTGTAGCTTATTGTCCACTACATGTAAATCTCTTAATTCATTAATTCATGACAGGAATTGAGTAAGACAACACTGCTTAAAAAACAAACAAACAAACAAAAAAAACAAAAACAAAAAAAACAACCCCAAAACCAAGTCAAGATTCCTCTACTTAGTACACATAGCAATAAGGGTATCAGAGTATCACAGTATCACAGACCTCAAAGATCATCAAGCCCAACCCATTACCACAGACCTCAAGACTACACCGTGGTACCAAGTGCCATGCCCAAACCCACCTTGAACACTTCTAGGGACAGTGACTCCACCACCTCCCTGGGCAGCCCATTCCAGTAGCCAATGACTCTCTCAAGTGAAGAACTTTCTCCTCACCTCAAGCCTAAACTTCCCCTGTATGACTTCAGCCAAAACATTAGCTACATGTTCAGTCATTTTCTTCCTTCTTTTTATATCCTTATGAAACAGAAGGTAATGCCAATATGGCTGAAAGGTGGCAGAGAGGCTGTTAGGTATGGATACCACATTGCAATATGAATCTGTGAAGTTTAGAAAGTCTCTTACCAAAACATTAACTACCCCTAAAGTTCTGTGATTCTCTGACTCTGTGATTCTGTGATTGCCCAAACCAATAAACAATACAATAAACAAAGTTGGTTTAAACAATCTTGTGAGACGATTTATAGAACATGCTGTAGTTGCATTGTACTTCTCTAACAATGTCACTGCTACCTCAGTTTCAAGTTTCAACCCTTCTACATAATACTGTAATTTTGATGAAATTATATTTCATGGAATTAAAGGTGATAGGAACTAAAAAACAAAGCCAAAACCAAATAAAACAAACAAACAAAAAAAAACCCTCAAAACAAAACAAAAACAAACAACCAAACATTAAAAAAAAAAAAAAGAAGACACTACAGATGTCAACTCAGATTTGACTTGAACATAAGAAAGTTTAAAAATTGATGTAACAATTGTTGGCAGAGTGGTAAGGGAAACATGATGGAGCCAAAATTTTATTCTCTTGAAAAACCTTCTTTAACCTATGAGTGTTTCTACATTCAGAGACAGATTTTTCTAACACTGAATACAAATAAGTACTGATTGCAACTTTGATAGAGATAAAAAGGAATCTATTGTACACTGAATGGCTGGGATGATGATGATGACACTTAGTAGATTGTGGTTTCTCCTTCTGTTCCTGCCATTTACACAAAATTGTTATTAAGCAGATGGAATCTTTATGTTAGAGCTTTTGCTGAAAGGTAATTGAAACCCTAACAATATATGGTACACTTATGGCATCTTTCTCCCGTTACAGCTGTTGATAGGCAAGATGGTTATTTGAATGAACACAAAATGTTCACAAAGTGGCTGCATGGAAGATTGTGATGGTAGAGCAAAATAAGCCCAGTACAAGTTCTGGCATGTCCAGAGACGGTCACTGGCTTCCCCTCTCCCTTCTGGAGTAGGGAGATGCAGGAAAAGAGGACAAAGGGGCTTGGAGCCAGGAAGTCTGAGGAATAGGGATCTCCCAGGCATGTTATACACCTGTTTATATCTTGTGGTAAACATGGAGCACACACCTGCTGTATGTTTACCTTGTACAAGTCCCATGCTTCCCAAATTTGGGTAAACTTGGCTCATCCCATCCCCAAATATGGTTATGCTCTGGCAAAATGCCATCCCATTGGTTAATGGTTCTGTTTATCTCAGTTGCCAACTGGGCCAATTGATTCTGGGGCAGTTAATAAATACAAGACAAGGCTGTAAACAATGTGCCTTGTAGTTTCAAGCTGTGCCTTTTTGCTTTATCCCATGCCTTGATGCTTTATGCTTTGTATCCTGGAATTCTGCCATGCCTCGGTTTACTGGGGAGAAGCACAAGCTCCCATTGCATTGCCAGTAGGCAAAGAAAGCCTTTGCCAAACACTGGCCAGAACCATGGCAGTACTGATGTGTTGTCATCCTTGGTTTTCCAAGAGACCCCCACCAGCAGGCAAAAGTTACCTAGCCATGCAGAAAAGGGGAAGCCTGGGAAAGCCAAGTGCCTCAGGAAATCTGTGTCTGGTTGCAGCTCATAGTTACAGCCTTGAAAGCAATAAGCCACTACAGCCTGAATGCCCACTTACACAGGTTTTATCACAGTCTGTGCTGAGAAAGAAGGTAGGTTACTGCTGCGAGGCAAGATGCTGTGTTTGCCTGCAAACCTGGGAACCTCCGTGCAGAACCCAGAGCTTCAGAGGACACTGTCCGTCCAAGAAGGGACCAGGACCCAGTGAGAGGACTGTGTCACATTCCTGGATAGCCTATGAGCCCTGAGGAAACTCTAGAAGTTTGTACCAGTCACCATACTGGTGACATCACCCCTCCAAGTGTTTTGGGTAGTGTCTGGACTATACTGTAGCCCAGGAAAGATTCTGGAAACTCTTTACTGTGAATAACTAACTCCTTCATAACCTCTTTGTGAAAAGTTCTCTGTCCATTCTGTACCTTATAGCTGCTTCTTAAGCAGTGAAGAGCCTCTCAAGTCCCCCTAGAGAGCATATTGCATTGCAGGACACTCTTTCCAGTTACTGTTTTGCATTTTCTGGATTTGCTAAACTGTTTAAAATTGACTAATACTGCTCTATACACAGTGCAGGTCCTGTAATACTGTGATGGTTTGGGAGTTACCCACCCCCCTCCACTATGAAAATCACCCAGAGTAGGCTCAGCCAGCTGGAAGATAAGGACTGAAGCTCTATTTACAGCTCAGCACAATGTACAAGCAGAGATATACACTATAGACAGGAATAGCTACAGAAATAGACAAGTTAAAGGTAATATAGAAACACAACACCCTTCCCAGAAATCAGAGTCCTCAGGAGGGGCTCCCAAACACCCTTCACCCTTCTTTCCACCCCTCTACCTTACCTCAGGGTCTGCGCTATGTGCAAGGTGAGTTTGGAGGATCAGCAAGGGGGGTTAGAAGCAGAGTGGTTAGTTGGGTTACACAACAGAGAGGTCAGAAGACACAGCAGCTCCTAGAGAGACTCTCTACCTTATCTATATTTGTGTCCTTGTTTTTATACATCTCAGCAAGCCTATGAGTGAAGCAGACATCACCATTGTTTTCTTTTCACAGCCTGTAATCTTTTTTTTTTTCGTTAAAATATTCCAGTTAGTCTCAAAACCACACAAATACATCACACAACCAAGCACAAAAGACCTTGTAAATAAGTTAAGGTAATAATTTCTATATTGATAATTAATAATTTTGTTAATATTGCCTCATTCATAATTACTAATTCCACAACAAATATACAAAAGTTTGTAACTCTTTGGTCAAGCCTAAGTTATCAGAAACAGTACCCATCTCCAGATCTTACTGGTCAGTAGTAATTGCTGCCTGAAGTTCTCACCTACAAACCTAAAAAATTTAACAAAAAGGTATTCCCCTATCCCACATGTACCAAACCAATTCAATAAAATTCAGCTTTACTGAAGAAACAAATGAAGAAGGAAATCAGTAGACTAATATGTAATTACTCATTGCCCATTGTGCAACAGCAACATTTAAGTAAAGCTCATTAACAATATTTTAAAATTCAGTGTTCCCTTCAAGGTACCTGGCACAGCAGCTTGCTGTGTTCCACCTCCTGCAGTGGTACCTCACTCTGCGACAGCTGCTGTGCTCTGTCCTGAATTCTTCCTAGCAGCAGAAGAATAGTGTGGCCAACAGGAACAGGGAGGTCATTCTCCCCCTGTACTCTGCACTGATTAGGCCACACCTTGAGTCCTGTGTCCAGTTCTGGGCCCCTCCATTTAAGAAGGACATTGAGGTGCTTGAACGTGTCCGGAGAAGGGCAACGAGGCTGGGGAGAGGCCTGGAGCACAGCCCTATGAAGAGAGGCTGAAGGAGCTGGGATTGGTTAGCCTGGAGAAGAGGAGACTCAGGGGAGACCTTATTGCTGTCTACAACTACCTGAAGGGTGGTTGTAGCCAGGAGCAGGTTACCTTCTTCTCTCAGGCAACCAGCAGCAGAACAAGAGGACACAGTCTCAAGCTGTGCCAGGGGAAGTTTAGGCTGGAGGTGAGGAGAAAGTTCTTGACTGAGAGAGTCATTGACTGCTGGAATGGGCTGCCCAGGGAGGTGGTGGAGTCAGCGTCCCTGGAGGTGTTCAAGGCGGGTTTGGACGTGGCGCTTGGTGCCATGGTCTAATCTTGAGGTCTGTGGTAATGGGTTGGACTTGCTGATCTTTGAGGTCTCTTCCAACCTTGGTGATACTGTGATACTGTGATACATAGCATCCCATGAGCTTCATAAATCCTGGCAATGTCCACTTCTATCATGCGGCAAGCATTGCTCAGAATGGTGTAGAATATATGTATATGATGAAATGCAACCCAGAGGCCTGAGGAAATTAGCTGATGTAGTTGCCAAACCACTCCCCATGATACTTGAAAAGCCATGACAGCCAGGTGAAGTCCCTGGTGACAGAAAGAAAGGTCTCTTCCAACCCTGGTGATACTGTGGTACTTTGATACTGTGAAGATTGCCTAATCACTATCTGCTCATGTTGGTGATTTTTGCTTTCTAACAACACTATGAACCACAGAAAATATATTTCCCTGATATGTTGGAGGATATTTTTGTTTGCTTGTTTGTTTGCTTTTTAATTACTCATCCCTTCTGCACTCACAATCTTTGACTCTAGCTTCCATTTTTTATACTGATGCCTCAGGTTTGGGTGTTTTCCACTGCAGATATGCTTAGGCATAGCTACTTTACCAGTCTTCTACATCTTGTCTCAGCTATCTATTTTCCTGTTCTTTATGTCAGATCTACTTTTAAATAGAGATTTGTAGCAGATGTTCAGTGTTACCCAACCATGTTTAAGGCATATCTGCTGGTCCCTATTCACTTCACTTATTTCTCAGCCAAGCTAGGAAACACACTCTTTCTTTTTTACAGCTGTCCCTTCAGAGCATTCTGGGAGGGATTAGACTTCATTTCTAAAGACTCCATCACTAGGCTGATGAATACAAAGCAAATATATAGTGGCAGCTTGCAGTGAGTATTCCAGTTGGTGATGTTAGTTACCTTGTGGTTATGGAAGAGGTTAAGGTATTAACCAAATCTGAAGCAGGGGAGGGTGTAGAAGAGGGAAAACTGTTGCTTTAGGCTTTTGGAAGTCTTAATATTGTTAAAGTTTTCCTTTCTTTGCATCTCAAGTCCTTTTTTTTTTTGCTGCATAGCATGTATGACTACTTTGTGACATTGTGGATATTGTGAGGACTATTTAATGGATATTACAAATATATTGGAATACAATGAAATAGGAGCACTTTAAATACCCAAAAGAATTAGAGACTGGTGCAATCTCATTAATGAATCACAGTCAAGTAACTACTGTGCTTAAAGTGGTGATACATTGGTTGCTAGCCCATTACAGTCACTGCTTTAAGTAATAGACTAATAGCTCATGTCTTAAAAATCAATTCCAGGTTGCAAGGAAAAAATAGTAGTGCTTTGAAATACTTCAGTACAATCCTATTATGTACATGACTGTTCAGGGGAAATGTCTGAAATTCTCTGCTAAATATCTTCAACGCTAAGCACTACATGCAGTGAATAAGCAAAGTCTACTTCTGTGTCATACCATTTTTATATCAAAAATTTCAATAAGAAGAAGAAGAATTACATCTCTGGTAAGTGGCTGCCTTCAAAAGTGTTTTAAATTTTATGAAGCAAGATCATAGAATCATAGAATGGTAAGGTTGGAAGGGACCTCAAGGATCACCTAGTTCCAACCTCCTGCCATAGGCAGGGAAACCTCCCACTAGTACAGCTCACTCAAGGCCTCATCCAACATGGCCTTGAACACCTCCAGGAAGGGAGCAGCCACAACCTTCCTGGGCAACCTGTGCCAATGCCTCACCACCCTCACTGCAAAGAACTTCCTCCTGACATCCAGTCTAAATCTCCCCTCGGCCAGTTTAAACCCATTGCCCCTTGCCCTGTCATTGAAGACCTTGTCAATAGTCCCTCCCCAACCTTCCTGTAGGTCCCTTTCAGATATTGGAAGGCTACTCCAAGGTCTCCTGGAAACCTTCTCTTCTCCAGGCTGAAAAGCCCCAACTCTTTCAGTCTGTACTCATAGCAGAACTGCTCCAGCCCTCTGATCATCTTCGTGGCCCTCCTCTGGACTGGCCCAAACACTTCAATGTCCTTCCTGTGCTGGGGGTTTTTATTTTTTTAGAAACTAGGCTGCCTGAACCCAGTCTTAGGGTAAAATAGACAAGGTAAAATCCACCAATTCACTGGAAATTAAAAGCAGACCTGAAAGGGAAATCTGAGCAGAAGGGTCTACTAAATTCCTGGGTTTCACTGGACAAGTAATTTGAATTCTAAAAAAAACCAAACCCAAAATAATGTCTCTAAGCAAAATACAAGATAAAAACAGCATTTTATGTAGTAGTGCCGTCAGCCTGCAGCACTATTCTCTGTATTTGCACTGAGCCATAGGTTGCACTCTGATAAAATTCCAATTTGGATCTGAGCACTGTAGTCCAGGGTTATGTCTGATTACAAATAAGAAGAGTCATCTTCTGTGTATATCCTTTCTACCACTCTTGATACTGCATCTAAGAATTTTTTTGTTTGTTTCCTTTTTCTTTGAACATAAGGAAAAATTTGATAATGATTTTCACCTTCTGGCAGCTCTTGCTGCAACAGTTTTTCAACAATGCTTATTCTGACTTTGATTTATTAAATATCTGTGATAATTTAAAGAAAAAAAAATTAAAACTATCTGAATCATCTAGAAAACATTTGGGGGTGATTTGAAACCAGCTAAAAGTTCATCATGCTAAAGCTGAAATATGTTTTGAAATGGTGAAAATGAAATTATGTACATGTAGTTGAAATGTAAGTAGTTGAAATGTCTTTTTATACATTTAAAGTGTGCTTGGTATATATCTAAATATCTTTATTACTCTCTAAAAATATTGAGTACTTTACTTTTTTTCAAAAGGAGCGGTAAGGTTGGAAGGGAACTCAAGGATTATCTAGTTCCAACCCCCTGCCATAGACAGGGACACCTCCCACTAGGACAGCTCACTCAAGGCCTCATCCAATCTGACCTTGAACACCTCCAGGGAGGGAGCAGCCACAACCTCCCTGGGCAACCTGTGCCAGTGTCTCACCACCCTCACTGCAAAAAACTTCCTCCTAACATCCAGTCTAAATCTCCCCTCTGCCAGTTTAAACCCATTGCCCCTTGTCCTGTCATTGCAAAACCTTGTCAATAGTCCCTCCCCAGCCTTCCTGTAGGCCCCCTTCAGATACTGGAAGGCTACTATCAGGTCCCCTCGAAGCCTTCTCTTCTCCAGGCTGCAGAGCCCCAACTCCCTCAGCCTGTCCTCATAGCAGAACTACTCCAGCCCTCTGATCATCTTTGTGGCCCTCCTCTGGACCCGCTCCAACACTTCCATGTCCTTCCTGTGCTGAGGGCTCCAGAACTGCACACAGTACTCCAGGTGGGGTCTGACAAGAGCAGAGCAAAGGTGCAGAATCCCCTCCCTTGCCCTTCTGGCCACGCTGCTCTTGATGCAGCCCAGGACTCGGTTACTCTCTGGGCTGCATGTGCACACTTCAGGCTCATGTTGAGCTTTTCATCAACCCAGACTCCAAGGTCCCTTTCCTCAGGGCTACTCTCCAGCCATTAACCACCCAGCCTGTATTTGTGCTTGAGATTGTGCCTACCCAGGTATCCAGAGACTATCCTATAGATAAAAGCATGAACCAAGTTTTTATCAGGAAAACTAAGCATAATTCAGATTTTTTTTCAAGTATTGAAGTAGGCATATATTTACTTTACGAATTGTTGCAATGAACCTCAGAGAAAAGACACAACGTGAAAAGTAGGAAACAAAGACTGAGAAAAAAAGTAGTATGAAAACATTTTGAAAATGGCAATAGCTTATCCAGATTAGAACACAACAGGCAAGTGTTTATGGATCATTAGCAGAAACCGAACCACTTGTTAAACAAAAATCAGCTTGAGGTATGCAGTTATGGGCACTGAAATTATTTCTTAGAGTAACATAATACAACAAACATTTTAAAGACTACAAAAAGGACAGTATACCAAAAATGGCAAGAGTAAATTTGAGGAGAAATAGCTATTGACAGATGAAAACAAATACAGGCAAGATGAACACATATACGTATGTAATATTTGGGAAGATTAAGCTAAATATCATTGTGTCAAAAATGGCAGAGCACAGGCCCAAATTCACTAAAACCAAACAATTTTATTTTAGGCAGTAGGACTGTATGTATGGTGTGGTATTCCAACACTGTATCTTCAAGGAATAATTTCAGCAAATGTTTTTTGCACTTTTGTTTCAATAAAGCTATTAGCAGAAAAAAACTGGAAAAAAATTGCAGACTCCTTTATAATAAAACAAAAAGCTTTGAAGAATGTACTTTTTCTTTTGTAGCTCATCTGCAATGTGATGGGCATTTTAAATAAGCATCACAAAGCAAAAAGGGAAATACAGCTGGAATTAAACCTTGAATGAATCATAGAATCATAGAATGTCAGGGGCTGGAAGGGACTTTGAAAGATCATCTGGTCCAACCCCCCTACCAGAGCAGGATCACCCAGAGTAGATCACACAGGAACACAACCAGACGGTTCTTGAATATTGCTAGAGGGGCAGACTCCACAACCTCCCTGGGCAGCCTGTTTCAGTGCTCTGTCACCCTCACAGTGAAAAGATTCTTCCTCAGGTTCACATGGAACCTCCTATGCTTCAGTTTCCACCCATTGTTCTTTGTTCTGTCACTGGGCATCACCGGGAAGAGGCTGGCTCCATCCTCCTGGCACTCACCCCTATTTATAGACATTTATCAGGTCACCCCTTAGTCTCCTCTCCAAGCTAAAGAGCCCCCGTTCACTCAGTCTCTCCTCATAAGGAAGATGTTCAACTTCCTTAAACATTTTTGTGGCTCTGCACTGGACTCTTTCAGGCAGCTCCCAATCCTTCTAATGCAGCCCAGAATGGCACTGGCTTTCTTGGCCACCAGAGCACACTGCTGGCTCATGATCATCCTTCCAGCCACCAGGACTTCCAAGTCCTCTTCCCTTCATTGCACTCCAGCAGGTCAGTCCCCAACCTATACTGACACATGGGGATTTTCTTTCCCAGGTACACAACCCTATGATTGCCCATGTTGAACTTCATTACATTTCTCCCTGCCCAACTCTCCAGACTGTCTAAGTGTCTCTGAATGGCAGCACAACTCTCCGGTGTGTCAGCCACTCAATCCAGTTTGGTGTTGTCAGTAAACTTGCTGACAGTGCACTCCATGTCCTCATCCAGGTCATTAATGATTGAATAATACTGGTCCCAGTACTGACCCCTGAGGGACTCCGCTAGTTACAGGCCTCCGGATAGACTCTGTCCCATTGACCACAACTCTCTGACTTCTTTCATTTAACCGGTTCCCAATCCACCTCACTACTCCATCATCCAGACCACACCTCCTCAGTTTAGCTATGAGGATGCTGTGGGAGATGGTGTCAAATGCTTTGCTGAAATCAAGGTAAAGCACATCCACTGCTCTTCCATCATCTATCCACCTGGTTACACCCTCATAAAAGGTTATCAGGTTGGTCAAAGATGACTTGGTAAAACCATGCTGACTGTTCCCAAGGACCTTCTTGTCCTTGATATGGCTAAGCACAGCACTGAGGATAAGTCACTCCATTGTCTTTCTGGGAATGGAGGTGAGGCTGACTGCTCTGCAGTTACCTAGGTCCTCCTTCTTACCCTTTTGGAAGATTGGAGTGATGTTTGCCCTCCTCCAATCCACCATGACTTACCAAAGATGACGGAGAGTGGGTTGGCAATGACCTCTGGCAGCTCCTTCAGCACTCACAGGTGCATACCATCAGGACCCATGGGCTTATGTATGTTCAGTTTACTTAACTGTTCCCTAACCTGGTCCTCACTAACCCAGTCCCCATCAATGAATCAAGCCTCCTCCTTAGCCTTGTCTTCCTCCACGGCCTCAGGGGTATGGGGGTCCTGGATACAGATGGAGACAGAGAAGGAATTCAACAACCCTGGTTTATCTGCCTCCTCTGTCACCAAGGCACCCATCTCATGCAGCAGTGGGCCTAGACTGCCTCTAATGTTGGTTCTGCCTGCAATATATTTGAAGAAGCCCTTTCTGTTGTCTTTGGCCTACCTTGCAAGATTGAATTCCAATGAGGCCTTAGCCTTCCTAGTAGCCTCCCTACATCCTCTGGCAACCACCTTATATTCTTCCCAGGTGGCCAGTCCCTCCTTCCGTGATCTGTGGACTTTCTTCTTCCACTTGATTTGGTTCAGCAGCTACCTGCTTAACCATGTAGGTCTCCTGACTCCCCTTCTTGATTTCCTACTCACTGGAATGCTCTGATCATGAGCTTGGAAGAAGTATTTCTTGAATATTAACCAACTATGTTGAGCCTCTTTGCCTTATAGTACTCTGTCCCATGCTATTTCCTTAGTAATGGCTTGAAGAGACCAAAGTTGACCTTGCTGAAATCCAGAGTTGTGATCCTACCACTTGAGATCCTGAACTCTACCATCTCATTATCGCTGCAGCCAAGGCTGCCCTCAACCTTCACTGCTTCAATCAGACCCTCCTTGTTGGTGAGTATTAGGTCCTGCAGTGCTCCTCTCCTAGTTGGCTTGAATAGAATTTCAAATGAGATTATTAATGATGGGCAAAAAAAATTAAAATAAAACCAAACAATCAACTGAACAAAAAACCAGACAGATTCCATCCTGGAATCTGAACGATCCACTAAATGTAATGTAAGTGTAGCAAAATCCAAGTTTACCACAAACAACATCTTTGTTGATCAGTACCTTTAATAAAGATGTGTTCACAGGCTTTTGAGGTATTGTTTTGCGTCAGACTAAGGATATCAGATCCCTCAGCACAGGAAGGACATGGAAGTGTTGGAGTGGGTCCAGAGGAGTGCCACAAGGATGATCAGAGGGCTGGAGTAGCTCTCCTATGAGGACAGGCTGAGAGAGTTGGGGTTCTGCAGCCTGGAGAAGAGAAGGTTTCCAGGAGACCTGATAGTAGCCTTCCAGTATCTGGAGGGGACCTACAGGAAGGTTGGGGAGGGACTATTTACAAGGTCTTGCTATGACAGGACAAGGGGCAATGGGTTTAAACTGGCAGAGGGAAGATTTAAACTGGATGTTAGGAGAAAGTTCTTTCCAGTGAGGGTGGTGAGACACTGGCACAGATTGCCCAGGGAGGTTGTGGCTGTTCCCTCCCTGGAGGTGTTCAAGGCCAGGTTGGATGAGGCCTTGAGTGAGCTGTACTAGTGGGAGGTGTCCCTGCCTATGGCAGGGAGTTGGAACTAGGTGATCCTTGAGGTCCCTTCCAACCTTACCATTCTATGATTCTATGATTCTATGATATCATTTAGCAATTTAATGTCAAAAATTTCTGCTAAATCAGTAAAAAATGCATGGAGACAGGTTTATTGCCTTCCTTATGAGGTGAGGTTGAATGCTGCCATTCCATTTAGTATAAAGAAGTGAATGTAGCATTCAAAAGTTTCTTACAAAGAAAAAAAATCCAAATTGAAGAAAAAACATATTAATTTAGATTTCTCTTCAGTACCTTTGAAACCCCAAAAGGGGAAATATGTGTCAGTAGTTATAGATTAAAAAAAAAATTTCTCATTTGTGTCTACCAACGACCTTAGCATAATGTCAGCATATTGAAACTTCTTAGATGAAACATGCATTAGAAAATATGTAGATAAAAATTTGACTGACTTGAAGTTTCAGAAAAATCTGATTTGATTCCGCAGGGAGCACATTCTTCAAAAGAATTCCATTTGTTTAGATCTGTGCTGACTTCAGCAGAACTTGATTTGAAAGGGAAATTAGCTTTCTGAGTATGAAGAAGATAAGCAGGAGGTGGATGAAAATGAAAGAAATTATCCAAGACCAGAAATTAATTAGAAAGTGAGACATTAATGATTTCCTGTCTGGTAGAAAATCAGTATCTACTGTATCACCTGCAAGAATAATGCATAAGGGGAACTAGAACCAGCAGTGTGCCCAGGTAGCAAAGAAGGCCAATGGCATCTTGGCCTGAGTCAGGAATAGTGTGGCCAGCAGGAGCAGGGAGGTCATTCTCCCCCTGGACTCTGCACTGGTTAGGCCACACCTTGAGTCCTGTGTCCAGTTCTGGGCCCCTCAATTTAAGAAGGACATTGAGGTGCTTGAGTGTGTCCAGAGAAGGGCAACGAGGCTGGGGAGAGGCCTCGAGCACAAGCCCTATGAAGAGAGGCTGAGAGAGCTGGGATTGTTTAGCCTAGAGAAGAGGAGGCTCAGGTTTATGATATTTCAACACACATAACAGAGTTTTAAAAAATACCTACAAAATGGACTGGTACATATAAATTAGCTTTTAATGTACAAATTCACTCAATCTTGAAATATTTGATTTAAAATATGCAGGGCTGTGGCTTTAATTCTTCTTACATTTGATCTGTTGGTCTGAATTGTGTGGTGTACTAATTAGAAATCTAGACAGCTGGAAAGGTACTTTATAAATTAGATTGATGTATTTTTAGTATAATATTGAAGCACTAGTCATACATACAAATTTTCTCAGTTTCATGCTCTGATCTTCTAGATCAACTTGTTAAGCAAAAACCTAAATTTACATGAATACTATGGAGTAACATGAGAAAAGGAAGAGATTAATAATTAATTGAGAAAAAACAAACAAAAAAGTGTGACCTTTTAAATGACAACTTCTTGAAAGCACATGTCTTTCTTCTGTTCTGGTAGAAATTTGTATCACACAAAAGAACAAGAGGGCACACACAACCACTCATAGGTCTTGTTAGGACATAACGATCCCACAGACATTCTTTACTTTCCCTCCAGTGCTTGGAACTCCAGACAAAAACAAATAGGAAAAACGTTAAACAGCAGTAATACAGAATCATAGAATGGTAAGGTTGGAAGGGACCTCAAGGATCATCTAGTTCCAATCCCCTGCCATGGGCAGGGATACCTCCCGCTAGTACAGGTCACTCAAGACCTCATCCAACTTGACCTTGAATACCTCCAGGGAGGGAGCATCCACAACCTCCTTGGGCAGCCTGTTCCAATGTCTCACCACCCTCACTGGTAAGAACTTCCTCCTAACATCCAGTCTAAATCTTCCCTCTGCCAGTTTAAACCCATTGCCCCTTGTCCTGTCATTGCAAAACCTTGTCAGTAGTCCCTCCACAGCCTTCCTGTATGCCCTCTTTGGATACTGGAAGGCTACTATCAGGTCTCCTGGAAAAACTTTCTCTTCTCCAGGCTGAAGAGCCCCAACTCTCTCAGTCTGTACTCATAGCAGAGCTGCTGCAGCCCTCTGATCATCTTTGTGGCCCTCCTCTGGACCCACTCCAACACTTCCATGTCCTTCCTGTGCTGAGGGCTCCAAAACTGCACACAGTACTCCAGGTGGGGTCTGACGAGAGCAGAGTAAAGTGGCAGAATCACCTCCCTTGCCCTGCTGGCCACGCTGCTCTTGATGCAGCCCAGGACTCGGTTGCTGTCTGGGCTGCATGTGCACACTGCAGGCTCATGTTGAGCTTTTCATCAACCCAGACTCCAAGGTCCTTTTCCTCAGGGCTACTCTCCAGCCATTAACCACCCAACCTGTATTTGTGCTTGGGATTGTGCCTACCCAGGTGCAGGACCTTACACTTGGCCTTGTTGAATCTCATGAGATTGGCCTGGACCCACCTCTCCAGCCTGTCCAGGTCCCTCTGGATGGCATCCCTGCCCTCTAGCATCCCCATCCCATTCTATGCCATCCAACCTTACCATTCTATGGTTCTATAAAGTTCCCAACCCACTACACATGTTTTCAAAGAACAACAACTTGTCATCCTTTGCTTCAAACATTCCTTTGCTTTGCTAAGATCCTAACATGTTCAGTGGCAGAGTATTAAGCGAAAGATGTTTCCTGCGTGCACAAAAAAATTAAAAGTAAAAATGTTCAGCCTTCAATTCTGAGAGAGAGGATAAATTTCACTGACACATTAAAGCCATTTATTCTTAGTACTTCACATGCTGCGCTGTGTTAATTAAATACATAAGTCAGATTTTTATTTAATGGCCTTTACAGCACATGCTGTACCAAAAAACATTCTACAGCTCAGGGTTTCTTCGCTTTCTGCAAAGCACATAAAAGATAACAGTATTAGGTCAGATGTTCAATATATGCCAAGTGTGCAAATGCAACCATGTGTTACTCTCAAATTTGTGCTTGCTATTATTATCTGTTTTCATCTGTACACCAAAGACTGTTTTTTCCTTTATTTTTTATCACATTCTTGAGTTCAGATTACCAAGAGTGAAGGCAGTATCTCCGCCTATAAATATATCAATCATAAAACATTATGAATGCAAACAGGTTTTACTAGGTAAGAACAGAGAAACAAGATGGATTTCTCTTCCTAAGGTGGTCTTTTGCATTTCCTTTGTTGATAAATATAGGTTAAAGAGCCTGAAGTAAATTTTAAAAAAAATTCAAAAGCTCCTACCAGAAAACTATAGATTCTTAAATATCCAGAGAGAATCACAACGACACTGAATTTTGCACCAGATGAAAATAAATTAAAATGACATTCTGTGTCTTTTTATTAAACTTTTGGTTTGGTAAATGAGTGTGTGTACTTTTTCAAGATCATTATGTTCTTGTGCACCTTGAGGGATTGATAGAGTCCATGATTTACACAATCCACATGAAGAGTTCCTAGGAATTAGAAAGAGAAGATGCCTAAGAGGTACCACATGAAAATGCAGCTGTGCTGTTTCTGATGGTTAGTATGTGTGCAGTTCTGGAGCCCTCAGTACAGAAAGGACATGGAAGTGTTGGAGCAGGTCCAGAGGAGGCCACGAGGATGATCAGAGGGCTGGAGCAGCTCTGCTATGAGGACAGGCTGAGAGAGTTGGGGTTCTGCAGCCTGGAAGAGAAGGCTTCCAGGGCACCTGATAGTAGCCTTCCAGTATCTGAAGCGGGCCTACAGGAAGGCTGGGGAGGGACTATTTACAAGGTCTTGCAATGACAGGACAAGGGGCAATGGGTTTAAACTGGCAGAGGGGAGATTTAGACTGGATGTTAGGAGGAAGTTCTTTCCAGTGAGGGTGGTGAGGCACTGGCACAGATTGCCCAGGAAGGTTGTGGCTGCTCCCTCCCTGGAGGTGTTCAAGACCAGGTTGGACGAGGCCTTGAGTGAGCTGTACTAGTGGGAGGTGTCCCTGCCTTTGGCAGGGAGTTGGAACTAGCTGATCCTTGAGGTGCTTTGCAACCTTACCATTCTATGATTCTATGATTCTTTGAAACATTTAAGAGGGCTCAATTCTAAAGCTGTTCTTCTGATCCAGTTTTAAGATGGACTCTCTAGGGGCTGACATTTTTTTCATGAGAATGTAGGAGACATTGAGATATTAAGTAATTTCTGAGATAAACACAGAAATAATTCCAAGATTCTTCCAACTATGTTATTATTCCTCTGATTATTATTCCTAACATCACCATGTGCTTCTTTCATATCACATTTGACAAAGCATCTGTTTAACCTTAATCAAACAATTGTAAACTGCCACTATTGTAGTAGCATATACAGTTCTCATCATCTAAATAGCACAAATAAATCCTCATTTTCTTAATCCTTTAAAGGGATTAATTTTCCTGCTGCATTGTATAAATTGCAGGAAGATAGTTATTTAATTATTCTGAAATTAACTGATATTATCTTTCTCACTTAATCTCTAACTCCAGTAAAGAATTTATATCTTCCTATTGTCTGTCTGAAATTTATGTCATGGAAACCCAATATTTTTCTAACCACTATTCCTAACATGTTTCAATATTTTCAATAACCCTTGAAAGACAGAATACAAAAGAGAAAGTCTGAGTTTTTTTAGGAGATGAAGAAATAGCATTTTTTTCCCCTCTTCTCTGCTGATATTTAGGTACAATATTCCCATTGCTTCCTTTGATTTCAGAGTAGGGTTTCTTAAAACTGTAGAGTGAAGAATGTTAATCTTTTCCTAAAAAGATTTTACACAATCTGTTGATCTGAATAAAATGTTTGTGCCTCTGAAAAGTTATTTTAAGCAGTTATGGAGTTATCTAGATTAAATACAACCAATAAAAAATCGGTTTCATATTAAAAATATTATTTTAGAATGTGCCTATTTTTAATAAGATACTACCACAATAAAATTTGTGTACAAAAGTTTTTACAACAGATTATGATAAGGAAACAAAAATGTCCCTACAGTGCAAATGTAAATTCCTTCTATCAGTGTGTTGTTATGATAAAGTGAAAAAAAAAAATAGGGAATAGAGATCTTAGAACAAGACACTGGGAGGTTGGGGCCCTGGAGACCTCTTAACTGCTGCATGAAAGGCAGTGTATTGATTCACACTGACTCACTTCACTAGTGGGGATGTGGCACAGGAGAGTCGAAGTGACCCACCCACCCAGTGTCACAACATGACCAAACCTTGAGTATGGTGTTCAGTTCTGGACCCCTCACCACTGGAAGCACATAGAGGTGTTGGGGTATGTCCAGAGAAGGACCATGAGGCTCATGAAGTGCCTGGAGCACATGATCTACTTGGAGCATCTGAGGGAACTGGGGTTGTTCAGCCTAGAGAAGAGGAGGCTAGGGGGAGACCTTATAGCTCTCTAGAACTACCTGAAGGGAGGTTGGAGCAAGCAGGGGGCAACCTCTTCTCCTTGATGACAAGCTACAGGACTGGAGGAAATCAGTGCAATCTGTGCCAGGCGATGTTTAATCTGGACCTTAGGAAATACCTCTTCACTGAAAGGGTTATCAAACATTGGAATGGTCACCTCTGAGCAAGTGTAAAATCCTACCAAGTTGGCAAAATGTTTGCAAAAAGTGTGTGTTGTCAGTCTGGAAGTTCCTGTGAGACAGAAATCAATGCAGTGTGTTAGGGCCTGGCCCATGACTATCGAGCACTTCTTATCGCTGTTCAGACTGCTCAGGGAGAAGAGAGGTCTCGGAGCCTACAGACAGACCAACAGGCATCGTAGTTACTCAGATCCAAATAGCAGGCATGGTAGCTGCACCAGGAAATGAGCCTGTACCAGTGTCAGCTGCATTCCTCATGCAGGTCTGTGCTGTAATGGAAGTGTTATGACAGAGATAACATTCCAACCTTTTGGGAGATGAGATGTAATTCTGTTATTTACACCAAATAAAAAGCAAAATAACATGGAAAGAAGAAAATAATTCTCCATGTCTGGGATCTGCACAGCATGCTGTAGGAAAACCCACCCAAGGTATTTGAATGGTTGTTATGGAATATAAAATATGAAAATCAAACTATTAATTATTATTTATTAATGCAAATTATTTTCTTAATTTATTTACAGGGCCTTTTATGCTCGATTTTGCAAATAGATTACAGAATGTGTACAGTGCATAGGGCAGTACCAAACAATTTCATACAATTTAGCAAATCTAGCGAAGTACAGACATTAAGCTTTTGGGAAGAGATTCTTGTGGTGCAATATGCCACCTGCCCTTTAGGTGGACTCAAAAGTTTCCTTTCTGCTGAAGCAGAAGGCACAATTACAGCTAGAGTAAACAGAACCAAAACAAAGAGGCTTTCTAGAATATTTACTCACACATTAGTATCTCTGGAATCTTTCCATGGCTGCATTGTAACCCATATAGTACCCAAAACATTTGAAGGGGTTTTGTCAGTGGTATGATAACCATTCTCAGCAGACAAGTTCGTTCCACATGCTCTATCTGTAGTTCTCTTTATTCACTTATTAAAATAGCTATTTTATTACAGTGTTTATTATTGGCCTCTCTCACCAAGATTTGAAAGGAATTCTGCACTGCCCTACTCCTCACTCACACCCTCCCTGCAAGAGCAGAACACCATCCACTCTAGTTGAACTTCCCTGATTTGCAGGACTTACACATCTTTACCACTTCAGTCATACAATTGTATGAGCTTAACTCTATCCATTTTCAGTTTTATTTACTCATGTTACTCTTTTCCCTATCCACGAATACCACTTACCTGATGCAGACCACTAAAAACACCTGAGACACGTTACATATGCTTCGTAGGCTGCAATTAATGAGGTGTTCCATATGCAACTGAGGAATTTGAGATTATTGTTTGACATTGTGCTATTTCAGATTAAGAATGGATGTTCTGAACTCACTGTGAGTACTTTTACTTCAGTTGTTGTTTTCAGTTGTTCTTTTCTGTACACAAACATCTTGCTATTTTCTGCTATCATATGACCTTATTCATACTCTTATGTAAACATGCAGACTAAACAGAAATGTTTTCTGATAACTCTGTATCTCTGAATAGGCTTAGATGCGTCCTTTATTTTTCTATGGACGCTGTGTACCTTTTACATATATACAGGAATATATATATATGAATGGGCTGCCCAGGGAGGTGGAGGAGTCGCCGTCCCTGGAGGTGTTCAAGGCAGGTTTGGACGTGGCGCTTGGTGCCATGGTCTAGTCTTGAGGTCTGTGGCAACGAGTTGGACTTGATGATCTCTGAGGTCTCTTGCAACCTTGGTGATACCGTGTTACTGTGATATGCAACCCAGCCATTCTGGCTGCAATTTGAAATTATGAACCAGTTTTCATGCTGCTGCAAACTGTAAGGATGTTCCTACCATATTCCTGAGAAGAGAGGGTGGATATCATCAGTCACAGGTGCTTCCACATCACACCATATTGACACTATTATGTTGCTGTTCTATTCTTTTAAAACAGTAACTAAAGAAGATCGTGAATACAATGTATTCATGCAATGTACAATTTATTTAGTGGTTTTCTAGAGAGCATATCTGTCTCATTCTTAGGATGCCCTCAGATGCTCTCATACCATTTGTGCAAAAAAAACCAAAACCCAAAATAACCAAACCCAACAAACAAAACAAAACAAAATAAAAGCTTTGATTTTCTGCCTCTTCTGTCTTTGTATTGCCATCAGACTATGGTTGTCTCACCACATTAATTGCATTAACATCCCTTGTGTCTTTGATTCTCTACAGAGAACTGGAGCTTGAAGTCCAATTGTTCCATGGTTAAGTCTGTCTTCTTAGAGAGTTAGCACAGGTCACATCTCTTATTAAGTATGAGCACTGCAGTTTAACATCAGAATCTGACATAAGCACATAAGCAAATAGATGTACTGACATCTACAAGCGTGACAACCTGTCTGATGGGTGTTTCTACTTGACTCACAGGATTTCTAAGATCTTAGGAGTAGTCATAAACTGTCATTCCTTTCCAGTTCTTTTGACAGAAAATCCCCCATCAAACACATTGACAAAACTATGTTAGATGATGTCTAATGTACCTAACAATCCAGAACTCTCGGATAAACACAAGCTAGTGCTACCAAATAATCAATATTGAATTATTAGGCTCTTGAAAATTCTAGTCAAAGACCAAAAGAGAAAGACAGAGGAAGAAAAAGACCCAGTACTAAACTGGAGTATGCAACACTCCCTGGATGTGTTCAAGGCCAGATTGGATGAGGCCTTGAGTAACCTGTCCTAGTGGGAGGTGTCCCTGCCTATGGCAGGGGGTTGGAACTAGATGATCCTTGAGGTCCCTTCCAACCTTACCATTCTATGATTCTAAGACCATTTGTGTTCATAGAATCATAGAATGGTAAGGTTGGAAGGGACCTCAAGGATCATCTAGTTCCAACCCCCTGCCATAGGCAGGGACACCTCCCACTAGTACAGNGCAAATAGTCCCTCCCCAGCCTTCCTGTAGGTCCCCTTCAGATACTGGAAGGCTACTGTCAGGTCCCCTCGAAGCCTTCTCTTCTGCAGTCTGCAGAGCCCCAACTCTCTCAGTCTGTCCTCATAGGAGAGCTGCTGCAGCCCTCTGATCATCTTCATGGGCCTCCTCTGGACCTGCTCCAACACTTCCATGTGACTTCCATGTGACTTCTTCCACGCGTCTTCTTTAGTTGCTGTTTTGAAATAATAGAACATCAATACAATAATCTTAATATTCTGTGATGTTGAAGCACCTGTGACTGATGATATCCATCTTCTCATCTCAGGAGTACAGTAGGTACTTTTCCACAGTTTACTACAGCACAAAAACTGATTCATAATTTTGAACTGCAACCGGAACGGCCAGGTTGAAAATCAATTATTTAGTGCCCCTTAAATAAAAATACAGATGAAAAACCTCAAAAAAATAACCAAAAAAAAAAAGGAATGTCAGACTTTTGGTATAAATATACTCACTTTGCACAATTGCCAGCCTGAAATTTTGGGTTTGGCTACTAAAGCACAGCCTGCTGCTTGCATATATGGAGAACACAGCACAGTACAAGGCAGGGCACGCTTTTACAGTGCAAAAGCTGTTTGTTACTAACTCCATGTTTCTGTTACTCCTGATCACTGATTAAGAAGAAGAAACAGTCTCATGTGAATCTGTTACTAAATAGATACTTTATCTCAGTTTCCTCCCACATCTGAATCTACATTGTTTCCATATGGTAAATTTTCAAGATAAAAAAAAAATAAATTATATATGCTGAAAGATAAGCACTGTAGTAAAGGAGGTAGTTGAAGACAGCAGGGGCTAGAAGCACAGTCTGTGCTGCCTCTTTATGCTTAATTTCCACACTTGTTATAAACAGGTCTAAGTTACTAAACTTGCTATTGGATTTTTCAGAACATCAAGCCTGAGGCTTCATGTGCAGGTTCATTTCTAGATCTGGGGCTGGGTGAGGGAGTCATATGTGCATTTTCTTTCTGTTTGTTTTCTTTCTTTTTTCTTTGTCTTTTTTTTTTTTTTAATGTTTATTCTAAAACACATCATCAGTGAAAATTGAAAAGTGTTCAGATTGTTAGTGCAGTACAACATATATTTTTATATAACTCATGAAAAAAAAAAAAAAAACATACAGAAAGGAAGACAGCTTTGAATCTGGCTTTGCCTGAACCATTTTTCTTCCAGGGAGATAAAATAATAAAAAAACCTCTTGAGTAAACTGCTGGCCAAACTCTTATTGTTTGTACTACTCCTGGAAAAGAGCCTGGGGAGAAGAAGCAGAATCTGTGCTATTGATTGGCTGGTTAAATAGAGACCTATTAGATTCAGACAGGTTAGATTGATTATACAGCAGCAGAATGAGCTCAGACTCAGATCTTAGTGAGCATCAGTGTGTGAGAGAGAAGGAACGACAGAAAGCACGCAGTAGAAGGAGAGTCGCATCATAGCATCCGTGTGTGATTCCTGGTGCCTGATAACAGTGAAATCGAGCTCCTTCAGTGGACTACTAGCTGAGCTACCTTTTTTCATTTGCAAGAGGATACTGTGTCTAAGCCAGATAACACACTGGATGTTGGAATAGTACATTTTACTTATAATAACATCTCTGAAGCTCTGCGTCTCTGAAGAAAGGTTTATAAAGGAAGACAAATATTCATGCTGACCCTTAGACCAAATAGTCCTGATGATATTGATTTGATATTCCAGGTAAGGAAACGATCCTTTGTTTTTCTGAGCAGCTAAAAGAGAAATTATTCCTTTTGTATCTTGCATGTTAAACACAAGGTTCGGCATCTGTTTACAGAATGTATTCACTGCACTTAAATTGCTTTCACTCACAGATGATACGTATCTAATGCTATGTATACTCAAAGGCAGTTAGGAGCAGGGCATGATTTGAGTATTGTATTTATTATGTTTAACCTTTCAAGTAAATGGGAATGAAGCAGCCAGGAGAGATGATTTATAATTACTTGTGTGATGCTTTAACACAGGCTGTCCCACACATGCTAAGCAGTCTGCAACAATACCAGCGCACAAGCTCTCTGAAATGATCGGCTCATTATTGTACGTGTTGCGAAGCCAGTTAAAGAGAACATTTACCTGGAGCTTTTCTGAGTGCTTGTCAGCAGTTTTCAGCAGGATCCATCTTTTTTACTGAAAGCTTACCTCTGCTGCACAGACATGGTATGCAGTAAATAATATGGCATTAGACTGCCATTTTTAAAATAGATGCAGTAGTTACTGCAAACATTCTACCTGTAAAGTGAAGACTGAAGCTTGCTACCTGCAATATGAAACCTGAAGTGTTATATCATGCTGTGCTGCATGTTTGAAGCAGACATGTCATGGATTGATTGCCATTTTTTGATGTGACATTGACACTACTGTCTCCTACCTGCCTAGTTCTACCTAGATTTTCTATGTATTTCCTTCAGCTGTGCTGGAAATGGTTTTGCCACAACAGGTTATAGGTTGTGGTAGGTTGCTGTGATTTTGAATGTGATAGGTTAAAACTGAAATAACTCAGCTTTTGGTTACATAGCAAGTCAGGAAGTTGATTGACTCAGAGTTTGCAGGCCATGGGGGTATAATGCTGAAAATGCAGAACTGTCACTTTATTAGAAACACATTCCTTCTATCTGTGAAAATCTACACCACTTCCTCATCAGTTTGCTCAGTCAGTTCCTTACTCCAAACTGAAAGGAACAAATCATATAACAGCTATTGTGATTGTCCTTCTAAGTGAAGTAAAGGAAGCAGCAGATTTCTGTAGAGCCAAATATAACTTTCTAATGTTCTGTCCAGTTAAGAAACTGCCTATGGTAAGCTGTTGCTGGTAGACTATGCACCTAACTGTGATTCATTGCATCCAACTACAAAATATCACTAATACTTTAAGCACTTGCTTCTCTTCCTATGCCAAGATAATCTTGTATAAATTTCTATAAAGCACTGTGATCAAATACTAGATTATGCCTCAAAATTCAAAATGTAAAGTGAAATCCCTGAGACAACCAAATTGTTTGTTCATAATTTGTAATAGACATTATGATGCTGGGGAGCTTAGACTTGTATAGATTTGAGGGGTTGGGGGGTGTTGCTTTTTTTTCATTTTTTCTTTTTCTGTTTTTTTTTTTTTTTCCCAAAAGAACAGTAATTTGAAGAGATGTCTAAGTGAGAATATGAAGAAAATATACATGGCTTAAGAGAAAGTTTTATCTTCTGTAATGTATTATATGAATAAACAGTGGCAAAACAAGAAGTAATCTCATAAGCCAAAACCAGAGGCTTACTTTACTATACCATGAGTGCTGATTTATTTCTTTATATTTTCTCTGTGAATAATATCTGCATTGTTTTTTACATACACAATTGATCCATGTCAAGAATTTCAATGTTTTATTCTGAAATTCTTTCCAAATATCAAGAAAATCCCTTGGGGACACATTTTGCCATCTTAGCTTTCATTGAGTGGTATTTTATGCCATAAAATACTGCCAGAGATGAAGACTGCATGTGTTGCCTATGGAAAGTGTCCCTTTACATTTAAATTAACTGACTGAAAAATGTAATTATAAGACAAAATCTTTGATCTTGAGAGCTAGATCTATCAGATGTAGGTAGAGATTTATAAAGAGCTAAAATAATCTGATGCCTAATTATAGAATCATAGAATGGTAAGGTTGGAAGGGACCTCAAGGATCATCTAGTTCCAAACCCCTGCCATAGGCAGGGACACCTCCCACTAGGACAGCTCACTCAAGGCCTCATCCAATCTGGCCTTGAACACCTCCAGGGAGGGAGCAGCCACAACCTCCCTGGGCAACCTGTGCCAGTGCCTCACCAACCTCACTGCAAAGAACTTCCTCCTAACATCCAGTCTAAATCTCCCCTCTGCCAGTTCAAACCCATTGCCCCTTGTCCTGTCATTGCAAGACCTTGTAAATAGTCCCTCCCCAGCCTTCCTGTAGGCCCCCTTCAGATATTAGAAGGCTACTCTAAGATCTCCTTGAAGCCTTCTCTTCTCCAGGTTGAAGATCCCCAAATCCCTCAGTCTGTCCTCATAGGAGAGCTGCTGGAACCCTCTGAGCATCTTCATGGCCTCCTCTGGACTGGCTCCAACACATCCATGTCCTTCCTGTGCTGAGGGCTCCAGAAGTGCACACAGTACTCCAGGTGGGGTCTGACAAGAGCAGAGTAAAACGGGCAGAATCACCTCCCTTGCTAATGCACTTTAGCTCCTTAGAAAAACCTCAGGCCTGTCTGAGAATATTTCATGTGCTGTTTGGCTTGCAAATATATATGCTCAAAAGCTTTCTTACACTTCATATTCATCTCACTCTTTTTCTGAAAAACTTCGCTTACTATATCTGCACTCTTAAAATATGCCTCATAATTTTGTGATTGGAAATAAAATCATGGTAATCTGTGATTTCCAAGTCTGTGACTACCTCCAGATTAGTAACTGCTAGTATTCAGGTTAGATACTAACCATGAAATTCCAAACAATGAAAAAAATTTGGTTTTGTTTTGGTTTTGTGGGAGTTTTGTTTGTTTGTTTGTTTGATTTCCCGAAAGTAATATTTTATTAGAAAATTAAAACAAAAAAAAAATAGAAGAAAATCAGAAGCCCTACCAATTACTTGCAGGTTTACTCACTAAATACATTATTCATTTCCAGATTAATGGTTCATAGTGTAAGTATCTTATTTTGTCTGATTCTGGAAAACTATCTGGGAAAAAAACAAATCAAATCAGAAAGATTTTAAGTGATTACAGATTGTGCATTTTCTCTCAAGTTTATTATGTTGTTAATCTGGACTTTTTGAAAGCATTTCAGCTGATTCATTCATATCACCTCTTTCACAAGATAACTAACCTGGCCTTTTTTGAAACTAATTTTTGCATTGTTTTCTAGCTCAGACTGAGAGAAAATAAAATTTATTTTTATTTTCTTAGATAACTTGAAGCCAGCAGGGGGCTCTTTTATCCTATCATATGACACACAGTAATCTGGATTAAACACATCTACCTGGTCTACACAACATATCAATTAAAAAAAAAAATAAAATCTTGCATGAATAAATTTATTCTGGGTGTACAGAACTTTAAAAATACAAAGCAAATAAAAATCTTTAATTTTTGTTAAGGGGGGGTGTGTGTTAGGTTTTGTTTGTTTGATTGTTTCTAAATGCAGATAATAAAGAGGTATGTTCTTCAGCTGACAGTTAGATAGCTATGTTTTGAAGTTATCTTGTGCCCTGTAAAGGAGAAGCAGGGAAGACATTCAGCAAGGAAACAGTACTTTGAAGTAATCTCTGGGGTTACTGAGCGAAAAATCTAATCAGACTGAATATGAAGCTCTGCTATTGTCCAAAAGGCTTAAGTTTACTTATTCTAATAACTATGACTGATAACACAGCTAGCAATGACAAAAAAGAGTTATAGAATCATAGCATGGTAATGTTGGAAGGGACCTCAAGGATCATCTAGTTCCAACTCCCTGCCATAGGCAGGGACACCTCCCACTAGTACAGGTCACTGAAGGCCTCCTCCAACCTGGCCTTGAACACCTCCAGGGAGGGAGCAGCCACATCCTCCCTGGGCAACCTGTGCCAGTGTCTCACCACCCTCACTTCATAACCTGTCCTCATAGGAGAGCTGCTGCAGCCCTCTGACCATCTTCATGGCCCTCTTCTGGACTCGCTCCAACACTTCCATATCCTTCCTGTGCTGAGGGCTCCAGAACTGCACACAGTTGTCCTGTTGAGTACTATTTTATTGTACTGATAAAACCTTAAGTATAGAACAGACTTACTCTTTGCTTACATAGTTTGCTTTCAGAAGGGCAGAGTCTATCACCAAGACTTTTGGCTGATTGTTCATCACACAGAGTGAACAAAGTAATTTCAACTCTGCAAACATTTGCTCACGTGAGCAGCTGCACCAGAGTAACTGTGGACCAAATTCTAACATCCTGTGTTCTGCCTATTAGATCTGTAGTAGTTCCTGTAACTTCATTGCACCACTGTAGCTGAAATTTGTTTTGAAGTTTGTACTATTCTTTGCGAGAGTTAGAAATAACAATTGAATAGCCAAATGCACACTAAGGAGTAGATTAGATGTAAAACACAATGAGGTGGTTGCAAGAACTGCAGCAGTGTTTGGAGGTGAGGACAGGAGAAGCATATATTAAAAGATATGCAAAATAGTTGTGTCTCTCTGTTCCAATTTTGGAGAACTTTCCTACTCTTGCCAACCTCCTGCCTGTGTCATAGTTCAACTTCAGCCAGAAAGTAAGCGCTGTGCAGCTGCATGCTCACTTCTCCCTTCTCCTCATCTGGGTTAGGGGACAAGAATCAAAACCAAGCAAAATTCATGGGTTGAAATGAGAACAATTTAGTAATTGAAATAAAAATGGAGTACAGCAATAATAGTCATAACAACAATAATAACAGCAATAAAAACAACAGTAAATAGAAGGAAGTTACTAAGAGGAGAGTGAAATAAAACTCAAGAAAGACAAGTGATGCACAATGCAATCATTCACCACACACTGAACAATGTTCATTCAGTCTCCAAGCCATGATCAACACCATCTGACCATCTCCTTATATACTGTTATGATATGGAATATTCTTTTGGCCAGTTTGGGCTAACTGTCTTGGCCATGTCCCCTCTCATCTATTTACATCCCTCCATCCTTCTTGCTGGTAGCACAGGAGAAGCTGTTCTAGTTAGAATCCAAAGTGTGTCTGGCCCCCCCAGACCCACTGACAAAGGCACTCACACACACACACAGTCATATATGCAAAGCGTACAGCGTGTCCCTTTATTGATTCCCAAATCAATACAGGCCTGAATGTAATTATAGAAGTGAGAATCCAGGTGCTACTGCTTTTCCCCATTTCATCTGTGCTGGTCAAAGGCCAGTAGGCATTATAAGTCTTCACAGGCATCCCCGTAGGGACAACATAGACACTCAATCTTACAACCATCCAAGTTCCTGAGATGTGTTCCCTTTTACTGTACAGTGGTCCAGCCTCTGTCCCTGCACATTTGTCCAGAATGTGTGGGAAGAGATGTCAAACTCCACCTCCACTTGTATGAGTGAAGGTTCTTGTGGATGCATCTGCTACATTGGGGGGAGGAGGGGGGGGAGACACTGGCAAGGGTCCAGCTGTTGCTTTTCCTAACCACCCTTACATGCCTTGCCTTCAAGACTCCCTCCTTCCTAACCAGCCTTGCCTTCAAGACTCCCTCCTGCTAGTTCCTTATCTTGGAGCAGCATGTTCTGCCTGCACAGTTGAAGATATTCATGGGCTAACAAGAGACCATTTCCCAGCAAATCCATTCTAGCACATGCTGTGTTAACCTGTGCTAACAGAAACCAAAAAATCCTTCATGACTTAGTTTGAACAGCACTTAACAACAACTAAAACCATCCCTGTGTTATCAGCATTATTCTCACATTAAATCCAAAATACAACCAGCAACTAGGAATAAAATTACTGCATCTCAGCCAGACAAGAACATCTTGAAACAAAAGATCTTGTGTTGGTAGATGAGTTTACACACACTGTCCAACTTGCTACCTGACGTTGTTTATCTTGTAGAGACTGCAATACAGAGAACTCCATTCAAGAAAAAACCTAAAATAATAATAAAAAATAATAATACCCTTTTTGATTCTCCACACTCATAACATGGGAGGATAAATTCACCAAGTTGGATTTTTTTTTTTTTTAAAGCTGAAAAATGATACCCTTTCTTGCTTTTATTATTGATCTGAATAGTCTCATTGTTTTGCACGTTTACATGTATAAGGAACAGTTTTGTTCTTCTAAGAGTAGCACCTACAAATTCCAGTTAGAATCTGAAGACCTTGTGTTTACTGCTGTATAGACAAGGAAACAGCCTTAGTTTGAGGTTCATGCAATATAATAAAAGTTGTCAGAAACTGGAATAAATCAATTATTATTTCTGAGATACGTGACTGATGGTTCAGACTTGGGTGTGCTCAACATGAGCATCCAATGTGGTCATGCATCTCAGATGGCAAAGCATTTCTTGGGCTCAATCAAGAGGAGTGTGGCTAACAGGTCAAGAGAAGTGATTCTTGCCCTTTTCACTGCTCTTGAAAGACCCCCAACCTCAAAGACTGCATCCACTTCTGGTGTCCTCATCCTAAGGAGGACATGAAGTACAGAGGAGGGCCACAAAGGTCATTTGAGTGCTGGAACACCTCTGCTATAAGGATAGGCTGAGGGAGCTGGGCTTATTCAGCCTAGAGAAAAAGGCACTCTGAGAGGACCTTACAGCTACCTTCTAATATCTCAAGGGATCATACAGAAAGGCTGGAGAGGGACTTTTCTTAAGGATGTCTAGCAATAGGACAAGGGGGGATGGTTTCAAGTTGAGGAAAAGCAGGTTTAGACTGGGTCTTAGAAGTTCTTCAATACAAGGGTGGTGGGATTCTGGAACAGATTGCCCAGGGAGGTCATGGATGCCTCCTCCTTGGGGGTCTACAAGGCAAGATTGGATGAGTCCTTGAGTAGTAGAATCTATTTGTAAGACCTCTCTGCCCATGGCAGGGAGATTGAAGTAGATGACCTCTAAAGCCCCTTTGCTCTTAAGCCATTCTGTGGTTCCATAACTGTGTGAGTTTATGACTCCTGGTGGATGATAATCAGTAACTACATTACTGGCACATAACAAACACAGCATCATACAAATTAGTTTACTATCACCGAAAGAAGGCTTTCTCACTACTAAAACATGACTAAAATTAGCTGCGACTCACTTGTAGCTCAAGTAATTAACTGTGCACGTGTACAGACACAGACCCTGGGATGGTATAATTATTAGTTATCTTGACATTATTTGAGGTCTAAATCAGACTAAGCAGATTGCCTGAAGGGGACAGGTCTGTGACAGAAGCAAGTAACAGCTACCACTTCTCAGCTGGACTCAAGCACTGTAAGACTCAAGAGCTGTAAGACTCTTTCCATCTCTATAATACACAGTTTAATTCAATTATCTGCTCTGTTTCCTTGAAATCAATGAAATTTCATTTTGAAAAAAAAAAAAACCCACAAAAATGAAATCCATAAGAGATTCTTCTCACAGAGTTACTGCAGAACTTCACTCTGGAGGTAACTTTAATTTACTGGTTGGTTAATTTATCCCTTATATACACACACTATGCACAGCACTTTGAAATACTTCTGAATGTAAATCGTTGTATAAGTGTAAGGAATTATTATGGCAAACAGAAGTCACTCAAACTTCAGCTAATGAAACCTGCCATGCTCTGGGATGCTCTACTAAGCACGAATAAAACATTTGTCTCTGATGAATGTTTGAAGATTGATAAAAAAACAATTTTCCAGACGTATTCAAATATTAAATCCTTATGATTTAGTTTCCTATTTCACACTTCTCTATAACATATGCAAGGAATCATTCATATGCCTAGATGTTTGAAATAGAGAGGTTTGGAAAGGCAACTCATGTATGTATTGTCAAAACATTTAAAGGATGAATAGCAACAGCACAGATTAAAATAGATATAGAATTGCAGAATGGTAGGAGTTGTAAGTGATCTCTGAGGATCATCTAGTCCAAACTCCCTGCTGACTCATGTTTGCCTAGATGAGGTTGCACAACAGTGTATCCATGATGATTTTAAAGTCTTCATAGAAGAAGGAGGTTGTTAAACAGTTGATGTGATGCTAGGTCAAGACACACCAGGGGATTTCTGGTAACAGGCAACCAGTAGATAAGCAGATAGTCTCACTAGAACCTGGCAGTTCTTGAGAGTGAGGACAATGAGGCACCAAGTGGGCATTGCCAGGAGCAACCACAGAGAGCACTGGTGCAGCAAACAGGACAGGGCACAGCAGGAAGGGCATGGCATGGCAGTTTTCTTGGGCATTAACATAGGCAGGGTGTGCAGAAAGGAAGAAATCTCTCTCCCAGCTCGAAAGGTAAGTCAGAAATTCAGCTGCTGTGAAGAAGCTTAGCCATGGTGTACATCTGGATGAAGGGCACATCCTCTGCACTTGCTGAGTTTCCCCAAAACCACACAGCTGTTCAGGTCTCCAGCTGCAGAGTGTCACAGCCTCTCACTGGAAACACACAGAAGCAGAGAAGCTGCTCTCTGAGCTGTGAGCAGGTGGGCTATCTGCTCAACCTGGTGGCAGAGCTGAGAAGTAGCATAAGGAAGGAGCATAAGGCAGCTGAAGAAAGAGATAGACTGGTGGAATCACACTCTGACCTCCCTGAGACAGGGATAGGGATAGGAACAAGGACAGCCACAACAGAAAACCCAGGATCAAAGGGGTCCTGTATTCTGCCCCCACAGGAGGTAGATGAGAACACAAGCATAAGCAATAAGTGGAAAGCATTGGACTTTTCCAGTGATTCTCTGTCTCTCTTGAACTAGGGAGCCCTGAACTGAACACAATACTCCAGATGTGTCCTCACTAGGGGCAGAGGGAGAGGACAACCTCTCTCAACTTGCTAGCCACACTCTTAATGCACCCCTTCTTGGGCACAAGACAACACTGCTGGGTCATGGTTAATTTGTTCATCAGGACTGCCAGGTCCTTCCCCACAGAGCTGCTTTCCAGCAGGTCAACCCCTAACCTGTACTGGTTATTCCTCCTCAGGTGCAGGACTTGCTCATGTTAAACTTGATGTAGTAAAAAGCAAGAGGTCTTGCTCTTAATTGCTTTACTGTAGGAAATATCATGATTTAGCCAATCAGGGGCTTCCCCAACTCCTGTTTTTGTGTGTGAATGGTCAGGTTCTCCATGCATGTACCAATAAATCCTCCATGCTGTGTTGGTGTCACTTCAGATCCCCAGCGTGGCTCCTTTTCTAGGATGAGAGAACAGACCAGGGTTGGTCTGGCTGGGGAGGGTTAGGGCAGGGTAAGGAGGATCCATCTACAAAACCATCTGGAATGAGGGCCCAATGAACTGTCGTGGGTGTGGGGTGTTGGAAGGAGGTCTGTGGGCACAGCCGCTGGAGTCATTTGGAGAGAGAACAAAGACGCAAGGTGCTACACTGCTAGGAGCTGGAGAGAGTCCTACAGATCCTTCTACACTTTCTTCTCAGTCTGTTTGAATCATCAGGTGTGTGGGGCCCTTTTGTAAAGGATTATGCTGTTGGTGTCTGTATTTTTGTTTGTGTGGGAGGTTTGGGGTGGGGGAAATAGTTTTACTTTTGTGTTTTCTGTAGCAAAGCATTGGCAGTCCTGGCTGTGGCTGGCAAGGGTGCATTGAGACTTGGATGGACCAAGAGCAAGGCTTTTGAATATCCAGAGTGTTAAATTTCAGGGAAACTCACCTGGGACATCACAGCAATAACTTTGTGTGAGAAGGCGATCATGGTGGGTGACATGTAAGTTGTTAAGGCTAAATTTCTGCTAGACAAGAAGTGATGGAGGAGAAAGGAATGAGGACAGGGAGGAGGTAGGGGCATACCTTGGAAGTTGTAAGAGGCAAGATGGATGTCGCAGTACTAGAGTACCAGGCCTTTAGTATGAGAGTGGTAATTGGTGGTGCTTTTATCAAAACATTGTCGATCCTCAGCTCTACAGCTGTGTTATATCATGAGCACTCAAGAGAGAAGGTAAGATAACAAAGTAAAAAAAAAAAAAAAAAAAAAAATATTCACTTCTGAACATCAGGATTACATAGTATTGTATTAAGCTTCACTTTCCTTTTTTTATCCTAATCTTAAATCTTGTTGCATTATGCTCTCTTGCACTGCTGGTAAACAAGTCTAATTGGAGGAAGAGTGAAGATGTTTCAAACTTCATGTGCTTTGCCTCTGTTCAGCATGCAAATCCAAGGAAACAACGTTAAGAAATCCTCATAGAAATGTGCAGCTGATGCATATTTCAGGGACTCATGTGCTAGGAATTAATACTGTTTGGCTGCTGGAAGATGGAGGAAGTCTCTGAATTTTGACTTGCTTAATCTTCCAGTCCCTTTGACAGTGACCAGTAGCCAGAGCCATGTCAACAATCCATCATTACTCATTGCTGTGAGACCTGTTGCAGGTAGCTCCCATGTTATTCCATTGCCCATCTGTGACTTTCCGTGTTGCAGAAGACTTTTATAAAATTGTTTCTTTATTGAATCTGCCAATCTACTTCAAAAAAGTAGAAAAATGATGGGCAGTTCATGAACTGACAATGACTCCATGCTGTAGGTTCCATTTCAGAGGTTCATTTTGCCCCACTACCTGTCATACTGGTTTTAAAACAGGCTACACTTCAATTGGAGATTGGTGCTTCTTGCAGTTCCCAGGTTCACCAGGAAAGATGCTTCTGAAGTAATGGACTTGTAGCTGATCCCATTTGAATTGAAATCCCAAACCATGACATGATATATTCGTTGGGGAAGCTCTGGACAATCTCAAATTGATAGAGTTCTGAGTTGTTGGAGAAGTAAGGAGGGGAGTCAGCAGAACTACCACCTTGGAATTCCAGTGGGGAGACTTTGGTCTGTTTCAGACACTGGTTGATGAAGTCCTTTGAGAAGAAATGTAGAGGGGCCAAGGAGTCCAGGAGGTTTCAACATTCTTCAAGTACCTAATCTTAAAAGTGCAGGAACAGACCACCCTTATGTGCCAAAAAATGAGTCAGTGAGGAATAAAGCTAACCTGGCTAAACATGGAGATCTGGTTGCAACTCAGGTTTTAAAAGGTGTGTTTATGATCATTAGAAGAAGGAACAGGACACTCAAGAAGACTAGAAAGTTGTTGTGAGGCTATGCAGGGAGAAAATTAGCAGGGCATCCACAAATATTTTAGCAACAAAACCAGGACAAAGAATAATCTGTTCATTACTGGATGCAGGAAAGAGGAGAGTGATCAATGATGAATACAAAGCTAGATCCTTGTCCACCTTGTTAGAAACTCATTGCAAAATTCTCTTTCTTGTAGCTGTTCAGTGGAGTTGTTCACTTGGCATAAACATTTCCCTGCTGAGAACTCACACATATATGGTTAAATATTACCAAATTTCCTTATTCTGTGAAATTTCTCTGGAATTTCTGGAAACAGATATCACTGACATCTCAAACTAGCTTCTTTTAATCTGCCTTTATTTTATTTTTCCCCCCTCTATATGCTTTAAACAGTTATTAGACTAAGATTTCAACAATGTAACAGGAATTCTGAGTTTTTTGTTTGTTTTTCCTTCCCTCATAAAATTTTCCTTCCTCCCCAATCTCACACTGAAATGATATCAAACTGAGCAGCAAAAATCTCTGTTGAGGAAGAGAAGTTAGATCTTTTATTAAAATATTAGAAGAAAAAAAATAGAAATTGCAGGAATTAAAGTAATAATAGGGAAATTGAGGAAACTGTTAGAAGTCATCTGCTTTTACTCTGAGTAGATACAGACAAATTAGCAATAGATGTAATAGTTTTGCAAGATTGTTCTCTCTTTTCAGACCTCATGTAAACATTGTAAAAACCTAAATGTACTTAAGATGTCATAATTAATGCATGGTTTTTGATTCTTAGTGATGTAAATCTTCACTGATGGATATAATGACTTAGGTTCCATAGAAAACATAGATCTGAAAGGTGTTTTGTCCTTTCTCTTGTTTATCGTTTCACTTTGGAAAGGCCTAATGAAGACAAAAGGATTACAGTCATCTTAGTCTTGCAGGGTGTCTCAGACAATTTATGAATAACAGGTATTTCCCAGGAGGAAAAATATAAATAAATAAAAATTGTTGTCCAAAACCATAAAGAGTCCATAGAATACTAATGACTGAATTCATCCTTGATGAGTGTTTTCTGTTCTCCTTCAGTTGTTCTCTTAAGAATGCTGCTTAATAAGAAAGTAATACCAAGTTAATATACTAAAAGTGTGCTATAGCTCCAGGAACATTAAAGTTAAAATTACTGTCAAGGCAGGTGAAATTTTGGAGTGAAGTGCATACGACCTTTTGAGAGGAAGAAAAGTGGGCTGACTGGGATTGCACCAGGTCATTCTTCACTTAGAAACAACACTGCTGCTGATTCCCTGACCTGACCTGAAATTTGTCAGTGTATCTGGAACACAGGCAAATTGGAGGAGCAAAGACACATATTCAATGGTATTCTCCTTATGAAATGTATCCAGAAGGTTTAGCTCTGTATTAGCTGGGAAAAAAAACATATAAAGAAACAAAAACCAACAAACAAAACTACAAGCACACACTGGTGTCCCCCCTAGGCCTCTTTCAAAGGTGTTTAAAGCACATCTAAAGCTTATAATTGTCACTGTTGGTGACTGTCTCTCCTGCAGGCTCCACTGAGTGCCACAGAAAATAAAAGTTTTTAAAAGTTCAAATGAAAATAAAATGCCTTTCAAAACCTACATCAATACTGCAATGTTAAATTATCATTTTTTAGATTATTAATACTAATAGAAAGACAAATCTTCTTAATATATAGAATGCCACGTTATTTTTATAAGTAGATGCTCCTGACTTTCAGTTGCAGAAATGAAGATTATTGGTAAGGATGAGAAACTGCAAATTTGAAGACTTTTTTTACCATGAGAAGGTAACCTGCAGCTCATTCCTTTTGTTATTCACAAAACAGGATGCAAGAGAGATTCCAATTCAGTGTCTCTGTACAGATGGTTCACCTCTGTCAAGGAGAATGTGGCAACTTCTGTTTTTACTCTTCTTTGTGCCCTGCTGCTTTTCATAAGAATATCCAGGAAGTTAATGTGTTTGTCTACTGGGACATCTTTTTGTTATGACCTGGGTATTCATCACCAGTCTTACTTGAGAAGTACTGAATAATGTTACATTTGCATGCTAGCTGCTTCAATCTGGCTACACACCATAAATCTTGAGTTGAGAAGGTCTTAAATCTTCTGAAACTCCATAAGATACTCAGTCCTTAAACAAAGCCAAATATTTACTTTTTCCTTATCCAGAACGCCACCGGGATGTGATGGCATTTTGAATGTAGTTAATGTAGTAAACAAAATATGAAGACTGTTTTTGTCTTCCATCTTGAAAAGAACAAAACAAAAGAATGTGGTGGAGTGATTAATGATTCTGCTTAACTACAGATTGTGGCTTCATGCAACAGTGATTCTCCTGCTATTATTCTGTATAAGATGCTACATTTAGCATATATCCATTCATCCCCACAGCTGGATGAAAACCAAAATGTTAACCTTTAGCTTTGCATGTTTTGAAAGCGCTTTTAATGCTGAATGTGTAACTTGCATTGTTTGCTGTTGAATTACTCAAGGTGATAATGTGTAAGAGCTGAATTTGCTTTGTTTAAAAGTATTGACTCAATATGAAAAGGAAGATAAAATTACAGCAGAAAAGAAATAACTGCACAAATCAGTGTTTCAGATTACTTTTGGAAGTGCTGACTTCCGCTTCCTGCTTCAAAGTAATTTTAATGTCGCCTTTATTTAGCATCAGTTATTCTATAACAGACTCATCTAAGACAGATTGAAACCTGTGAGCTGTTAGTGCTAAATATTGGTATTTGTTACTAAGTGCCAAAACTTTTCACAGTGTCTTGAATAAATAGCAAAATCCACTTCGTTTCTGTACCCCATACACAATAACTTCTAATTCCAGACACTGTATAAATTCCACATTTACTGTACATTCCCCAAAACATACAATATGTCCTCGGTACCATATTACTAACTGAACAGTGCTAAGGTGATTCAGACTTCTTCCTATTACACTGTGATGAAAAAGCTGATAAAGGTCTCACTGTAACCAAAATAAATGAGACTGAGAGAGTTGGGGCTCTTCAGCCTGGAGAAGAGAAGGCTTCCAGGAGACCTGATAGTAACCTTCCAGTATCTGAAGGGGGCCTACAGGAAGGCTGGGGAGGGATTATTGACAAGGTCTTGCAATGACAGGCCAAGGGGCAATGGGTTTAAACTGGCACAGGGAAGATTTAGACTGGATGTTAGGAGGAAGTTCTTTGCAGTGAGGGTGGTGAGGCACTGGAACAGGTTCCCAAGGAGGTTGCGGCTGCTCCCTCCCTGGATGTGTTCAAGGCCAGATTGGATGAGACCTTGAGTGAGCTGTACTAGTGGGAGGTGTCCCTGCCTATGGCAGGGGGTTGGAACTAGATGATCCTTGAGGTCCCTTCCAACCTTACCATTCTATGATTCTACAAGTGAAGCAACCACGTCCATAAAAAGTTCGTGTCATGGGTTCAGTTGAATTTGGTCATCAATATTCGGTACCATGCTGATGCTGTGCCAGCTTTAAAACAAAAGTACTGGCTGGAGCAAAATATCAAGGGGCTTGTAGTTTGGATTGTAACTGTTGTAGGTTAAGGAAATGAAGAATTAATTGGTTTAACTATAGTCCTCTAGAGAGACTAGAATGTCCTGGGGGAGGACACAGGACATCATAATGGTTTATTCTAGTCTTCTTTCCTGTATCTCCCTGAGTAAGAGGTGGATTGTTTTCCCTCTTTCTCTCGTTCTCCAGGAAGATTACTCTTCCTCTTTCTCTCTTTGTCCCTCCTCTGTCTCTGAGCATGTGCATCTGGCTGTTATCTCTTGGGTTTTGGGGAAGTTTGAGAGCTTGACTGGCAAGTTAATTTCTAGCTACACCACTGGGCCCAGTCAGCCTGGCTTGTGGTGGAGGGGCACTGATGCCTGCTAGTTCTGTCTTGGGTGGAGGTGCAGCTTGGTGGGCATCTGGGTCTGCTGAGGCTGGGGAACAGGGGGGAGGTTTTGGGAGGTTTTAGAAGAGTTTGGTCTGGTAGGCCCAGGTGGAGAGCTGAGACTAATTTCTGTACATATGCTTTTCCCCTGAATACCTTTTGTACTTCCATATAGGTTTGTAAATAGCATTCAAACTGAATCTGCAATTCCACGTGAGTGTCTTCATTTTACTCCCCTGGCAGTTAAATACCTTTCTGTCCTTTTGCCCTGTATAATTAATCTAAAATTATCACCTGATGTACTGTTGTCATGCTCCTCCTACTCACTCCTGTCAAATAAATGTATTTCTGAAAAGATGTGAAATAAAATATAGATAACTGTCATGGCATTGCTTGAGATGTGCTGAGGTTCAGCAAAGGGAACACAATTCCACATCTGGGAAGAAACTATCCCATATACCAGTGTACACTGGGGGACAACTGGTTGCACAGCAGCTTGGCAGGGAGAAGGACCTGGACGGTTGTGGTACAGACCAAGAGCCTAAAATGTTTCCTTTTGGCAAAGTAAACCAGTGGCATCCTGGGCTATTTTAGTAGGAGTGTTGTCAGTAGGTTGAGGGAAGTGATCCTTCTCCTCTATTCAACCCAGATGAAGACTCCCCAGTGTGGTAAAGACACAGGGGAAAAAGAAAAAACCAAAACCAAAACAAAAAAACTGTGGAGAATCCAATGAAGGGCCAGGAATAGAGTGGAGGAACTAAAGCATCTTTCTTTCGAGGAAAGGCTGAGAGTGCTGGAACTGTTCAGCTTGAAGAGAAGGTTCAGTGATGTCTCATAAGTGCATGTAGGTACAAAGGAGACTGAGCCAGGGTTTTGCAGAGGTGGCCAGTCACAGGACCGTAGGCATGGGTACAACCTAAGCCAAAAGAGGTTTCCTTTTAACATCAGAAAATACCTTTTACCATGAGGGTAATCGAGCACTGGAACTCCCATAGCAGTTGTGGACCCTCTATCCTTGGATGTTTGGAGTTGATTCTGGGCAGCTGACTTTACGTGACTCTGAATGGGGTAGGGTTGCATCAGATGACCTTCAGAGGTTCTTTCCAGCCTGAAATATTCAGGGATTTCCACATCCCCTTGTGCTGCTTAGTGAAGAGGAGATAGAGGAGTCAGAATTGAAGAATTGTCTCTACACACTCATTCTCTCCACACTGGTGAGGCTACACCTTGAACACTGTGTTCAGTTTTGGGACCCTCACTACAGGAAAGACATTGAGGTGCCAGAACTTGTCCAGAGATGGGGAACAAAGCAATTTTGAGGAGTGTTTGAGGGAACTAGGGTTTTTTAGTCCAGAGAAAACAACCACTCTGCCCCAAGCCTTTAGTGTTGCATTGGGTTGCTGTGACCCAGATGCAGCACCTGGCACTTGGCCTCATTGAACCTTATACAACTGATCTCTTCCCATCTCTCCAGCCTGTCCACATCACCTTTCAGATTCTTACTATGCTCAAACAAATCAATGTTCCCACTCAGTTTAGTGTCATCTGCAGGCTTACTGAGGTTGCGCTCCATTTCCTGATCCAGATCATTGATAAAGAAGTTAAAGAGAACTTATTGTCCCATCATTAGAGCCTCATAATTTTGTTAATCACCTTTATTACATATAAGACACTCTAGAGGAGTTTAATGATTTTTAATAAGAAAGTTGAAAGCTTTTTGTTTGGTTTCTGTTTTTCCAGTGTTTAACAGAAACCTTTTTTTTTTTTCTTTATCCTTCCCCTTCTCCTCCTAAACTGTCCATTGTTAGTAAATTCTACCACCTCTTGCTAATGATTCTGATTTTGAGCATTTTCAACTCCCCTTATTTCTGCTTTCCAGTGTGGAACACCATTCAGTCTTTTCAGTCTTACATCGTAGAAAGATATTCAGGCTTTGTTATCCAGAAGGAAATAAGTTTATTGCTAATTTTGATGCTGTCAGAAACAGATCTGGAAGTGTTAGTAAGCTTTAGTAAGCTTTTAAAAGCATAAAGTTTACTTTTAAATTTCTAAATCTTCTCACTGCACTTCAATCATAGTGTTTCAAAGTGGCACTCCAAAAGTTAGCATTCAAGCTCAATTGCTTGAAGAAGCAGTTTGATTTCAGAACTCAGCATCTTCCAGGGACTTTGAACAAAAGTTAAATGACTCAGTTTCCTAATATAGGAGCCTGTAAATATGTATGTATCCAAGTGAATTTGATTAAGTAGCACCACATATGGGGAAAATCACAAACCTGACCTTTTAAAAAATTTTTTAACATAAATTTGATATAGTTTTATAGTGCTACATATCATGTTCCTTAGTACTTGTGTTTCCCATTGCTGTGAGGATGACAATGTAGTGTGAAATGTGCTGAACTCTTCTGGGCTCTGTTTATTGCACTTGGTAGGTCATAATACAGCATGCAGTGCCCCTAGAGTTCATTTGAACCATCTGAGTTAATGCTGACTAGGACAGCTTAGAGTAAATGCTATAACCCTGGAAACAGTAAAATCAAGTTAAATGACTTTCTGAGGAATATCCTAAATAATTTGTGCCTATGAACTGGGTCAATAGCTAATTTAGAGAAATCTTACTACCTGTAATACATATGCAGATTGCTGAGATAATAGACACTGAAATTTTGCCAGGTTCATTGTGAATGATGTCACTGAATAAGGGCAAATCGAGTGAGAATAAATGGAGTTCATATGCAAAAACACTGAAATGAAGCTTGATATGTGTAATATTCACTTTGCAAGCTCAACAACTTTTACTCAGTAGTTCTTTGGAATATGTGGATGTCATTTATAACGCTTTCCTAGTTCTGCTGGGACAGAATCACAGGCCAGCCGTGGGCTGAGTTCATTAGGAGTTCTGGGTCAGACAGAACAGATGACTTGAGGTACTTCACAGGTGTATCTCACAATGTGAGCATCACACTCAGTATAAAAGAGGAATTTTGGTAAGAAAAGCTTTCTGTTTGAGCTTTTCCTTTTTCTACTTCTCTTCCCTTTCTTGCTCTTGATAACTACCTTCCTAGTTATCATCACAGCTGTGCTTTTGCTGGGCCGAGTATAACTTTATATATCTTGTGTCGACATTGGTATTCATTTGGCTGTTTCCTTAAATCCACCTTCATTTTAACCTGTGAGTCTTACCTCATTTTCCTGATTCTCCTTCTCTATGGGGGAAGGCTCATCAAGTGACAGAGTAATTGCTTTAATTGGCCCCAAATAGTGACAAATGAACTGTTTAGAACTATGTGAACATAAATTGAAATGAATTTTCTTCTAATCACTGACAATTTTAATAACAAGGATTTTTTTTTAAAACTTTTTGAAGAAAGTACAGTAAAATATTTTATTTTTCTTAAAACTGATTTTATATGAACTGGGGAAAACTTGGTATTGTAATCTACTGGTTTCTTAGAATGTGAGGACTGAGCTGGGTGATTGGTTGGACTGGATGATCATAGAATCGTAGAACGGTAAGGTTGGAAGGGACCTCAAGGATCATCTAGTTCCAACCCCCTGCCACAGGCAGGGACACCTCCCACTGGTACAGTTCACTCAAGGCCTCATCCAACCTGGCCTTGAACACCTCCACGGAGGGAGCATCCATGACCTCCCTGGGCAACCTGTTCCAGTGCCTCACCACCCTCACTGTAAAGAACTTCCTCCTAACATCCAGTCTAAATCTCCCCTCTGCCAGTTTAAACCCATTGCCCCTTGTCCTGTCGTTGCAGGACCTTGTAAATAATCCTTCCCCAGCCTTCCTGTAGGCCCCCTTCAGATACTGGAAGGCTACTATCAGGTCCCCTCGAAGCCTTCTCTTCTCCAGGCTGAGGAGCCCCAACTCTCTCAACCTGTCCTCATAGGAGAGCTGCTGCAGCCCTCTGAGCATCTTTGTGGCCCTCCTCTGGCCCCGCTCCAACACTTCCATGTCCTTCCTGTGCTGAGGGCTCCAGAACTGCACACAGTACTCCAGGTGGGGTCTGAGGAGAGCAGAGTAAAGTGGCAGAATCCCCTCCCTTGCCCTTCTGACCACGCTGCTCTTGATGCAGCCTAGGACTCGGTTGACTGTCTGGGCTGCATGTGCACACTGCAGGCTCATGTTGAGCTTTTCATCAACCCAGACTCCCAGGTCCTTTTCCTCAGGGCTGCTCTCCAACCATTCACCACCCAACCTGCATTTGTGCTTGGGATTGTGCCTACCCAGGTGCAGGACCTTACACTTGGCCTTGTTGAATCTCATGAGATTGGCCAATCTCGTGTATTATCAGTTCAGTTGAGGTTAATATTCAGTGTGGCGCAGTCAGAGAGGTGATGGAACAGTGACAGAACCCAGAGCCCAAGATCCAAGAGAGAAAAATTGTTTATACATTGCCAATTTATCCCTCCTAACAAACCAACGAATGATATTTTATTTTATTACTCTTTTACAATCAATGTTATAATTTATTTACATTCTACACTGAGCTTTCAGGAAAGTCTTGTTTTCTCTTATTGGAATTTTCCATTAAACCTTAAACTACTACAGGTATCAACATTATTTGTGTATTTGGGAAATACTGAAGTGCTATAATGCAACTCTGGTTATTAAGTTTCCACTAAGTTTGTAATATTGCAAGTGAGAGTACAGCTGCCTCATTTTAAATGAAGTGCAACATATAAACAAAGTTAGTTTGATTATGCCAAAATGAAAATTTTAGTGCACTGGCGAGTTTTTATTAGATATGACATTTTAAAACTATTAAATATTCAGATTCATCTATTTTCATTTGCAACCTAAAATATTCTGAGCAATGGTTATACATGAATAAATCACAGAACAGTAGGGGTTGGAACAGATTTCTGGACATCAGTGAGTCAAACCCCCTTGTGAAAGTAGGATCATCTAGGGCAGGCCATACAGGAATGAATCGTGGAGAGTTTGGAAAATCTCTGTAGAAGACTCCATGAGTTTTCAAGGCATCTGGTTTCAGCGGTCCATCATCCTTAACAAGTAAAGAAGATTTTTCCTCAAATTGGGATGGAACTTTCTGCGTTACAGTTTATATTCATTGCCCCTTGTCCTACCACAGGACTGTCAGTCATGGATTCAGGTAGGATACTGAGGTACTTGATACTTGAGGTACTTGAACATCTCCAGAGAAGGGCAACGAGGCTGGGGAGAGGCCTCGAGCACAGCCTATGAAGAGAGGCTGAGGGAGCTGGGATTGTTTAGCCTGGAGAAGAGGAGGCTCAGGGGAGACCTTATTGCTGTCTACAACTACCTGAAGGATGGTTGTAGCCAGGAGGAGGTTGCCTTCTTCTCTCAGGCAACCAGCACCAGAACAAGAGGACACAGTCTCAAGCTGTGCCAAGGGAAGTTTAGGCTGGAGGTGAGGAGAAAGTTCTTGACTGAGAGAGTCATTGGCTGCTGGAATGGGCTGCCCAGGGAGGTGGTGGAGTCAGCGTCCCTGGAGGTGTTCAAGGCGGGTTTGGACGTGGCACTTGGTGCCATGGTCTAGTCTTGAGGTCTGTGGTGATGGGTTGGACTTGATGATCTTTGAGGTCTCTTCCAACCTTGGTAATACTGTGATACTGTGACAGGGTTAATTTTTCATAAGAATCTGTGACACACCACAGTGAGGACAGCAAAGCTGAACCAGCCAGTGGGCTATTTAATATCATGGTGAGGTCTTGGGTAATATATGATGAAGAGCTGGCCAGAGGAATCACAGAATTGCAGAATGGTAGAAGTTGGAAGGGAAATCTGGAGATTATGTAGTCCAATCTGCTAAGGCAGATTTGCCTAGATCAGGTTGCACAGAATCATGTCCAGGAAGATTTTTACGGTCATTGTAGAAGGAGTCTCCACAACCTCCCTGTGCAGCCCATTCTAGTGCTCCATCACTATCAATGTAAAGATTTTCCTTGTGTTTGTATGGAACATCCTATGTTTTAGTTTGTGCCCATTGTCTCTGTCCTCTCACTGGGCACCACTGAAAAGTGTTTGGCCTCATCCTCTTTATCATTTCCCTTTTGATATTTATAAGCATCGCTTATTGGAAGGGCATGCAGCTCACTGGGTGGTGAGCAGTTGCATTGTACAGCACTTGTTTCATTTTGTTAGTAGTATTTTTTTGTTGTTACTGCTGTTTTTTTTTCTCTCTGTATTGCTCTATGAGACTCCCCTCATCCAGTTCATAGGACTTTATCCTTTTGTCCTGGTTCTACTTCCCATCTCACTTTGGGGTGGGGGGGAGTAGGATGAGAGGATGACAGGCAGGGAGCAATGAGCAAGCAACAGAGTGATGCTTAGTGGTCAACTGGGCTTAAACCATTACAATAGTTAATTACTGTTTGAGAAGGAAGAAAAATAAAGGGAGTAATAATTTGAAAATATTTTGAATATATGATGGGAGGTGATTTCAAAAGCTCAAATAGGGCAGTGAATCACTGCCATCTCCTTCCATAGGTTATAATATACCATTGATTCCATGTACTAATTTTCACTTCAATCTCTTTAAATATCTCAGGCATACTACATGCTTGTTAGTATATGTGACATCTTTATCCTTAAATCTCTTGAAAATTGATTGCAGATAAGTGAAGACAGTTTTTTCAGATGAGAGACTGTTTTATGCTATTGAGACCTTTATGGTACTGTATGGTATGTGTTGTCAGCTTGGAAGGGATCTACACAGCTGAGGAAAGAATTCTTTTGTCTGGGAAATCAAAGATACTAAGTGATTTTTAATTTATTTCAGAGAGGAAAGCCTATGTACTGCTCCTATGATACAGTAGTAGTTTATCAATAGAGGACAGTCATTTCTAAGTAGAATTCTGCATAATGAGACTTAACTCTTTGCTGCTATTGTTCTTATATCTAGATTTCCGTTTCCATCTGTTTCTTTCGGGAGTCAAAGGCCATCTAGGAGAGGGTTTGGAGACTTTTTTAGCTTTCTGTTTTTCAGCACAGTAGAGATATTGTAGGTGATAAAGGCAGTAAATAACATTAGAAAATTAGAGATGAACAGTTTCTCATGGAGATGAAGTGTGCATGGGTTACAGAAGCATAACAGATCTATGAGAATGACCAGCCATGGACTAAATTGCTGTCCTGGATTTTGATGGCTTCTATAAAGGGTTTTACTGAAAGACCAGATGAATTTTAATTGAGAAGATAGTAATTTAGTTTTTTTTCAGATGAACTCTGTCTGTGAACATAACTGTCCAGTTGTTTTGCAGCTCTGAGTGCCAGGAGTCAGTGTAACTAAAAGCACTCTTAGTCTGTGCTGCTTGACATCTTCCACAGTGACCCATGTTCATAGCAGGACTGTTGCTGTACAACACTTGTGTTGTGTATTTACCACTGTTAAGAAACACGCTCTTCCTTTGAGAGAGAAGCTAAGGGTAGACCAAACAGCTACAGTTTGCTTCCTTCACATTGTATCACACAGTATCACAGTATCACCAGGGTTGGAAGAGACCTCAAAGATCATCAAGTCCAACCCGTCACCACAGACCTTGTCTTACAACAGAATGTATAGAGGAACAATTTAAGGGAGCAGACAATATTTGTTCTCTATCGTGTAATGACAGTGCTCTAGAAACCCTACTGTGAGGATGTGAATTTTGGAAGGAAAGGAAAAACCTACAAATTCCTGACTATCTATTGTCTGAGGCAAAAACAACAGATGTATATTCTGACGATTCTCATCTTTTGAAATCAGTCTTGTTTCTTGTCACAGTTTTTTGTTTGAGAGTGTGGCAGACTTAGACTATTCTACTTTACTCTTTTTAAGGAAAAAGGGCAGTAAAATAATGATGCTCTCACTGAATTGGAGAGGAATACGGAAAAGTATTTAAAGATGTGCAGGAAAAGATATGGCATACATGAATCCTTAACACATAATACAGATATAGGATATATAATGTCCCCAAAATTTCCCCCAACCAAGCTAACCCACCAAAACCCCAGTGTTCATTTTCTCCCCCCACTGCTGTCCCTCATTTAGGCACAAACAGGCCAGAACTGCACAGCTGGAAATTCACTGTGTCTGCGGCCTTGAAAGCTGCAAGCCAGGTTTACTCCTACATAATTACCTAGATAAGAATCCCTTTGGAGATCTGAAAGGAAGGGAGAAAAGAGAGAGCTAACTTTGCTGTTGTTTTATAAAGTGTCAGCAGGATTATGGGATTGAATAACAAAATTACTGTATCAGGGGATTCCCAAGTTCATCCCCTGGGATGCACTTGTCACTGTGGTCATCTTAAGGGAAGCTTGGACCCCCTCAAACCACCACATTTCTCAAGTAGTCTGAAATGCTTTCAGAATGGTTCTCACTGACATTTTGCTAGCAGGCAGGTACTTGCAGACCCTTTGCAAGTATGGTGTGTTTCACTGATGGAAATTCTTGAAGGTTTCTGAATTTAAAAGGCTGACAAAGAGCATTTTCAAAGCACTTTAAACTGCTGCATTTGTGATTGCCTGATTAGATAATTGCTTTCTAACTGTTGGAATCATGCCTGTGTGGGAAGAATAGGATGTTTTCACTTGCACATAGATGTCTTTTTCTGCCTTTTGCATTAATATTTGATCATTAAAGGCAAAGGAAATAAGCAGCAATTCAGAAATGCGTTCCGGTGTCAACTTGTTTGTATTCTTGCACATAAAAACATGGATAAAAAGGAAACCTGTATTTTGCTTTGAAGTGGGTTGTTTACACTTATAATCTTACAAAACTAATGAGCAATTGATCCATAAATTTAGATGTTATTTTTACATCAGTGAACGTTTTACATAGCATATTAAAGATCATCCAGGAAGTTTTGATTTTTTGAAGCTCGATACCCATGGACGCCTACCAGTTTTAGAGAACTGTCGACACTGAATACATGTGTATCAGAATAAGATTTGGGGTTTCCCCCTTTTAAAGCAGTGAACACCACATTCCTGTGCAGTGATTTTTAAGTAATACATTTAATTATTACAATATTGAGAGCATGCTCAACCAAATACATTTACAGTCATAGAAAAGCATCATCTTTTAGCACTTCTGTTACAGAAATTCACCTATGAGCAGTGACAATGGACTCGCTGTTACTTGCGCTCTAAAATATGACTGTGAAAAGCTATGGCATCAGAACACACTCATTACTGGGACATAGTTTCAGCTTCTAGCACATTTGTTAATGTGAAAGGATGTAGTAGTCTAACGATATCATGGTTAAAGGGATGCTATGTCCTATGAGGACAAGCTGAGAGAGTTGGGGCTCTTCAGCCTGGAGAAGAGAAGGCTTCGAGAGGACCTGATAGTAGCCTTCCAGTATCTGAAGGGGGCCTACAGGAAGGCTGGGGAGGGACTATTGACAAGGTCTTGCAACGACAGGACAAGGGGCAATGGGTTTAAACTGGCAGAGGGGAGATTTAGACTGGATGTTAGGAGGAAGTTGTTTCCAGTGAGGGTGGTGAGACACAGGAACAGATTGCCCAGGGAGGTTGCGGCTGCTCCCTCCCTGGAGGTGTTCGAGGTCAGGTTGGACAATGCCTTGAGTGAGCTGTACTAGTGGGAGTGGGTTGGAACTAAATGATCCCTGAAGTCCCTTCTAACCTTACCATTCTATGATTCTATGATTCTATGATTCCTTACCATTAACAAATGTACACATTCATATTTAAGCTCTTCCTTCAGATGTGGGGAGAGAATTTAAGTCTGGCCTTTATTTGTTTGAAGGATGGATTTGAACCCAAATTTTTTATCATCTGAGCAAGTCCATAAGCATCTGTACAACAGGTTCCAACTAAATTTTAAAACATTTATTTTTTTGGAAAAACTGAAATTATTCTAAATCAAGGAACTTAGGACTGTTAAGAGGGAATACGATTCTGAAGATGAGACTGTTGTTAGGAGTGGTATCTCTTTACTTCAATGCTTTATTAGAAATCTGAAGGCAGCATCTTCATTTATTTTCTTACTTTTTTTGTTTGTTTGTTTGGGCTAATACTCTGAAAAATGCCTCTTCATTCATTAAGAAGGGAATCCAATTCAACTATTTAGTTTGTTAGTTATTTAAATCATGGCATACCATCAGTGTAAAAGATGAGACTACTGGATTTTTCCAGTAAGGTGGTCTAAGCCAACCAGTGACTGGAGGATTTTTCCAGCCTTTCAGCTGCTCTTCTCCATTAGAGCAGCCACGAGCACAGCAGCATTTCATGAGCATAGAATATAAGAGAGACCAGTTACAGCATCAATATCTGGACTTCATGGGTCTCATACAACAAGTATACATTCTTTTCATGTAGTACTGGGTTTGATTAACTTGCCATGCTGTATTCCGTGTAATACATTTTTTCCAAATGTGCAAGAGCAACACCATAGAGGCAGTTTGGAAAGCTGAAATTCATAAAATTGTGTATTTTACTGAGAATAGTTTTGTCTTTCCTCACAGAAAATTAAGGACATGTATTTTTTTCACCTAGAATGTTGAAGGAACTTGTCATAGGACTTTGTTTCTAATGTTGATATCGTCAAGGCTGCCTTTTGTAAATTGCCCAGATTTTTTTTGCTGTAAATTTCATTGGTTTTCTGACCTTGTGATGATACTGCAGCAGCAGCAGTATTCTTTGGTAATAATTGTGCACTGCTGTGCAGTGGAAATAATTCAGTGCTGCAGCAGAATTTAAAATGGGAGCATGTGATGAGAGTGATCTTGTGGTTTCCATGGTAACCAGGGACTGCTGGGCTGTTTGTGTTGTGGAAGAGATTGGGTAGTGAGCATTCCAATACCTTCTAGTATTTATTAAGATTGTTAAGACAGAAGCTTCTGTCTACTGCAGTGCAGCTTGTGCCTAATTTAAAGTTCCTTTTATTTATTTTTTTTTTTTTTGCAGTGCAAGCTGCCTTCAACTCCCATTTTTCTAGTGGAAATGGAGATAATTGGCAGTGGTTAACAATGTGTCCTGATGCTAGCAACTCCAGGTGCACCATTATTCTGTAAGGATGCATGGTGTATGTAGGGAGGACAAAGAAAACTAGCTGTTCTGCTGAGGCTGCAGTGGCTTTCTGATTTGTGTTTTGTTTGCTTATTTGGAGTTGTTTTTGTCTTGTTACTTGTTTTAGGTTTTGGGTTTTGGGTTTGGTTTGCTGTTTGGTTTTGGTTTTGGGTTTTTTTGCTGGTTTTTGTTTGTTTGTTTGTTGTTTTTTTTTAATAATCAATGTTTCAAAAGTAATTTTGGGCACTTCAAGAACAATCACAGAATGTTAGGCGTTGGAATAGACTTCCAGAGATCAAGTCCAATCACTCTGCCAAAGTAGGATCATCTACAGCAGGCCACACATAAACACATCCAGGCAGGTTTTGAAGTCTCCAGAGATGTAGGGTTAAAATCCATGCTTCCCTCTGCTCTGCACTGCTTAGGCCACACCTTGAGTACTGTGTCCAGTTCTGGGCCCCTCCATTTAAGAAGGACATTGAGGTGCTTGAACATGTCCAGACAAGGGCAACAAGGCTGGTGGGAGGCCTCGAGCAAAAGCCCTATGAAGAGAGGCTGAGGGAGCTGGGATTGTTTAGCCTGGAGAAGAGGAGGCTCAGGGGAGACCTTCTTGCTGTCTACAACTACCTGAAGGGTGGTTGTAGCCAGGAGGAGGTTGCTTTCTCCTCTCAGGCAACCAGCACCAGAAGAAGAGGACACCGTCTCAAGTTACACCAGGGGAAGTTTAGGCTGGAGGTGAGGAGAAAGTTCTTCACTGAGAGAGTCACTGACTGCTGGAATGGGCTGCCCAGGGAGGTGGTGGAGTCAGCATCCCTGGAGGTGTTCAAGGCGAGTTTGGACGTGGCACTTGGTGCCATGCTCTAGTCTTGAGGTCTGTGGTAATGGGTTGGACTTGATGATCTTTGAGGTCTCTTCCAACCTTGGTGATACTGTGATACTGTGATTTAAGCCAACATACCCAGGATGTTCAATTTAATGAGCTTCAGAAACTGCTGCTCCAGGGAGGGAGCAGCCACAACCTCCCTGGGCAACATGTTCCGGTGTCTCACCACCCTCACTGGAAAGAACTTCCTCCTAACATCCAGTCTAAATCTCCCCTCTGCCAGTTTAAACCCATTGCCCCTTGTCCTGTCATTGCAAGACCTTGTAAATAGTCCCTCCCCAGCCTTCCTGTAGGCTCCCTTCAGATACTGGAAGGCTGCTATCAGGTCTTCTGGAAGCCTTCTCTTCTCCAGGCTGCAGAGCCCCAACTCTCTCAGCCTGTCCTCACAGCAGAGCTGCTCCAGCCCTCTGATCATCCTCATGGCCTCCTCTGGACCCGCTCCAACACTTCCATGTCCTTCTTGTGCTGAAGGCTCCAGAACTGCACACCGTACTCCAGGTGGGCTCTTACAAGAGCAGAGTAATTTCTATTATTAATATTCAAATATTAGGGCAAATTCCCTGAGTTTCTTTGGATTTTTGGTTGACAGGAAATAGTCACACAAAGGATATTTATGAACACAGAGTTAAGTAGTTTAAACAATCAGAACTTGGATGATAGGAATGCAAAATCAGAAAAAATTCTAACTGTGACACAGAGTTTTAGCATCAACTCCAGCAGATATACTCATGATGCTTTGGTCCTTGAGTAAGTTTCCTGTACAAGGACACTTCCAAAACTCACTATAATGATCCTATGGTAAAATACAAAATATTCCAGGTAGAGGGAAAGAGAGAAGAGCTGAGTTGCTGCTGAACCACCAGTGCAAGCTGCAAACACAAGGCTGCAACGATTCCCAGTTAACGAGCTGCCAATGGGGTACTGCTGCCTGCGGGAGGTCAGTGCAGGAAGGCAGTGTAGTGTAGAAAGGCGATGCAGGAGAGGTGCAGGGCTTCTAAATCACCCCCCATTAAATAGATCGTTTTGAAAACGAAACTGGCCAGTAGGCACTAGCACCATTGTTCTGCCCAATGAATTCAAAGCTTCGTGCCTCCTGTGACCATGCAGGCACGTTGATAGGCCTTTATTATGGAATTATTCATATTTAATAACTGGCAGAATGATTAACAAAAATATTAATTTATTAACAAAAAAAACCCAGTGAAAAACATATTAATAAAATCTATTTACAGATTTATAGCATTCAGTGGTGGAAAGGGTGCAGACAAACAGGAATATGTCACAATTTGAGCAATTTAGGAAAATCTGGGACGTGCAGGCAACAATTCAAACTGGAAAGAGTTAACATGGCTTAAACTCATGCTTTGCCCACAAAAGGGGAAATCTAGATTCAGTCCAGGGAGCAACTATGGCAACAGAACCTCTTGACAGATGCCCATAAAATGAGATTTGCTGGGTTACTCACGGCTATGCTGCTTCTGTCCAGTATCTTTCTGGATGTTGCAATTATAATTCAAGAGATGCAGTGAGTGTTTGAATTTGCATAGCGTTTACAAAGCGAAGATGATGTTCTACCATGTGGAGCACTGGGCTGAGAAGAGGGTTTCCAGGGATTTTGGTTTTGTTTCTGTGTGAGGGATGCATCCCTTCTGTGTATTGCAGGCTGCTGATGAAGATGACCAGCAAACTGTGGCTTAGGTATCTCTGGTGGTCGGGGTTGCTTGCCAGTTCATCCACACCTTCTAGCAATTTGGAGCAGATCTTGTGCCTGCAGCTCTGTCTTGGCAGCCTTGTAACTTGCCTGCTGTGAAGAGGCTCTTTTAGCTGCAAGCTTATCAGCAGCTCTCGTTGCTTCTTCAGGTAAAACAAGACAAATTGCTCACCATCATGGGCAGGATAAATACAGACCCAAAAACAATGAGTGGGCAATGGTAACAGAGATAGAAATCTGATACTCCACCCTGCAGAATCAGATTTATCCAAACATTGTCAGACACACACACAGAGTTCATAGATATCTTAAAAGGGTCAGGCTGCACATACCTCATGTGCAACACTTACTTACTTGGACCCCAGGTCATGGACCCCAGGGTATATTTTTGGGTTTGTGCCCCTCTAGGACAGCCTTTCAAACTTGATTTCTTCTACTGGAAAAAACATCTTCTGCCACAAAAACTTAACTGCTGTGATAAGCAAGACAAAAGCAATGTCAGCACCATATCTAGCCCCAGTCAACATTCTTTTTGACCCAAACCCAAGCAGAGACAGCTGAGCCTTCAGCTAATTGCAGTCTGGTTTAAACTTGGATATTTATCAGCAGATATGAATTTTCTTTTTTTTTCTGATATTTGTGCTTCAATCAGGCAGTAAGTCCCAGTCAGCACGGGTTCATGAAGGGCAGGTCCTGCTTAATGAGCCTTATCTCCATCTTGAGATGAGGTGGATGAGGGAAAGGCTGTGAATGTTATGTATGTGGACTTCAGTAAAGCCTTTGATACTCTTTCCCACAGCATCCTCATGAGAAAAAATGGCTACTGTGGTGGGTTAGGAACTTTCCCCTCACCACTATCGGAATTTACCAAACCAACTGAGACAGTTTGGAAGTAAGATGAAGCTATATTTACAGCAAAGTAAAATTTACAAGCATATATATGCAGTACATTTACAAGTATATATAATTATGTACAAATTAGAAATAATACAGAAATCCAAACTCCTTCCAAGACAAACAAAACTGCCCAGAAGGGCTCAAATCTACCCTCTCATTCTCTCTCTGCTTCTGCAGACAGACAAATAAAACAACCAGCAAAGTTTACACTATTTTCTGTTAGCTGAGATTAGTGGAAAGATACTAGAGTGGAATTAAGAGGAACTGAATAGATCCAGTGACACAGACCAGAGTGAGAGAGGTTATTTACATTTTGGCTGTTTTATCCCTCTCAGCAAACCAATGAATGCTATAGGCTTCAGCATTATTTTCTTTTTACAACCAATGATCTAATTTGTCTCATTAAAATATTCCAATTAGCCTCAAAGCAGCACAGCTGCCCTGAGCCTCGATGGATGTACACTCTGCTGGATCAACCACTGGCTGGATGATGAGGGCTAGAGAGTGGTATGGAACAGAGTGGTCAGTCGCAAGTGGTGGCCAGTCACAAGTGGTGTTCCCCAGGGCTCAGTGCTGGGGCCACTCCTGCTTTTTATCTTTGTCAAAGATCTTGATGAGGAGGCTGAGAACTTCCTCAGTAAGTTTACTGTCAATGCAAATTGGATGAGAGTGTTAATCTGATGGAGGGTAAGGAAAGCTCTTTGGAGTGACCTGGACAGGCTAAACTAAGGGGCAGAGGCCAGTAGTATGGGCTACAGCAAAGCTAGTTGCAACAACCCACCATCCTTGGGCTTGACATCAGCATGATATCAAATAATCCAGCAGCTGATTCCAGTTGGTGGCCACTGCTGGGCTCCTGCCCTTGGGCAGTTTGGTGGGAAAGGCCCTGTCTCGGCACACTTCCACGCTACACCCTTGTTTGGATGGAGGTCCACCTGCTCCCCTTTCTGAGACCAGCCATCTGAACCCGATACACCCAAGTTATTGCTATTTGGTTTTAAGACTGTGCTGGTTTGAGGCTAATTAGAGTATTTTAATAAAGAAAAATTACACTATAGGCTGTGAAAGGAAAACATGGTGATGTCTGCTTCGCTCATACGCTTGCTGAAGGATTATTTGGGAACAATAACCGAAATATATAGATAAGTCAGAGTCTGACTGGCTCGCTCTGGCTCTTGCTGGGAGAGCAGCTTGGGTGTTCTAGCAGCTTCTGGCTCTGGTTCCTCTGCTGATTAATTCTCACTAACCACTTTTCTTCTAACTCCCCTGGCTGATCCTCCTAATTTACCTTGCGAGTAAGGCAAACCTTGGGGTAAGGTACAGGGGTGGGGAGAAGGTGGAAGGGTGGTTGGGAGCCCCTCCTGGGGTCTCTGATTTCTGGGAGGAGAGTTGTGTTGCTGTATTACCTTTAACTTGTCTATGTCTGTAACTATTCCTGTCTATCTCTGCTTGTACATTGTGCTGAGCTGTAAACAGAGCTTCAGTCCTTAACTTCCATCTGACTGAGTTCTAGTCTGGGTCATTTTACAAAGTGGGGGTGGGGGTGTGGGGAACTCCCAAACCATCACAAAGACTTAAGCTATGGGTTTTTTTAATCTCTTAAGATTAAAAAAAAAAGAAAAAAAAAAAAAAGAAAAAAAAAGATAAGATTTTATTAATGCATTACTTAACTTGTAATTGGATTCCAAGTTTATATTAAAGCTTTTCTGTTGTAATCATTTATTTCCAGTGACCAACATTTAATGCTTTAGATACTATTTAAAGACCTTGTTTCCTGATAAGTCAGTGTATGTGTTCTTTTGTTGTTTTTAAACACACCTCCTTTTGCTAGAACAGTTGTCTGCATTGTAAAATAAGTGCTTTACAAGAAGCTTTTAAAGGAAAAGTATCATAATTTAGTTTTCTTAATGTCAGACATGCATCCATGCTACAAGAGAACTGCTCTAAATGTCAAAACAAATTAATTTTGTAAATGTCAGAGCAACTTTAATGAATGTTCATCTCTTCCACTAAAGACACTCTCTTAATTCATAATAAATACTGCAGACATAACCATAGCTTATACCACAACCATTTATAACAGAAGATGTATTTGCAGCTGCTACCTTTGTTACGGATTTGGTTTCGCATTCCAGGTGTATCATTTAGAATCCTTTCTAACAATGACAGAACCTTTGAATCTCCAGACACTATGAGAAGGGGCCTCAGGAGGCTAGCTAATCTACTGAAAACAGGGCCCACTTCAAGATTCCTTCAGGCTGCTCAGGGCTTTGTTCAGTTGAACTGATTGTCATCAACTACAGAGATTTCAGTCTTCCCGGGCGAGATGTTTCATTGCCTCGTAGAAGCAAACTCAAACCAAACAAGTAGAAGCAAACTCGAACCAAACAAAAGCCCACTAAACAACACCTGTGAATAGTTTCATTCAGTCTTGTTTATAGCTCACCTTTAGGTAGGAGAAGAATGCAGTAGCTTTTCTTTCTAAGCAAACAGAGTTTCCTCAGCCTCTCCTTTTATTTCATGTTTCAGCTATCATTGTCTAAGTTTAGTCTTTCTAGTGTTTTGATCTTACTTTTGCACTGGAGGATCACAAACAGGATGTAATGTACATAATATTCCACATGCAATTTTTCTTCATACTCTTGCCTCTCCTTGCTCTCTCCTTTGGCATGTATTAAATAATCACCTTGCTTACATTAAGAACCACTGTATGATCATAGTGATCTGCACAAAATTGTAATCAATAAATTGCAGAGACTGTAGATAATGGGATTTGTGAGTTTTAAGTAGATTGAATATGAATTATAGTACATACTATGGAAAAATTCCAAAAGCACTAAGGTTTGCAGATGACAGCTAGAGTGAAATACAGAGAAGATAATTTACTTACTGCAGTACCAGATGTGATGGGGAGGGCTAAAAAGCACAGAACAGTATATCAAGACATCAGCACAATGCGAGTAGAGCAATGTTCCTTAGATAAAGAAAACTTTTAGTAGCAAGAGAATTTTACTTATGTCTTTTCATGTTGTAAATATTTAGCACTTATTACAAACCGTCTCAGATCTCCAAACACCATTCTTACTATTCAAACTGATCAACTGTGACATTTCTATATGCATGCTTGATTATTCCCATTATTTTTCATCAAATACAAAATAACTGGAGATGAGGAAGTAACTTTCTTAATTTAGAAGAAGTTTTCTCCTTCCCTGCTGCCTAGATTTTTCCTCTGTGGGATATGACAGTTACAAGCTTTTCAAAAGAATGTGTGAAACAGCAGCCCTGTGCTTTGCCTACAAATGAAGCAAGATTATTTTACATATCAGGTAAGGACACCAGAACTGAGTCTCTGTTACAGAGCATGGTCTGCTACTTGCTGTAGTCATTTAAGCATAATATGATGTTACTTGACAAGGTGCCCTGTTAGTACTCTTCCATGTGTCACACATCTTTTCCCCTTTGATGGTTCCAATCATGTGCTACCTCACTGAAACCCCACCTTGACATTTGCCAAAATGCTGTTTCAGGTCACTGTGCAGCTATTCTTTCTCCTTATACTGTTATCCCTCCCCTTCTGCCTGCAGCACAAGCATACTGCTGTGTCCAAACTGTTAATCTACTGTTGCTCTTAAAGGATCTGCTTTCCAGTATCTCTGCAAAAGTTCCATGATTTTAAGAATCATAGAATCACAGAATGGTAAGGTTGGGAGGGACATCAGGGATCATCTAGTTCCAATCGCCTACCATAGGCAGGGACACCTCCCACTAGTAGAGGTCACTCAAGGCCTCATCCAATCTGGCCTTGAACACCTCCACGGAGGGAGCAGCCACGACCTCCCTGGGCAACCTGTTCCAGTGTCTCACCACCCTCACTGGAAAGAACTTCCTCCTGACAGCCAGTTTAATCTCCCCTCTGCCAGTTTAAACCCATTACCCCTCATCCTGTCATTACAAGACCTTGTACATTGTCCCTTCCCAGCCTTCCTGTAGGCCCCCTTCAGATACTGGAAGGCTACTATAAGGTCTCCTGGAAACCTTCTCTTCTTCAGGCTGCAGAGCCCCAACTCTTGTAGCCTGTCCTCATAGCAGAGCTGCTGTAGCCCTCTGATCATCTTCGTAGCCCTCCTCTGGACCCGCTCCAACAGTTCCATGTCCTTCCTGTGCTGGGGGCTCCAGAACTGCACTTTCTCACTCTGCTCCAGCAGTGGTGTGTCTAGAACTTTAGGTTTGAAGTTACTTCAGAATTTTAACTTCAGTTATGACACTTCTTAGATGATTCTCCTCAGTACTGCCTTCTAATTGTTTTGTTGTCGCTCTGTGCTACAAAACCTGTCAGAAGAAGTCTGGCACAGCAGGTAGTCCTAAATCTGCATGGTGTGAAAAACCAAAACCAAAAAAATCTAACTGGTGTGATCAATTGAAACCTCATTTCAGTGTCTCTTAGGAAAAATGTAGGAAATAAAATGTAAACAAGAGGAGTTGCTTTGTGGGTAGCATCACCTTGAGCCTCTGTGTATCCTCGGTGCTGCCAATCTCCATATGCATTTACATAACTGCAGACACCTTCCATTTGTTTATCTTGAGAGAGACCCCTTTGCAAGGTGAAGATCAAAACTAAGTAACTGTACTACTACATGAATAATTCTGGTGACAATGGGCCCCACTTTTTTCTTGTGTGTACCCAAAGACACGTTGGCTTACAAAGATACTGAGGGACTGAGGTCTGTACCAAATTTCAATGGCAAATAGGAGTCTTATGAAACTGAAGGTAAATAAAGAGGGGTTACTTGCAGCACCTGGTGGGTCAACTTGCAAATGTGACAGGTTTAGGACGTATTTTATTGTTTCTGTTATTTTATGATATATACTAATGTTTGCAGAAACTGATCAGTTGATATGAATAAAAAATGTAGCTTCCAAATTACTAGCTGTGTGAGGTTGATTTGTGCCTTCTGTTCTGGGACTTGGCATAAGATGAAACCCTGACTGAAATTGTTCCATAGTGCCTGGTTAGCTTTTCCTTTTCAGTGCTGCAAATTGCTAAGCAAAGTAGTTATTCTTCCACTGTGCACTTTCATTTCAGATTCCTACACAGACAGCATGACTAATTACAGAAGAGCATAGTATGGTTAAGTTTGTGACAAATAGGACAGTTACTGCTAGCCTTGTGATAGCTTACAGCAATGATTTTCATCAGCTGTGTACTTCTGGAACCAAGGCTATTATGGAAAGGGTACAACCTGTGCTCTTCCTTTGAGGAATAATGGAGAAGCAAGGAGTAGAATCCAAGCTGGCTGTTGGCTAAGACATTTTATTCCATACTAGTCAACAACAGTACTTCTCAACCTGGTGTAGGTAAACGTACTCTAGATTTTACTGAAAAAAATATACATACTACCTTAACTCTGTAGGTCCATGCTACACTTGACAATGTACAAAAATTATGTTGCATACTATCAGAATGTCATAATTAACTCTTGTGTGTTTTCATGAAAGCATACCTTGAATTTCTAGACAAATATTGAAGTAAATAAGCTTGAATATTTGTATTTGTTGTGGTGCTGTTTTGTATTTTGTCACTGCCAGCCTGTCTTTGTGCACAGTTTCCCAGCTCCTAGGTACAAAATGTTCTGGAGGACTGATCTTTCACTAGTTTGTAATAGCCCTTGAACTACAGACTGGAGATTAGTTAGCGTAAAATGTAGAAACGTTGTCAAACAATCTTCATGTTAGTACCTCTCTACAAAGAATCACAGATTAACATGGTTTATGAGAGTGATTCATAGAATCATAGAATCATAGAATGGTAAGGTTGGAAGGGACCTCAAGGATCATCTAGTTCCAACCCCCTGCCATAGGCAGGGACACCTCCCACTAGGACAGATCACTCAAGGCCTCATCCAATCTGGCCTTGAACACCTCCACGGAGGGAGCATCCACAACCTCCCTGGGCAACCTGTGCCAGTGTCTCACCACCCTCACTGGAAAGAACTTCCTCCTAACATCCAGTCTAAATCTCCCCTCTACCAGTTTAAACCCATTGCCCCTTGTCCTGTCGTTGCAGGACCTTGTAAATAATCCTTCCCCAGCCTTCCTGTAGGCCCCCTTCAGATACTGGAAGGCTACTATCAGGTCCCCTCGAAGCCTTCCCTTCTCCAGGCTGAAGAGCCCCAACTCTCTCAACCTGTCCTCATAGGAGAGCTGCTGCAGCCCTCTGATCATCTTTGTGGCCCTCCTCTGGACCTGCTCCGACAGTTCCATGTCCTTCCTGTGCTGAGGGCTCCAGAACTGCACACAGTACTCCAGGTAGGGTCTGACAAGAGCAGAGTAAAGGGGTAGAATCACCTCCCTTGATTCAGTCCTTTGAAGTCAGCTATATGCTGCATTATTAAATAGAAAAAAAAATGTAATCTCCATCTACATTTATTTGGAAATATGATCCCAGAATTCTGAACAAAGTTCCTCTCTGGAGGTAGGCAATGTCTAGGAAAGAACTAATAGAATGTTACTTTGTGCTATGAAACTGTTACATGGGAAATCAGTCAGGGGACAAACCCAGAAGCAAAACAACAAATCAAATATTTCAAACTAAATATTTCAAACTCAGTACCATAAAAAAAATAAATAAAAAAAATTAATTGCTGACTTAGTCTGCAAACGAGAGAACAATAGCATAAGAAAACAGGTTTCTTCCTTGGTATGATTTTTATAAACCTGGGTTCTGTAAAGGATAACTCATAAAACACAGCTTCTAGAGTTAAATTAAGGAGAAATACAGCCATGTATTCAAAATCAATTATCGTTACTAAAAAAACAGTGTATAATTTACAATTATTTCAATCTTGGGTTTTTTTAAATTATGAATGTAGAAGCTCATCTGGGATATAAACCCCACACATTCCCTTTCCCCTTGCATGGAAATTTGCAGGTTTTGCCTGGAATGAATTTGCGTGCGGAGAGTCAAATGAGGCTGATCAGTAAGACTTCTGCAGATATTTGAAAGGCAACACACAGGAACAGTTTCATCTAGCTGGCCAGAAATAAGAGACAGATGAGCTAGCACCATGATAGCACAAGCATCTGAATTACAGAGATTGTTTTTTTTTCTTGCTTTTGGTGTGATAATGTCTTGTTGAAAATGCAACTGTGAAGGGCTTGTCTTAATAACATAATCCAGGGAAATCTACGTATATAGAGCTTAATGTGGATGATATCTCAGCCCTCTTAAGAGATGAGTAAGCATGGTGAGAGAAATGACACAGAACTATACATTGCATTATTACAATCGTATGCTATAAAACACTGGAGGAAAATAATCCCTGAAATTGATAGAAGTTCATAAGTTTGTCTTAGAGTAAATATAGCTGCAATCACTTAACTTGGATTGGAAGGAACCTTAAAGATTATCTAGCTCCAACCCTCTTGCATGTTTCGAAGTCCTCCAAAAATTTCCATTAGCTAGAGGAAGACATATTATCAAGTACACCAGACTCTCACGAAACACAATTTTGTTGGCATATCCTCAAACACTTCTTAAACCATCACATTTTAAAAATGCATCTTTAGCCTCCTACAGTATCAGGACTTGTGACTGCAGAAATGTAATAAATTGTGTTCTCTCTAATGTATTTGTTTTATTGACAACTTCAGTGTATAGTCATATTTTATGTTTGAATGCCTCTATTTGGTATAGACATGACACTGCTTTGTTTCTCCACAACACTTTCCTTACTTTAGCCTTTATGCTCAAGCCCTCTACACTTCATTATAGATCAGCAGTCTAAAGAGGAAAAGGAAATGTTCTGAAGAGATCTCAATCTCATTTCATTATTCTAAGCAGATGAGGCAGAGCATGTACTTAAAAAAAAATTACATATTTTAATTATTGTTTTCCTCAGTAAATCAAGAGCTGCATCTGTGATGCATGTTGTTTGGTTTAAAACCTAGATCATATGAGACAATGCATTTTATATTTTGGATAGCAGTCCTTTTTTCTTTTTCCAGGTGTGTTGGTTTGAGGCTAATTGGAATATTTTAATAGAGAAAATCATATTACAGGCTGTGAAAGGAAACAATGGTGATGTCTACTTCACTCATAGACTTGCTGAGATGTTTAAGTACTCAAAACGTAGATCAGTCAGTCTCTGGGGCACAGCGTCTCGGTCTAGCAGCTTCTGGCTTTTTCTTCTCTCTCCTGAGTAATCTCACTAACCACTTTTCTTCTAAACCCCCTGACCCATTCTCCAAACTCACCTTGCGTGTAAGGCAAACCTTGGGGTAAGGTATAGGGGTGGGGAGAAGGTGGAAGGGTGGTTGGGAGCCCCTCCTGGGGTCTCTGATTTCTGGGAGGGGAGTTGTGTTTCTGTATTACCTTTAACTTGTGTATTTCTGTCACTATTCCTGTCTATAGTGTATATCTCTGCTTGTACATTGTGCTGAGCTGTAAATAGAGCTTCAGTCCTTAACTTCCAGCTGGCTGAGTTCTAGTCTGGGTCATTTTACAAAGTGTGTGGGGGGTGGGGAACTCCCAAATCTTCATATCAGGTGATAAAAGGAAAATTAAATTTGGATACCTTCAGTGTAGAGATTCCAGACAACGTGTTCTTTATGGAGCCACCTATATAAGTGGCATTTTTGTTGCCTGTTCCATATCTCAGTACAGAAGATAAAAAACTGTATTTCTAAGAGTGAGAAGTCATGGTTATTTTATTCTCCTCTGCAGTTTCTGTAATGGAAGGTAAAGAAACAGTGATGCTAGAACAGAAAAAATGCCTCTGTAGATGCACACAGATGGGCTACGTTGTTGATTTTATGTATCACAAAGCTGGTGTCTGAGTGATAATGACACGGAAGGAAATTGAATTTACACTGTCTTTTATTAATTTGTGATTGATACACTTTTCAATACCTTAAACTACAGTGATTTAACAATTTACAAACAAATTCCACCCCCACCCCCACCCCCCCATACTACAACAAAGCAACCTCTGAAATAAATTTCTTTGCAAAGCGAAACTACTTTAGGGTGTTTTGTAGTGTGTGAATTTTCTTTAGTAATAGACCCAAAGCTATCTCCTTGTGACTATTGTGAGGATGAATTGTGATCTACAAAACTGTTAGAAATTCTTTTGGTGCAGAATGGTTCTTGTTCTGCAGCGACTCTAAATTTTCCCATGTAATGATCTCTCAGCAGAAAAGACAAAACCACAGATTTTTTTTTCAGAGCTAAGGATGCATTTTATGACAGGCTGGCTGCTAGCTGTAGCCTAACTCATTAGTCAGATACTACTAAGAAAGCATAAGCCAGGTTTTTTTCTTACTTTTCCTCAGTGAGGACACTGGTTGATTTTTTTTTTTCAAATTGTGGGATTTAAATTATCTTTCCATCCTAGAAGTTGATTGATAATACTTGAAGAATCAAAAAATATTCATGGATTCATAGAATACCAGGTTGGAAGTGACCTCAGAGATCATCTAGTCAACCTTTCTCAGTGTCCTCAGACTACTGGTATATGTAGAATCACCTTATCTGCTGCCATGTAGGATTTCTAAGGTCTGGGGAAACTCAAGCACACTAACTTCTCAGAACACATTTCTATTAGGAAGGCTTTCTGTCCAAATAGGTAGTAACTCACTCATAGAAAATGCACAGCAATTAATTCTTTTGTTATCATCACTCCATCCATCTTTATCAAAGTTAATTTTACAATATCATCCATTTGCATCACCGCAGACACTTATTAGTGCCATAGTAATTACATTTACTTGTAAGTGTAATTAGGGTTAATGCAAGATGCAGTAAGAGGTACAGAGTAAATTTTCCTTTGGGTTCCACTCCTTAACTACATCCATGATGCCTCCATGAAATTCTTATAATGGTTAGGTGTTTCCAGGTCTTTATATAACTGTTCTGTCAGCAATTATACTCTTTTTTTCTCTTAATGTGTGTAAGATTATATGTACAATATGTGTCAAATTCTTTTATACAAGTGCATCGTATACTGATGTCAGATATCATCACCCTGTAACTTAACACAGGCAAAATACTGATTATTGCTGGTAATGGCAGTATATAATAATGATTATCAAACAGTCTCATCCAAATCTCATTGTTTGATAATGATGACTTGATCTGACTGAAAAGTCTCAATTAAGTAAAACTTCTTTCAGAGTAAGATCCCCTTTAAATGTTTTCAACAAACAGTGCCAGATAATTTTTTTTCCCCTGAAATACAGGAATGAACACCTTTATAAGCAAAAAAATAAATAAATCAAAACAAACAAAGAAAAAAACCCCACAACACCAAAATAAACTGCACATTTTCATGTAATTCAGCCTTTTACAGGAATTGCACTACTGGATTCAATGACTGTAGCTGCTTTATATGTTACAGAATGACCTAGAAATAACATTTTACTTTAGAAGAAAGAGACCTTTGCAGTATCAAAACTGATAGGCCCATATTCGTCTCCTCTATCCTAAGGCCAGCAGTGGCTAATCTTTTTGGTCACCAATGCCAAAATTACTTAAGGAATACTGTAATTTAATGCTGCTTGTGTCAGCCCAAATCTGTGTCACTGCCAAAGAATGTACTACTGTGAAGGAATCACCATCATTGATGAGGTCATTTATGAGGTGTTTAATTCAGAAACTTAATTATCCTATATTCATTACAGTAATGTATCCCTTCCTGTATTAACTACTTTCAGAGCATGTTGATGTCTCACCTTCAGCTGTTTAAAGATCTTGGTGAATTTAATATGTAAACAAGTTGTTTTAAAATTCACTCCAGGGTTCTCATGTCCTCCAGGGTTCAGTACAGGGGCCTGTCGCCTGTCCTCTTTAATATCTTTATCCATTATCTGGATGAAGGGATTGAACGTACCCTTAGTAAGTTTGCAGATGACACCAGACCAGGTAGCTGTGTCAATCTGCTAGAGGGTAGGGAAGCTTTACAATGGGATCTTAGACAGGTGGGCCAAAGCTAATTGTATGAAGTTCAACAAGGTCAAGTGCTAAGTCCTCCATGTTGATCACAACAACCCTGTGGTAAGCTACAGACTCTCATCCTTCTGCAGGATTTTAACTACCCAAACATCTGTTGGAAAAGTGGCATGACTAGATGTAGGTAGTCCAGGGGGCACCTGGAGTGCCTAGATGACAACTTCCTAAGACAAAAAGTTAACAGCCCTACACGAGGGGATGCTTTATTGGACCTGTTGGCCACAAATGCAAGTGAAGTCACCAGGCATGTCCAAATTGAAGGCAGCCTGATGGCAGCAATCAGGGACTAGGTCAGGAAGATCAAGCCACAGCTGGAATTTGGCAAGGGTTGTAGTTAAAAACAAGGTAGTTAAACCAGAAAAGGAAGGTTAAAGAAAGTGTACCCACCATGATGAGCAACAATGGTGAACTAGTATCAACAGACAAGGAGAAGGCTGAGATTCTCAACAAGTTTTTTAACTCAGTTTTCACTGAGTTAAACGCCTCTCCTCATGGCTCTCATGCTGAGGACCCACAAAATGGGGACCAGGGAGACCAAGTCCCTCCCACTGTAAGAGAAGATGACGTGTGTGATCATCTCAGGAACATGAAGATATACAAGTCCATTGGACCTGATGAAATGCATCCCAAATTCCTGAGGGAATTAGCTGATGTTGCCAAGCCACTGTCCATGATATTTTAAAAGGGAAACAATTTTAATTTAAACAAAACCACTACCAATTCTCCAACTGAATAAGAGTAGGACAGTGATAAATACAACTATATCTTAAATACACCTTCTCCTTATCCCTCTCTTCTTCCTGGGCCCAGGTTTGCTACATCCTCCATTCCAACAGTAGAAGGGGTTAGGGTGTGGAGGTTGTAGCCATGTTGTTCTTGCCACTTCTCCTCAGGGGGAAAACTGCTGCAAGGTGGCTCCCTCCTATGTGAGAGAGTTGAGTGTAGTGTCCTCCAAGGGCTGCAGATGGGATTCTGCTCCACTGTTAATCTTTAAGGGTTCCAAGGGCTCAGCCTGACATCTCACCACAGGTGACCTCTTCTGCTCCTTCCTCAATGACACTGGTGTCCACATGTCTGTCTCTGCTAGAACATCATGCTCCTCTCTGAAAACAAAATCAAGGAGATGCAGATTGGCTCAGCCTTGGACAGAGGTATGTTTGACTGGGAGCTGTGGGGGCTTCTCCAAGCTTCTTCCAGTTTCCACACCAGTAACCCTCTCCCCGGCTATCAAAATCCCCCCAGACACAACAGTTAAATTAAGAAGTCAGTGATTAAAAATTAATATTAGTAAAAAAAATTACTTGCAGAGAAACTGCACTAACAAAAATTACATCTGTAGCAAACTTGCTAGCAGATAAAAGGAAAGATTTGCCCCATAATACATTTTTTTTCAGCCTTCTTTGTTAGCATTAGCTTAATTGTACTACTTTACTCAATACAAGTAGTAACTAGGTCTATTTTAAGAACCAGATGAATTTCAACTCAGTGCAAGCCAGTTACTCTTGTTTGTCATATTCACTGAGTTGAAACTAAAGTAAGCTGAACTAAATTTTTCCATTTCAAATTTAGCAGTTTTTATTGAAAGAAGGTAGAACGAAGAGTTATGTTTGTACACTAACTGTGAAACCTGGAAGGAAGACAATTTCTTCTCACTTTTTATTTCATTTTAGGATTTAAAATCTCAGTAAACTGTGAAAAAAACAATTCACTCTTTCTCCTTGATGGATTTTAAACCATACCCATTTTCCACCCTTTAGATGCTTGAACTACCTGTTCTCTCTGCCTTGTCTTTTTTAGGACCAAGAATAGGTGCTGGAATCTCATTTGTGACTGGTCTGTAGTTAATCTAACATTCAGTTGTCTCCACCTGTGTACATAAGATTGCACACAGAGCTACAAATTGGCAGGTTATTTCTTGTAGCATATATTTATGTTTTTGTATCTTCACACTCACAAAATACATCTCTACTCTTTTTATTTATATTATAGATGTAATGCAAAGCAAGAATAAATACTCTATGAAATCTTCTAATCTGATAACCCTAAAATGATTCATAGCTAACTGGTTAGAACACCCTAGCCTGAAACGTAAATTTGGTTCCCTTAAAGGAAATCACAGAACCGTAGAATGGTAAGGTTGGAAAGGCCATCAAAGATCAACTAGTTCCAACCCCTCACCATAGGCAGGGACACCTCCCACTAGTACAGGTCACTCAAGACCTCATCTAACCTAGACCCAAAACCTCCAGGGATGGAGCATCCACAACCTCCCTGGGCTACCTGTGCCAGTGTCTCACCACCCTCATTGGAAAGAACTTCCTCCTGACATCCAGTTTAAATCTCCCCTCTTTCAGTTTAAACCCATTTCTCCTCACCCTGTCATTACAAGACCTCGTAAATAGTCCCTCCCCAGCCTTCCTGTAGGCCCCCTTCAGATACTGGAAGGCCTCAAAGGTCTCCTCAAAGCCTTCTCTTCTCCAGGCTGCAGAGCCCCAACTCTCTCAGCCTGTCCTCATAGGAGAGCTGCTGCAGCCCTCTGAGCATCTTCGTGGCCCTGCTATGGCCTCCCTCCAACAGTTTAATGTCCTTCTTGTGTTGGGGACTCCACAACTGTACATAGTATTCCAGATGGGGTCTGACAAGAGCTGAATAAAGGGGAAGAATCACTTCCCTAATGAAGAAATCAGATGAAGAAATAGAATCATAGATTCATAGAATGGTAAGGTTGGAAGTCACCTCAAGGATCACCTAGTTCCAACTCCCTGCCATAGGCAGGGACACCTCCCACTAGGTACAGGTCACTCAAGGTCTTGTCCAACCTGGCCTTGAACACCTCCAGGGAGGGAGCATCCACAACCTCCCTGGGCAACCTGTTCCAGTGCCTCACCACCCTCACTATAGAGAACTTCCTCCTAACATCTAATCTGAGTAACAATTCCTTAGGCACACATGAATAAAAGTATGTCTCATTGATAGTGCTGCTGAGACATAGGAGAGGTCTGGTACACAGCCACACAATTGAAGTGATCGATAACAGAGATTAACAGCAAGTGCTTTATGGCAATTTGAACTGTTGTTTCACTTTCAGGAAGTCAAATTAAATTGATCTTCTGCTTTTCACTTCACCTGGTTTTAACTTCCTTGTAAATGGTTCACAGTAAGAGAGAATCATCTCTAAGCTAACTTGTCCTCCCAGTAACTTTATTGCCCTATTTATTGCAGTTCATCAACTGCATTAGTAATCTGTCTCTTGTACTCTCTTTCCTCCTCCTTATCCATCCACAGATTTCTGTGATGCTTCATTTGATACCCATGTGCGACCTGATGGTTCAAATGTTTTGTTTCCTACACCTGGAATTAAATGTGCCCTTCCTGAACTTTTTTTCTCATGTCAGATCCCTACAAAAACAACCATATCAGGATTATCTGCACACTATGGAATAAAACATAGAAAATGGAAAAAGACAGTGACCTAGACTAATTCATGCCTCCAAGAAGAAGCATAGTTAAGGACTTTAAGGTGAAAATGCCTTGCAATATTTCAAAGCTGACACTTCAGATTATGAACTGTCTCTCTGGTCTTAATGCCAAGAGCAGCTAAGGAAAGAGTCTTTCAGATGGGCAGGTCTTCACCCCAGGCAGGTCTTCACAAATCAAAGGCAAACCAGGAAAAGAGATTGCAGGAAAAAAAGGTTAGCTGGTGCCATATTTTTTATTATTTCTTGTGTGTAAACCTCAGTGCTTTTTACTTTGTTATAGAAAAATCTGATACCACACTTCTGGATGTATTTAGGTCTAATGGAGTGACTAGCTTCAGGAGACCTGCTGCTTTTTTATTGCAGCAGTTAAGAATTGTAACTGATTGAACTCCCTTTTGTTTTTTCAAACTTGGTGAACAGAGTCTTGGGCATGCCTCTGAGATTTATTGCATTTGGTGTAGTTATAACAGAATCATATAATATATTTGTTTGGAAGAGATCTTCAATATCTCTGAGATTTATTGCATTTGGTGTAGTTATAACAGAATCATATAATATATTTGTTTGGAAGAGATCTTCAATATCTCTGAGATTTATTGCATTTGGTGTAGTTATAACAGAATCATATAATATATTTGTTTGGAAGAGATCTTCAATATCTCTGAGATTTATTGCATTTGGTGTAGTTATAACAGAATCATATAATATATTTGTTTGGAAGAGATCTTCAATATCTCTGAGATTTATTGCATTTGGTGTAGTTATAACAGAATCATATAATATATTTGTTTGGAAGAGATCTTCAATATCTCTGAGATTTATTGCATTTGGTGTAGTTATAACAGAATCATATAATATATTTGTTTGGAAGAGATCTTCAATATCTCTGAGATTTATTGCATTTGGTGTAGTTATAACAGAATCATATAATATATTTGTTTGGAAGAGATCTTCAATATCTCTGAGATTTATTGCATTTGGTGTAGTTATAACAGAATCATATAATATATTTGTTTGGAAGAGATCTTCAATATCTCTGAGATTTATTGCATTTGGTGTAGTTATAACAGAATCATATAATATATTTGTTTGGAAGAGATCTTCAATATCTCTGAGATTTATTGCATTTGGTGTAGTTATAACAGAATCATATAATATATTTGTTTGGAAGAGATCTTCAATATCTCTGAGATTTATTGCATTTGGTGTAGTTATAACAGAATCATATAATATATTTGTTTGGAAGAGATCTTCAATATCTCTGAGATTTATTGCATTTGGTGTAGTTATAACAGAATCATATAATATATTTGTTTGGAAGAGATCTTCAATATCTCTGAGATTTATTGCATTTGGTGTAGTTATAACAGAATCATATAATATATTTGTTTGGAAGAGATCTTCAATATCTCTGAGATTTATTGCATTTGGTGTAGTTATAACAGAATCATATAATATATTTGTTTGGAAGAGATCTTCAATATCTCTGAGATTTATTGCATTTGGTGTAGTTATAACAGAATCATATAATATATTTGTTTGGAAGAGATCTTCAATATCTCTGAGATTTATTGCATTTGGTGTAGTTATAACAGAATCATATAATATATTTGTTTGGAAGAGATCTTCAATATCTCTGAGATTTATTGCATTTGGTGTAGTTATAACAGAATCATATAATATATTTGTTTGGAAGAGACCTTCAATATCATTCAGTCCAACCTTTGACTCAGCACTGAAGGGTCAACACTAAATCATGTGCCCAAGCACCAGCTCCACACACTGTTTTAAACACCTGCAGGATGATGACTCCATCACTGCCCTGGGCAGACCATTGCAGTATTTGATCACCTTTTAGTGAAGAAGTATTTCCTAATATTCAGTCTGAACCTCTCCTGGCTCAACTTGTAACCCTATCTTCTAGTCCTGTTGCTCATCATCAAGGAGAAGAGGCTGGTCCCCTCCTTGGTCCAACCTCCTTTCAGGTAGTTGCAGACAGCAATAAGGTCTTCCCTCAGCTACTTTTCTCCATACTGAACAATCCCGGCTCCCTCAGCTGTTCCTCATAAGACATGTGCTCTAAGCCCTTCATCTCATTGCCCACTAGGTATAGCCACAGTTTGCTTCAGAAATAGTTTCTTATTTCCTTCATTGCAGATTCCCTGCTTTCAGTTGTAGCCGACAAGGTCAGAGGTTAAAAAGCTGAATTGTTGATATCTTGTGGGTTCAGGTTTTGTTGGTGGCAAATATGTTCAAATGTGGGAGCACTCAGGATCACTGTGAATTGTAGACTCCTTTGGGAAACTTCCCACCACATCATTTGTAATTGCAGGAGTATTTCCAATTCTCTTTGGTTCTTGAAGACATCTCATTGTGTGAGACCAACCAAAATTACCTGGACTTTGTGTGTATAAAAGAAAAAATAGGCTTTGACTTTTTCTGATGTAACTATACTTTTCTTGGAGCTCTTAACTTAAAACACGCAGGCATGGAGTTAGGAAATGTGCAGTGTTTAGCAAGGCAACATGAATTTAGTTTTCTCCTGATTTACAAGATTTGAATTATTAAAATCTACTTATTTTGGAATCTTATTTAAATTATAGCTGACTCTTCAGTACTCTGGCACGAACTGCACACTGAATAACCTAATAGACATTTCCAGTAACACAGAAAGTTGTGGGATATAGATATATGCCAGAAATAGATATCTTTTCTGGATTTCCTGACTACGTTTAATGTAATTACCATAGTCAAGTACCATACCTTACCATACAAGTACCAATACTTGTCTGTTTCTTACATTTTCAGGGAAAAAAAAAAAAGGCTTTTGAAAACAGGAAACTGAAGATAAAAGCAGAACCAAACCCCCTCTAAAACTGTAGCCTAATTATGTTAGTTATAACTCAAATGAAAACCAGATAAAGATGGAAATACATGTTTGAAAAGTTAACAGATTTTTCAAGTTCATGTCTCTTTTGCTTTTCTGTTTTATGAAGGCATAGGAAAATATATTTATTTGATTTGTCAGGCTGTGCTGTGTTCTTTCCTGACATTTGTGTGTTGGGTTTTGGTTTTTTCGTTTGGGTTTTACTGATTCCTAAACCATCTCTTAAGTCTAGAAGGTTGCAGAGATTTCTGATGCAGGAAAAGATGGAAAGGTCTTAAGTAAGTGCCTGAAATGCTTTACTGGATGTTGTTGGTTGATGTTTCTCGAAGCTCTGTGGATATTAATATCTTATCAAGCAAGTGCTATTTAAGAAGCTTTTATAAGAATTAGGATTTTGATGCTCAAGTTTTGAGTTTTAACAATTTTTCATGGTAATTGAATATCATGGTGTGTAGATATAATAAAACAATATAATACAGTCTCTGATGCAGTCTTCTGCAGATTATGTCACAGTATCACAGTATCACCAAGGTTGGAAGAGACCTCAAAGATCATCAAGTCCAACCCATAATATCTACAGTTATTTTTATTCTGGAAGTTTTAGGTATTATTTTGCAACCATAATGCAGTGTTGTTTATTCTTCCTCTACGCACATGCAAACTATAACTAAAATTTTATTTGTAATTAGTTTTTTATTAGTACTAATTGTACCTTTTTGTCTGTGATCAGGGCTTACTATTCTCTCTTCTGTACTAATATTTCTCCCAAGATTTAAATTTATAATGGCATCTTTTTTGGGGGGGG